>VYXF01007955.1:626328-649783 GCA_013397295.1 Polioptila caerulea
CGCAGCGGCGGCGAGGAGGAGCGCGGGAGGCGGGGGCCGCCGTCCTCCCGCCCGGCAGCCAGCTGGGAAGTGAGGGCGGCCGGGCCCGGAGCCGCTACGCCATCGCGCTCCGGCGGGGCGGGGACAGGGCTGGAGAGCTCTGATCCCCGCTCCGTTATTAGCCCTGCGGGGAAGGGAGGCGGGAGGCAGCGAGAGGAGCGTTAGCAGCCCCTCCGCGTCCCAGCTGACAGCTTCCACGCAGCCATTTTTAAAGGCTAATTGTCATCGCCGCTCGGAGCCGCCTCCCGCCCCTCGGCCCGCGTGGATCCGGCCCTCGCTGGGAGGGGGGTCCGGCGGGGTGACCGCCCCCCGAGGCTCCCGCGGGCGCCCGTCCCGCCCGCGCTCCCAGAGCAGGAGTCGGGGGGAGCAGGAGCGGCGCCGGGAATGCAGCGGCGCCGGGAATGCAGCGGTGCCGGGAATGCAGCCCCCGCCGCCCGGACCCCCGAGACGAGCCCGGCCCAGCCGAACAGGCTGAGGCTCGGATGTTCCCCGATCTGCTGCCTTGGTTCCTCTGTTCGCCTCAGGTCCTGCAAAGTTCAGAGGCGGGTTGCCTTGAACTCCTGCCTGCTGGTATCAAAGAGATGTTACAGCTTGTTTTGGGAAGCTCACCTTCCTGAGGTTTACTCTGTAGAGAAAATCCCTCTGTGAAAAGCCAGCGTCCATAAAGGAGACAGAGGCGTCCTGCAACTTTACTCGAATGAAAGGAGAGAGTCCACCGGGGCACACGCCGCGGGGCTTTCTCTCTCGGGGTTTCGAGGGCGCAGCCTCCTTTTATCCTGAGCTCAGCCAACATGGATTTACATGAGGAGGGCCGCATGTTCCCTCTTCCCTTCCCCATCGCCTGAGGTGCTCGGAGCCTTCACGAACCGCCTAACCCACATCCCCCTTGAACCTGTTATTTTACCCCAAAGGTCAGAAACTCAGGCTTGTGCAGACCTTGCTCTGTTTCAGGAGCCAAGCTGTGAGGGCTCTGCAACAAACTCGCTGCCCAAAGTCAGGCGCATTAGGACCCGTTCCAAAGATGTTAACACCCATACCTTCACCCATCGAATTGTTTGTAAAGACGTCTTCCCTCTCAACTCCATCCTCCAAATACAAGGTTCAAATCAAGTCGTTGCCTCCTGCTTACAGCATGATGAGCAGTCCGAAGTTGTTGCCTTGTAAACGGAGCAGTACAAAAGTAATCCTTGCGTTAAAGTTGCCTAATATGTCCTCTTTTTTTTTTTAAAGTGTTCCTTCCACAGCCTTTTTCAATTCTACTGTAACCTGTTTTCATTTTACCATCAGTCAAACCCTCAGAAACTTTTTCCTAACGCTGAAATGGGGAATTTTTGACATGATGTCTCTGTTCCAAGCAGACGAAGAAAGGGTATTTAATTTCATCTCCTGGTACCCTCTCTAAATAGATAGGTCCAAAGTGACCCCATTAGCCTGGAATCAGATCCAAATTGACCCCTTCCCAGATTTTTTTTAAGTTTTTACCCTTGAAGCCCATAGGAATTTGTTTGGGTTTTGGTTTAACCTGTTTTCCCAAGAGCACACCATTAAACCTCCACCTAAATTTCCAAAGTCCATCAGTTTGCCTGTAAGGGACACAGTAACATCCAGCAGCATCCATTTGAGCTTTGTGTGGAAAAAGAAGTCCAACCAAGATCAGGATCAAAGTCAAACAAAAAGTACAAACATCACAGAGAAAGAGTCTGTGCCTTAAGAAGTTTACAGTCTTGATGGAGGGAATATCTCCATCAAGTATGTAGCGAAAACAGAGATGAAGAGTGATTTTCCCAGTTTAATTCCAGAGGGTTTAAGGAGGTCCACAAATTTCTCTCAGTCCAGGAATACATTGTCTTCCTACCAGAGCTGAGATAGATAATTTCGTTGTCCTGCACCAGACACGTTTCTTAGCTGTTAGACATCTCCTTGTATGTGTTTGGTAATGAATTGGTGAGTTCATGCAAAGAGAGGAAAGGCAAGTTGTGTTGCTGCTTTATATTTTTTTCGAGGCTGAAGTCTTTGTGAACAGTCTGCTAATTGTACAATATCACATGTGATTAAGGCTGCTGAACAACTGTCCTCTGTTAAATACTATTATGGGACCAGAAATGCAGTTAAAAGGAGATCACAGTCCAAGACACAAAGTCAGCTCAAGAATACTCTTGAATACAGAAACACTTTAAGAAATAGTTTTGCTTACCATGACAGTGAGATGCATTCCTTCTCCACTTTCTCAATTCCTTTAAACCAACCAAAAAAGTTCTAAAGCCATCTGGACCGTCTTTTTCTCAGACTGAAGGAAGATTTTGTTACAGATCTACAGAAATCAGCCAAGTCTTTGAAAATGTTTGAAATTAACATTCAAACCTTTTGAAATTACCATTCACAGCAAAGCTAAAATCCCTACAATCCTTTACCAGGCAAAAGATCTATTCCAAAGCATAAAAGCAAACCAAACAACCCAAACAGGCCAACTGAAAAGAACTTGGGTGATGATAAGAGGTGCAGAGAATAGCATGGTAGTACTTTTACTGCATAAGCAATCATAAATAAAAATCTAAACACAACCAGAAAGGTTTATAGATTTAGAGCATCAAGGAGGAAACATTGCAGCATTGATTCCTGGCTGAGAACTAACACACTATGAAAACGAAGGAACAGAAACCTTTTGGCTGCTGTATGCCACAGCAATGCAGTAGAAATTTCATAACTCTAGGAAAGGAATGATGTGCAAATGCCAATATTGGTTCTCTTCTGTGCTGATTTAATGGGATTTTTTTTGGTGTCAGATGAAGTTAACAAATCTGGCTGAGAGAAGTCAGATCTGTCAATTCTTTCATCTTTACATGCATATCTGTAAGTTCCACTTTTCTTGCAAGTGTAACGTTTTACACCTTTCATCCTTTCAGTTCTTGACACAGAAATCATTTACACTTTTAAAGAACTAATGTACTGAACCATCTTGGGTAGATTTAGAACTTAAAAGCATTTGAATAAGTTATCAAAAGTTTTAAGTTACCGAATAAAAACATAATGTGATTACAAACTAGTGATGTAGAAGGTTATGCAAACAAAGCCTTCCAAGAATATATCCATTGTAGTAGGAAAGCAAAATAAATAGAATAAGTATAAAGTATAAAGGCATCTAGGCTACTACTGTTAAAACTTCAGCCCCTATACATAAGGAGAAAAATGCTGCTACATTTTCATTCATTCAGTAAAACAGTATATTTGAAGTTCTCTGTGGCTGCTGTTACGAGAGAGTGGAATAGATAAAGCAAAATAGCCCCCAAATACAGGCTTCTCCAGCTGCTCAGAATCTCTGCTAAACTCTTGGGGACAAGAATAAAGCAGAGACCATGCTCTCCTCCCCACCCCCCATGCACACACAGAGGCACCCTCCCTGCTCTGCTGGCCCTCTCCTACAGGCTGAGATCAATGAAGCCTTGCTGCAGACATCCCCCTCACTTAAGGATGCTCAGTACTATTTGCAGTATCCTGTGCAGTGGTTTTGCAGCTCTGTTGAGAGCTATGTAAGTGGCTGAAGAGGAGAGGGAGAAAAAAGAATACCATTGGGCTTGACCTCTTTGCAAGGATATTAAGCGAAACAAATGCTTCCTCTGCCCTTTCCTTTCTCCTTGGGACAGACACTACTGGGCTCATTAAGTAGAAGGGGCCAAGCTCTGCACTGCTTCTGGACAGGGATATATGGACCTGCCTTGGCTTTATGACACATTGGTGAAAGTGGTGTGCAGACAGCTGTGGAGGCTGCAGAGTGATTTGATGGCTTCGAGAGCTGCTCTAACACATCAGAGCACAGCCTTGCCTGAGAGCAGGATTCCTACTGAGCCTGACAGGGAACCTGAGTGCAGCCTTCCCCTTTGCTTTCCAAACATGCACCCAACACTTTGTGTAGAGGACAGCAAAAGGTTGGGGTTTTTTTCATAGATCCCACTCTAATTCTTCATTGAACAAGACTGAGCCACCTGAGCCACTCCAAAAAAAAAAAAAATATTCTGGTATAATAGAAACCATCAGTCTCCTTCCTGAGGTAAAAGAAACTTGTCCCTACTTATCAGATTCCAGTGCTAACAGAATAATGCATGTTACAATTTTCTGTTCCTATTGTCTTATCTGGTAAGTCAACTCTTGGGAGGTATCAATTTTATAAGATTAAAAGTATAAGCCTCCCCTTGCCCACTCATTATTTCAATATTTAGAAAGAATTATAAGCCTTCCCTTGCCTAGTTATTTTTTCTAAACTTAGAAAGAAATAAAATTCACAGAAAATTCACTGGCACACTTCTAAAGTGAAACCTTGATAGAAAATTCTTACCTTTCTTAACAACCATGTGTGTATTTTGCTACAGTAGTCACATTTGTTACCATCATCTCCAGGAAGTAAACTGCCCTACAATAAAAACTGTAAGTGCTGTAGGAAGTTTACCAAACTCAGAAACATCTAAAAAATGACAGAGGGGGAAATCATTACTTACGTTATTTTTTTCTTTTTTTTCCCATTTTTTATGTGGAGAAAAATTTAGAGTCACATCTGTATTTTTTATGCATATGCATGAGCTGAGGTGTAAAATCTATCCTACAAGGAAAGAGCCAGACTTCTATTGGAATGTTTATTCCTCTGCAGAATTTTTTCATGAAGAAAAAAAAAATAATTCTATTTTTTGCACTCTTATTTTTAAATTGTAGGCTTGGTGAAGTCTACAATTGAATTTATAATTCAATAGTAAATTATAATTATAATTCAGGTTCATTTAAAGGTGAAAGATGCTTCAGAAAACCAGAGACCAGACAACACCAAGTTCTATCAGCACTGACAATGACATCGTCGCTGTTGGAAACACCTCCCTGCTTTCAAATAAAAATCTACCAAGCCAGGGAGTAAAATCATGTTGTATTTTTCTATATTCTTTCTGCACACAAGCTAAAAATTAAATAGACAATCTTACAGCATTTCCATCTATGACTGAACCAATCTGCCAACACGGATCTTGACTCGTAGTATGAACCTCTTATTTTTTAAAATACAAGTTTTTTAGAAGTCTTCCTACTGAATACAACTGTAATTGTATGCCATGCTGAAACCTTGATGCATCTTGCACTGACATTTCCCACTGCAAATGTCGCTTCTACTGAGTTTTTTTGCTGCATTCATTCTGCAGCATTCTTTTATTTTCCCTGCTATTCCTTCCGGAGTTTTTCCCAATCTTGGTTAATCTTGACTAAGCTAGGGCATTTTTTCCTTGTCAGCAAAGCTCCATCTCACAATTCAACCTTTCTTGCACATCATTAGTAGGTGTACTGAATTTATCCAATACCCTCTAATGATCCCAGAGGGACACCACTATTAGACTTTTTCTAGCTGAGAAAGCATTTACTTTGAGTTATTTTCTCTCATTCTTTTCTAAATTAGGACATGATCTTTGGGATTCATACCACCGTTGTCTTTATTTCTGCATTTGTTCTTTTTATTCATAAATTCAACAAAATACTGAAAAAAATATTAGAAGATAATGAAATTCCATTGACCTTTCTGGGTTTACACCCTTCCTTCAGAATTTAGCAGAGGTTTCCACATTTTTCTGGCTAGTTTGCTGAATGATATTACAAAAAAAAAAGCCTTACTGAAAATAAAAATAAACCGTCTGCTCCAATTTTCTCCTATCCATTATTTTTTTCTTCACAAGGCTTAGGGAGAATGCATTTATTATTGGTGGCTTACATTATAATTTACCCAGGAGCTTTGTAAATCCTACACCAATTTCTTCCAAGACTATTTAAGTGTGACTTCTCTGTCCATGTTGTCAGGCCAACAAACTTCATCTCTTTCGAAAAAAAAAAGAAAAGAAAAACCAAAAAGGAAAATGTTGGGTAACTGTTAAATCAGCAGTGTAATCAGTATTTTGATTTATACAATTTTCATCTTAATATCACAGTTCGTCTCCTTTAGAGTGATGCTGCCTAGTCTTGGGGATTCTACTTCAAAATAGTTTCATGCAGATTTCTTACTCTCCTTTTTTAAAAAAACCCAACCTTTTAACAATGACTACTTTGATAATTTTCTAACACTTTAATACTTAATTTTACAATGTGTTTTTTAAAAGTGCAGTGAAATTATTTGATTTTCCTGAAATTACCTTTCCCTTTCCAGTTTCTACTTTTGGAGCCTACCTAGTTTTCCTGGTTTTTTCCTTTTGTGTATTTTTAAAAATTACTTCTTTCCTTTTTTCAGTCAATACTTGAATAGTTGTACTATTAGACTTTATCACTAGAAAGTGATACTTGCAAAAAATGAAAAAACAAGTACATCAAATAGTCTGCAGCAACGATAGTGAAACAATAATTGTACAAGGCATAATGGAATAATGGAACAAAATTATGCTCATTTTTTGCCATTTGATTTGCATAAAATTGGCAAAAATGAGAGGCTATGCATGCATTGATCCCTGTCTTGTCTTCTAGATGTCATAAAAGAATTGAGTAGATTAAATTTTCCCTCAGTATTAATGTTGAAACAGACATTATACGCCAAGAATCTAACTGGCATATTGTATTCATTCAATGCAACTATTTTCAGTAATTTGAAGAAATAACTCTCTTGCATAAATATAACACTTTGTCAAACACACAAGCAGTTATTTAATTAGCTGAAGACATTCATTTCCATAGCTCCAGATAATGGTAGAAATAATAATTATTAAGAATTACATTATTTCCCTGAAGTAACAAGGTTTATTGCCACAGACGAGCACAAAGATGTGCGTGGCATCTCCTCTTTGTGTGCCTGGTGGTGCTGCAGGGGGAGCCTGAAGAAGCTGTGAGTTGGGATGCTGACCCCATCCATGCCCTCAGCCAGGGATAAAGGCTCAGAATGTGCCATGGGCAGGTCTGGCTGCACAGGTGGACGTGCAGGATCGTTCTCTCTGGGACTTACTGCTGAGGGAAACCTTCTCACCAGCCTGGCAAGTTGTTCTTTGTGAGCAAGGCTTTGGAGCACTTTTAAAAGGTGCCAGAGAAAAAAGGCTGCAGGCTTTTCTCCCTGCTCTTTTCAGGTTTTAGATTCAAAATCTGTGTGATCAAGCCAAGGAGTGCAGGAGAGAGCGAGAGAACTGCAGAAGTTCTAAGAAAGGGAGAATGCAAAGTGAGCCATCAAACACCTGCAGTACAGATCCACACACAGAAACACAGAATCAGTTTGGGTGGAAAAACATCAGAGATCATCGAGTCCAACCTATGACCCAACAACACCGTGTCAACCAGACCATGGCCATGTCCAGTCTTTCCTTCAACACCTCCAGGGATGGTGACTCCACCACCTCTCTGGGCAGCCCATTCCAAAGTCTTTTATGTGATGAAACTCTTCCTAAGGTTCAACCTGGTACAGCCTAAGGCTTTGTCCCCTTTTGTCCCCACTGGCTGCCTGGGAGAAGAGGCTGAACCCCCAGCTGGCTCCAGCCTCCTGCCAGGGAGTTGTAGAGAGTGCCAAGGCCATCCCTGAGCCTCCTTTTCTCCAGGCTAAGCAGCGCCAGCTCCCTCACTGCTCCTCAAAGAACACGCACTCCAGACCCTGGCAGAAACACCTGTCAGCACCCATTGAAAAATGGGAGAGACAAAGTGCACATAATGACAGGTTTAAACAAAAGATTTTTCTGATCAGAAGGCTCTTTCAATATAGAAGCTGCTGGATGTAACCAAGGGGCAGAAATTGGAAAGACGTAAAACTCAGGACCTCGTGGGGATGGGAATACATTCCCTAGTAGGATGAGAACACAGCTATCTGAGGCACTCTTTGAAAAAGCATTAAGGCAGGACATAGTTGTCTATTCAATGCTTCAGATGTGCTAGGGACTGCTTTTTTATTTCATGAAGTGGAGAAAATTACACAGAAAGTAGCTATTTTAGATTTAATTCTAATTCTTTAAGAGGAAGTGGTTGAGAATCTTAAAGTGGAAGTTAATTCAAGAGAAAAAGATAATAAAAATGATAAGTCTTCCATTCTTCCTTTAAATTGCAACTAACAAAATAATGGTAATGGACTCCAAATAGCTCAGGGAAATACAAGTATCTAGCAGTGATAAGGGAAAAAAGAATGTAAGAGATAAAGACAGGACAGCAAATTATCTTTACATGGAGGAAAGATTAGAATTACATCAAAAATTAAGATGACTGCATCAAGAATTCTTTAGCAATCTGAAAATCTAAAAGAAAACCATAAAATATAGAAAAAACACACATAAATAATGGCAAGTATAAAGAAATAGCACAAGCAAGCCAGAATCAAATGAAAAAATGCTGAAGCACAGAATAAGCCACAATGGCAGGATGATATTCATATTCAGTTCAAATGGGACAGATCAGTGCTGGAAATAATAGTAACTCTGCATTGCTTTGTATCAGGAGACTTCTGTTTCCCACAAGGATTCTACCACATTACAATGCCTTGTCAATCGTTTTTGACCCATTTGCCTCTCCAAATTCTCCATCTCATACTGACCTGTAGCTCTCGAATTCCTGTAAAAGCAATTTCACAACTTGAAGCAAAGACAGATGGTGGAGTTTCATTTTCTCAGGTGCCTTTCCCAATCACGTTGACTTTAGCTGTCCACTGCCATTACAGGATGAGATGTGAATCTGGCCCACTGAAATTAATGCCATGTATCACAGTTTACATCTGTCAGAGCCACACGTGGTCCTATTAAATATTAAAATGATGTTCAAAACAAGATTATGAAATACCATTTTCGACTGTGTCTCACAGAGAATATCTGTGGCTTCACCACTGCTAAAAAAATTATTATTATGCATCAGTATCAAGACAGCCACACACTGAAAAGTAATACTGCAGGTAGCTTGTGCCTCTAACTACAAATAGTGTGGTTATGCCATGAAGGCAAATAGCTTCAGGCTATAAAAAAGCCTGAGAAAAGGAAGGCTTAATAAAATGTTGTAGAAAAGAAAATTTTATGCAAAATATTCCTACTTCACAACACTCTTTTACACTGCAAGATAAATATCTGTATTTTGTGGTTCTGTATTTTCTTCCTTTCCCCCAGTTTTCTAGCCTACAGGAAGATTGCTTTGTCATTTACCAAAAAATAAAGTGAGGAAAATCCTACTTTGGTCTGAATTGCTTTCCATCCATTTAATTAATTCAAATGTCTAATTACACTGACAGATACTTTTTGTAATAAACTTTTTCTAGATAATTTACTGTCTGAAAAGCCACTATAATTTAAGGCATATTATAAAGGTTCATCCTAATGTTAAAAGTTTAACATACATGTGCACACACATGAACATGAATGTGCACACAACACATACATAGTAGCAGACTTTTAAAATTTTTTAATTTTTCTGGGATTTTTTTTTTAGTTCACCTTACCTCACCTGCATACACACCCTATTCCAAACTGTGCCTTGATGAAGTAGGAATATCCAGGTGTTACTTCCCTTGCTGAGAGGGACTGTCTTCAGCAAGGCACCAATAATGCCTCGAATAAAAAGGCTGTTTAAAATCCAAGGTTGGCTATGAACACCTGCCAAATACAAAATGAATGCCGATTTTATAAAAAATTGATAGTATAATTGATAGTATATCTTTCTTGACTTTGGGCAAAAAATAATGCTCATATCTCTCTGAAGAATGTCAGAAAATTATACCTGAAGAGCAACAGCACATCAGGTAAAGGGTAGGTTTAGACCCCGAGGTTTCACAAGCATGTATAGTCTAGAATTAAAGAGAATAAACTCAGGAATTTCAGCCAGGACCTCGAGGGAAAACTATTTTATGTGCCTTCGATGGCTCCTTGCCTCTTAACTAGAAGAAAATGCTGGCAGTGCAGTCAGCTTCCTAAAGGAAAGAATGCAGGAGCCTCTCTGTGGAATGGTGACAGCAATTCACACCTGAGGAATTCTAAAGCCAGCAAAGCCCCGTGTAAGTGCTGAGCAGCTGGTGCTGTCTCCAGCTCCAGAGGTAGCATAAAAACAGAGGCGATGAAATCCATGTGGGAGCTAAAAGAATTCTTCATGTTTAGTGACCTCAAAAGAAGATGAACATTGAAAAGACAGTCCTCATCTGAGCATGGAAATGTGACATTGTCTTTAGCAAGCATTCAGCCAAACCTGTGAAAAGCTTCAGCTTTTCTCTTGGTACCTCCAAGAGAAGACATTTCAAGTACAAAATTAATTTGTAAAGTCTAACAGTAAAAACATTCATTTAAGAAATTACTACTTCACCATTTTTTTTCTTTCTTGATCACCTATTTGGGATCAAGAATCAGAGCAGAGAATCCTCCTCCATATCCATGTATTTGCACCAGAAGTTAAGATCTGATTATGTGGTGGAGATCAGGGGAAAAAATTACGTGATTTTTTTGAAAAAGAATTACAGAAGGGAAAAAGTATGTAAACAGATGAGTGCATTACTTGAACTCTGGGCAAAAATAGAGCCTACACTCTCCAAACCTCAAGGACGTCCTTGCTTTGTGAATTATGTTTTTCTTTGCCCAATGACTGCTCTGTGGCCTAACTTCCAAAACTTTTGACATTTTGTCTGTGCAAAAACCACCACATTGCATTTTACACAAGGGCTGTCTCTCACATGCCTGTGTCAGATGACATCTGCATTATGAAGCAAGACCAGAACAGTCCCTAAATTAAGGGAGAAAGAGGGAAGGAAGGCAAAAGTCTGTCACACTCTCTATTATGGCAGCTGATTTTCTCATCTGCAGAGAAATATAAGTGTAATTCAGATGGTTTGTCAAGGGAAATATGATTGAATTATCTCCATAGCCCAGCTGAAAGGTGAAATGATGAGCAACCTGGAATTAAATTAAAAACCTAAACCCATTAAAGTATTCAGATTTCCCAGACTAAGATAAAAGTGAAAACCTTTGAAATTAAGCAGTCTTCCTACCCTTATCTCTGAAGCTGAAGACGCTGCTGCTTTGGATAACACAAAGGAAGCCAGACTGGATTATTGCTCATTTGAACACTGGTTCTCAAATGCACCATATTTTCCTCAAGAAATGAACATTATTCATTTCAGCTTATACTGGATATCAAAGTAGCTGTAGAAAAGGACACAAAATAAATTACCAACCATCCTTTGATCCCAACACACTCCCATTGCTCCACTTCCCCCCTCCAGAGAACAATGTGAAGGAACCAAATCTCTTCCTTATTCTCAGCAAAGAGCTGCACATCCTCAATCTTTCAAAGCTCATTCCTTTTCTGAGGAATGTCTTTATTCTTAATAAATTTGAAACTATGCACAAGATTTCCTCAAATGACAGTTCTCTCACATGATTTCTCCCTTGCCTTCAAAGTGATTTCTCCTAAAAGTCTCACCTTGTCTGGCTTTAAGAGACAAACAAATTCCTCCCTTTGAGGAATCAAAGTCTGTTCATCCATCCCATCACAAGGAAGTACATTTCTGTACAGATGTATTCCATTCTTGTGTGCAGTATAAACAAGAAAACAAATGTGTTTTTTTGTTTAAATTCATTTTCATGTTGGGGCAGTTTCACTTTTGCCGCATGCAAAATAAATTATTGTCTGCTTTCATGAAGATATTTAGAGAATAATAATGATAAAACAAAACCTTCTTATCCTTATTCTCAAAAGTGTAGTTAAAGTGAGTCACAGCCTGACAACTTAATGCAAAAACTTATAAAACCCCTATATAATCTCACAAAACCATAGTTCAAGTAGAACCATGGGGGATCAAAATCAAACTTGTTTCATGTGTAACAAAGTGAGACCCATTCTTTGGGGTATTTCTTTATTCAGGTGATGCACCCACATCCCCTTCCTTCTGTCTGTTTACCAAGACTTCAGGCCAGGCACTTTTCCTTTGAAACTTGCATGGCATTAACATACTGAAGCCCCAACCCTAACAAGGCTCAATGGACAGAACATTAATAGAAATATTTACTTATAATACTACTGTTATAGTTATTGGGGAAAAGCTATCACTTTTCAGCATTTGGAATACAAGAAGGATTGAAGGCAAAACTGTTTCAAATCTCCTGATCCCTTCTACCTCCACAATGGAACCATCTCCATTCTTCAGTGACTGAGGAGCAGTGGCTAACTTAGCCTGATATGAGCTACATCAAAGGGCACAGAATTACCATGAGGAAGCTAAAGGAAGAAATCATTATTATGATCATGCTTCTACAATCAAAATTTTTCCAGTAATATTTTTACAGCCTTCAGAAACTCTTCAGTGGAGAAAAGTCATTACTGTACTTTAGTATTATTCCTCGAGCGTTTGCCTGTATGCCAGATAACAATGTGGATATCAATGGAGATTCCCTTAATAAACATTTTTTGGAATTAAACTTTAAATATAAAGCATCTAAAATGGTTTTACTTCTTCCATCATCAAAATATTATGCTGGTGTAGTTAAATTTCCCTTTAGCCTTGGGTTTGGATTCTGCAGAATTAAATATTCCATCTCAAACCACATATGGTTGTTCAGTGATTTACACCTCCTCTAATTTTGTTAGACGTCAGAAGCCCTTTTAATGAGTGCTTGGAGGGTTTCATTCCATTATAGTTCCAAAGAAGCTGATGCTGCATTTTCTTTCAAATTCTAAAATTTAGTTGGCTGACATCCAACTTGCAATCAAATAATAATGAATTTTTAAAACAACTCCTTCCCAGGCAGAATCTCAAGAATAAAATGGAAAAAAATTACCAGAACAAATGTCTCATATTTATACACTTCTCTGCAGCAACTGTCCAGAGGATGAAGCACATTGCTAGAATCTCTCAGAAGTGGAACCAGTAAGATTTGGAACATTTCTTCATCTAAAGTCTGAAAATAATAACAATTTCTCATGGTCACTGTTCCTGCTGGATTCAAAAGAATAAGCTAAAAGCAAACACAATCTGAAAAAAATATCTATTTAAAACCTCCTATACTCCTCATTGCACTGGACAGAAGGAAAGCACAGCAGAAACCTAAATATATAAACACAGCCAAGGAAGATAGGGTTGATTTTGAGGAACTATGGCAGAGAATAAACACTAAACAAGAGATTTGAGTACTAGGCTCGATTCTACCACTGGTTTTCTATACGGGCAAGTCAGAGAATTCCATTTATCTGCATTTAATTTCAAAACCTACAACAGCCTTTACAAGGCACCCTTTCTTCTACTCACCCTTCCCCTCTTCTGCCTACCTGTTCTCACAACAGCATATATGGAAAATCCCCTACCACACAAAAAGGAAAGGTACCTCTGTGCATTCCTGCAAGCAAAGCAAAATATAAAAGGACCCCTGAATGTTTTCAGAGACTGTTTGGAGAACAGTGAACACAGAATTTCCCAATCTGTTTATCCCAGGTTTGAATGAGCTCACTTTCCTCTGCCTCTCATCTGATGGTGTGTAAGAGTCCTCTCACAGTTAGAAAGATGATTTTCATGAATGAAAACACCACTCATTATCCCAGTGAAAAGTATATGGCCAGATGGAATATACTTCATGTGTGGAATTGATGAGCAGTCCTCCTGGAAAGTTGGGTTCTCAGGAGCTGCTGAGGTGGCCTGGTGCTCTTTGTGATGATATTTGTAGACACATCTACCACCAACAGTTAAAAACCAGTTATTTATTCATTGTTTTAATACCACAGGCTTCCAAGTATCATCTGATCTGTTGGCTAAATATTTCTATAATAAATATTAACAAAACAACAAAGATATTCTAGCCAGAATTTGATCAAAACCCCACTCTCCTGCACATAAACAAAATCTTGCCATCCCATGCATGCTGCTTTCCTGCTTATTCTGGGAGTAAAAGGACATTAATTTCCCCTTATTTCTTCATGTAAGTCTGTAGGTTAGGTGGCAGTTCAACTTTTATACAGAAGCAATTTTTATTTCCTGAAAGATAAGATTATGTCTTTGGATGCAGTGACCCTTCTTCAGATCCTTTTATTTCCATAGAAATATAAAGCTGGAAGGGAGGTCACCTAGCCCTGGCTTTCGCTTTTTAATCTAAAAGAGTCCCAGTTCACAGAGTCTTTCTTCAGAGATCATATTTTCTAGACCTCTGACTGGTCTCTAACATCTCTCACAACTCTGTTCCAAAATCCTCTTTGACAGTTATTCCTTTGTTCTGAAACGTAATTGATTCTAAGGCAAAATTAAATTATTATTTAACTTTCCTTTTCCCTTTTTCTTTGTCCTTTTCATTTTTTTTTCCAAATTTCTTCACTGGTAAATGCCACCATGGTAAAGATTCTTTTCTAGTTAAAACATGTCCTAAGTTCATAATTACTTCTTCCTCAATTGCTCAGCATGCTCCCTTTTTATATGTGTACATAATTTACTAGCACATAACTCACATTATTTAGAGTTTAACATTCATCAACACTCTAAGTATTTCTTTTGTGAATAGCCTCAAAAGATGTTTTTCATAATTTCAAAGTGCACTCCTTCACTGTGGACTGGAATTTCCTTGACAGAAAGCATTTTGCAAAGTGTTTTTTCTGTGTTATTACATGCACTTAAGATTAAGAAATTGAGCAATATAGTTTTTACCACTGGATAACTGAGATATTCATTTTCTTATGACTGGTTGAAGAGATTAATGCACTGACTCAGTACGTTTCTACTATTTTCATGAAATGAATATAGTAATCAACCCTGGAATTTTCATAAACATCCTAAAACACAGGCAAAAATTAGGCCACCATGGAATACAGTGATAATTTCTATGCAAATGCCTTGCAGTTCTTTCTGATGATGCATTTTTTTAGGATGTTATCTTGGAAAGTTCTTGAAAATATTCCTCCTGTGGAGATATTCAGGACATAATGACTCTATAGACTTCTTTTTTTTTTAGTGAACATACTGCAAAGTAAGGATTGGTCTTGTTCTCAACTGCATGGCTAAGTAGACCTGGAAGCAATGAATGCTACTGAAGGTCCCAGAGGAAGTCATGGAATGGTTGGGGCAGGGAAGAAACCTTAAAAATCATCCCAAAAGTTCCAATCCCCCTGCCATGGGCAGGGACACTTTCCACTCGACCAGGTGGAAGCAAAAGACAACAGCTAAGTTAAGTAGCTGGGTGGAGGGAATGTTTGCAGATAAATGCCCTTACTCTGTGGGGAACAGCTCTTCCAGAGCAGCACATTTTTGAGACTCTGCAGAAGTTCACAGGTGAAACCTGCCTGTTTTCATTCTCTGTCTCACTGAAGGAATTCTGTCTCTAAGGCTCTCTAGCTAGAGCCAGATTTTTCACTTTTAGTTCTAATCAAAAGGCATTGGTGTCACTTTGTAAACGGCAGAACAATTTTTTTACCAGCCTCACTGCAGGAATGTCATCTTTTCCCTCTTCTTTAAAGTAATTTTTGAACCTGAAAAAAAAAAATCCACCTACCTCACCCCATATTTACTGAAATATTTTACCCCAAAAAACTAATGATGATGAAAAGTGGATAGCAAACCCAATGGCAGAGATTATGTTATTACACATTACAAAAAATGCCAAATGTTTCACCCAGTGGAAACCACCATTATTTTGAAAGAAAAAAGCATATCAGCAGAACTCCTGAAATGAAATTACTCCTGGAAGTCTGGAGAGGTCATCTGTTGGCATAACATGTGAGGGCTGTCAATTTTTCTTAGATTGAGAGGTATGAACTTGTTATATATATATATACTTGTTCCTGATGGCAAAAAACAAACAAACAAAAAACAACAACCAAAAACAACAACAAAACAAAAAAAAAGCAAAACAAACAAAACAAAAATCCCAAGGTGGTATTTTAAATGCAATCTACTGGTTTATAAAGGAACACTGGATCTTCTGATCTTCCAAACTGCTTTTCTTCTGCTTCCAAGAACCCTGAAGCCAGTGACTTTCCATCCTCTGGAATCAAGGCTGCAGTTTCTAACATTGTTGGAAATGGGTACCTGCTTTCTTTGGATTTGAAACCAAAGTTATGATATTCTGACTTTTAAGTAATAGTATAAAATATACACTTTCAGTGCAGTTTACAAGAAAGGCTTTTTAACAAATTACCTGCACATTTAGGCTTTTTCTGTCTACCTACCAGATAATAAAAGCTTAGCACAAGGAGCCCTGCAATCAGCAGCACTGAGCAAATTTGCCCACTTATCTCTTCATGATTCTCTGAACCCGTATTCCTGCATCTGCTGCATTAACAGATTCAGAGCCAGTAATGTGGAACAAAACCTGGCTCAACCACTTGGCTCAGAACTATTTTACCAGGAAAAAGAACAAAATAAACCAAACAAACCAGATCAATGCCCCCATGTAATTCAGAATACAGTTGCTGTATCTTCAGTAACAGAACCACTCAGTTAATCAGTCCCAAAGGCTGCCAGTCATGCTAGATAGCCTTGTTTTGTAAATATCCATATTCTCACTTTGGCACTGGACAGACTCGTTTCAGATACAAAACCAGTCACACACTTCCCGAGTTGTTGGGAAATAACCCAAGTGAGATTGCAAACAATGGAATCTGAGAAACTGGCGTGATGCCTTCGCAAAGGCTTTGATCCGGACTGTTGGCTCACCCAAGCATTGTGAAAACAGTTAAACATATTTTCCTGGTAGCAATGTTTTTCCATTGTTGTGCTATCCCAGCATGGGATCATAGCAGAGAGTGACCCTTTCTAGGCATAAAATAGAGTCTGACCTGCCAGAAACTGGGTGTGAGTGTGACAGGAGAACAGAAAGGGCAAGTTCAGCCCCTCTGGAGGTAGAGACCTGCACAGGGAAGGTTTATATCTTCTCCAGAATTGGATTTCTTTTGAACTGGTAGAGTAAGCAATCACTGTTTTGAGGAGCTGTAAAATCACCTGCTTAAATTACTGCATGTCTTGGGAGAGAGAAATAAACTGTAAATTAAGGCAAGCACAAGACTGGAGCTTTGGAAAGGGACATGGATATGCATTATGGGTATCTTTGAGAAGACTGCTTTGTGTCTGGGAGGAAAGTGAAATTTTATGGATTCTAGATCCAGAAAATACCATCACAATTTAGGGGATTATGGCTCCAATTCAGAGGAATGGAAATTTCAATGAAATCTGAACCTGGGCTATAAGCAGATATTCAAATTGCTCCTTATTAAGCAAAGGGCTTAGCTGTTTGTTTAATTTATATCCAGTCAAAATGAAAGAAATTTCATCATATGCTTAAATGCTTTTCTAAATTAGAAATTCACAACCTTTTTCTGGAAACTGGTAAGGACTATTTACAACAGCATGGACATGGTGAAGCATTTTTCCATATTTCAGTATAGCCACAGTTCTACAGCTACTAAATGCAGTCTTTGTCTACTTTTAAAAATTAATGAATCCTGTGGGAGCTTTATTAATAGTCAGAACTTAATTGCTTTACAATGCCTTTCACTCCAATCAAGAGCATTTCTAGCAGCTTCCTGGACTGTAGCAGTGACAAATCATTCACCCCAGCAGTGAGGGATTATCCAAAACTGTAGTGTAGCACTGGAAAAGGTTTTCCTCCAACAGAGTTGATGTTGTGGATTTTGTTACTGTGTTTGCTTCTACCTCACATCACCTTTATGTGTGAGAAGAACTGAAGTAAATCAATATTTTCCCTGGTTTGGCTCTCTGAATTTAACTACAGCTTGACCTTTCTTGTCCTTGTCAAATCTATTCTGTGCACTAAGAAGGTTAGTTCTTGCCCATCTGAAGGTAAGACTTTTAACTAGCTGCATAAACAAAATACACCAGGCAATTTTTTTCGCCTCTAGATAAGCAATTCTTTTTAAAACTGTCTCTTCTGGGTTTTACATAGTGAAACACGTGGAAAATCTGACCTACCACTCACTGCAGTAACTAAGGATCTTTTCTTAACTTCAGTGGCCTTTGGATCATGATCTAAATGAAACCGTGGTTTTCTATTTTAAGACAAATGAGAAAACAGATTTTAAAGGGACACATTGTTTCAAACAGACACATTCAATTCCTTAGTAACAATTTAAGAAGTCACAGGGGAAATGAGTTTTCACGGTCTCATCATTTCTTTGATGTAAAAGTGCACACTCCATCTTTTTCGCATTTTGTTCAACAGCAGAGCACATGAAAAAAGAACCTCACTGTGCATAAAGAGAATAAAATATGTTCAAGAAGAAACAGGAAAAGAAATTCAGGTTAATATGAAGGTCAACCTTTTTCTGTGTTTCAAATCTGCACTTTGCTGAGACCATAAAGAGAAATAAAAAAAGCTTTAATCTTCGTTGCTGTCATCCCTTAGCTGGAGAAGAATTAAAATCCAAACAGAGATGTTTTGGCTGATGTTAGAGTGGTAAATTACTCTTAGATTTTAAATTATCTGTCCCTGAAATACCAGACCTTATACGGCACACACTGTACTTCATATAAAATAAAGCCAATACCTCATTAAGGTATTAACAAACTCCCAGGCCATTTTCCCATTCTGCTCACCCCTTTCAGCACAGAAGGGCAGTGCAGCAGCCACAACAGAGCCACTTTGGACAAATCAGCTCCCATGCTCATCTCTCCACCTGCCCCCACCCCATATCTGAACTGAACCCCAGGAACCAGCTGGAACTGATGAGGTCTCTTTAAAGGTCCCTTTCAACCTAAAGCATTCTATAAATCTATAACTCTAAGCACAGGACACTCTCACTGTCCCCAAGCTCAGGTATTTTGGGCTTGGGGTAAAGGTTTTTTCACTTAAAAAACCCCAAACCAACCAAACACAATAAAACCAAGCAGGACAGGTTACAACTTGGAACATAAGCTGACAGGGCTGTTATAGAAATATTTCATCAGCTGCTTTAAAATTTAACTGAAAATGTTTTTTTAATGCCAATATTTTATTAATCTACCCAGTTAGCTCTCCTTTGCAGGAGAACTGCTAGACAATGACAGTGCCTTCTATTTATAACCCATCAGAGTTGAAAGTCAATTCCCTCAATCATGTAGTGTGAGTATGTTTTACTAGTAGTGGTGGAAAGAGTGAAAATTGTCTCTTCTGTCTAACTGCATTCTTTTCCTCCTCAAAAGTGAAACATTAACACAAAAAATGGTAGTGAGCAATTTTTAAAAAAGCCCACAAACCTGTCTTCCTGTGCTGTCTGGGCTGCATTATATGAGATAAAATACAAGCAGGCAAGATCTGTATTTGAGGTAACACAAGGGTGAGGGAAAAGGTTTACACACAGATAAGAATTTCCTTGTCATTTAAAACTATGAACATGTAACTTGGACATGCTAACTGGAAGTATTGGGAAAAAACAGGAATAACTCTTACTTGTGATAGTCTTTAATGGCTACATGTTAATGATTGTAAAAAATCAGAGGATGCTGTTTGGCAGTTTCTTAGATAAAAGATAAATAATAAATACAGCATATTTTAATTATGTCTTTGCAGGCTTACTTGGAGCAGTACTCCCTAGCACTAACCCATTGCAGAGGGAAGCTGGTTTCCATTTTCTTCTTCTGCTCTCTAACCACAGCTGTTATCTTCCTTTTCCCTTTTGCATACAGTCATCTGGGAAAGAGTTCATAATTCAAAAATTAAGAGCTTCCAATTTTGGTCCTGTATCTTTCTTTCCTGCACTACAGTCTTCCATTATAGTTCACCAGAGGACAAAATGGACCATTTTTCCACTTTTTAATGTGAGGATTCATAAGTAACAAATTTTTTAAAATTTAACTACTGCTGGAAGCATGGCTTAGGGCACCCCCAGTATGATAAAAAGACAGAGAGTTCATAAATGCCTCTGTGATGCTGTTTCGACTCCTACTCATGGAGTAGGAACCACTTTAAATGGGTCTGGAAAGGTGAATAACTGTGTCTGCTTCTACCCCATAGCTGGCCCTACTGCACCCCAAACAGCCCCCCAGCAGCTAATTTTAAAAATTATAGTGAATATCCCTGTCTGATTGCCAAGTAGTGGCATGAGTGGAGTGAGAAAACACAGCCATTCTGGTTTTTGAAAGCCATACTACAGCACCAGTGGCTGTTATATTCCTCACCATTTGTTCAGGGGGAAAAAACCAAGCAAGGATAGCAGTACTGAGATTTTTCTAACTCTGATCCAGATGTAAAACACGTTTTATTTAGCCTGCCTGAGGCCAGCAGCTCTCTGTGTGAGCACAGAGCTCAGCACTGTGTTACATTAGCCTGGAGTAGCTTTGAAATATAATTCTGTTCCCTTTGATTTTTTTTTTTATTGTGTTAATCTCCCCTGTTTAAAATGGTAGTATTTAACAGGGGGAATTCACCAGCTCAAGTGTTTCATGGGAATATGCTCCCTTATTTGGCATCATCTTGGAAAGGGGGTGATTAAATGCACCACCAGCTTCATGATTTTTAGAAGAGAAGAGGGAATAAGCAAAGTCACAGGTTAAGATAAACAGCAGCATGAGATTACAGCATGAGAAAGAAATTTATTTGGAATTGAAAACAAGAAATAAATATTTTTCTCTCCGCCGTGAACAAACTCTACATTTCAATTTTCTGGCCTAGTGCCTTTAGCACTCCTTTTAGGCTTCTTGTTCTACTGAATATTTTTGCATCAGAATTCTAAAATCTAACGTTTTTCCAGTACCAATTAAAGTTTTTCTTCACACTTTCATCCTTTAGTAACAAGCACAGAGACAAACATACCTGTTCTACTTTTTGTTTTTCAGTAGCTCAAGCGCAATTTATTCTTTTGTTTGTTTAGTCCTCAGTACCTCAAGCATATCTAAATGATGTAGCTGACTGGACTCCTTATAAAGAATTTTGAAACTATTTCTGAGCAGAATATTTACTCAGTGACTAGAGAAATTCTCCCCAGTATTTTTATACAAAATATTTGCATGTGAAAGTGGGACATTTAAACTATGCAGAGATCGTATCCTTCCAGTTAAAAAATTCATGGGTGCTCTGCAAAAGATATAAACTAGTCCTTCTCTGTAGCTGTATTAAATCCATCTTGTGTAGGGTTATAGGGGTATTAAAAATATACTCTCTATAACCATGGACCCTGGAACTGATGTGAATAATGGACTTACAAGTGGCTGCAGAATCTGCTGCCTCATCCTGGGAATTGCACCATTATTGATTTCCTGCCCATGAACCCTTCTCCCTCCAACCCGCCTCCACAGTGGCTGCCCTCGTGAAGGATATCCAATTGAGAGCCCCTAATGATCAGACTGAAACTGCACAGCAGCAGGAATATGCAAATACGTGTCTGTGGGTTTGGGGCTTCTTTTTGTTTCCTAAATAAAAATGCTCTTTAGCATATCTGCTCTCCGTCCAGATTCGCGCTTTCCTCTGCCTTTGGACGCTGCAGGGAGGGCACGGATGCATTAGGCAGCCTGACAGGTTGTTATTCTACTGCCCAGGGTATGTTTCATGGGCCAGTTTGGCCTTGATTCCTGGCCAAGTTTTGAAGAAGGTCACTGCAAACTACTGTTTGCTATTACATCACCACAAACTGTGCTGGTTTTGGCTTTAAGACTCACTAGTGTAAGGCAGAGTCGTGCCAAGTGTCAGAGAAAGGTTTTCCTTTAGAGATGATACCTATCAACAGCACAGTGAGTGCCACAATTCCTTCTCTATAAGGATAAGGAAAATATCCTGGAAGTGACTGACTACAATTAACAATACACAAGCAGAACCACTGAAAAAATTCCCCGAACCTCCCAATTATAGCACATCTACATTGATTTGGCAAAGCAGATAATGGCTTTTCTCTTACTTGTTAGGAAGAAAAATTGTCAAGAACACATGTAACATTTACTAACATATAAACTGCAATTTTATAATGCTTTAATAATGGTGATGAAAAATAGGGACACAACTGGCACAGGAGAAAGAAGGAAAACCATCATCTTAAATGTGAAATTGGTACAAAGCCAAAGAACAATGTTATTTTAATAAGAATGTTGAGGAATATCACCCTTGTAGACTTTTTTACAAATTATCTGTCAAACTATTTAGGAATAGACAGATATCTTGTCTTAGCTAGAAATATACATTCAGGGGGATAAAAAACCTAACCAGCTGCCAATCTCCTGACTTACTGTCAATCAAATAGCGCTATAAATGAGAAAGAGATTATTGTCAGGCCAGTCACAATGAGGAGTTCAAATCACAGTTCCATGACTTATTGTCAGTCACATTGTGTTATAAACAAGAAAAATATGGCTGTCAAACCAGCCACCATAGGATAGCCCTTCATAGATCGTACAAGACAAAGGAAATAATTTTATCTAACATATTATGAGAGAAAGTTCATGTGAAATGGAAAAACACTGACTCTCATAAACAGCTTGATTTCTCCATTTTGGCTTTAATTATGCCTCCCCTATGTGCCAGGGAGTAGGTGATGGAAAAGGGGAACCACCTTTCTCACCACTCATCCTGGAGTAGAAACTTGTCCCCATCAAGTGCTGTGGGAAAGAGATTGTTGCATCCAGTGCAACCAAAATAGCATCACTAATCTGTCTGCACACTGGGAATCCTTGACAGGTGGTTCTCAGCCATCTGCATTTCTTTTCTCCCTTTTAAATTCTTCTCCCTCTGCCAGCACACTGGCCAAATTCTGGCTCTTGTGTGTGCACAGGCTGTCTGGAGAGGAGCAGAGCACCGATGGGAGGTCAGGGGAGGGGAACAGATGAGAATCTCTTGCTTGGGTAATTAGCTCTGATCCTTGCAAGGCTAAGCAGAAATTTGGCAAGCAGGGCATGTGCACCCAGATGGATGAAGTCTAATTTGGGACTGAAAGAGAAAGAAGCAGCAAAAGCAGGATCACAACCAATATATCCATTCACAATTTAGTCCATTCACTCTTTCTGCTGTCTTCTTTTTTCCTACCTTTATATAGAGATTCCTCGTGGTCACTCTTTCAGCCTCCCTCAATCCTTGTCTTTTCCTAAGATGTTATTCGGCTTGACAGTAATGCTGCCTTTAAAACATTGGTGTAATTGAACAAAAATGTTACATCCTCTCCTCCATACTTAACCTTTAAAGGACACATTCATTCAAAAATACTCAAGGCCCTACTTTTGACTTTCTGGCTGAATACACCCACAGGATTCCCAAAATTTATCACGAAAATAATAATGCAGGAATGAAAAATACAATAATGCTTGATCTTTTTTTACATTTTAGCTGAAATTGCAATGTTCATTGTGGAAAAGGTCAGGAGACTCTTTAGGTTTTCTATGCTCAGTGCCACAGTTTCCAGTTTCCTATATACTAGTTATACAAAGAAGATGTAGTTTAATCTGGTTTTCACCCAGGAAAAAAATGTTAAGGATTCAAGACTGGCCTATGAAACAGGAGGAGTCTTTGACTAGTTGGGCAAGGAGATTGAGACTAATTTCTGTAGAGGGAAAGCAGGAGCCCTATGGCCCTGGGAAATGATATTTTTAATT
>VYXF01007955.1:649798-660460 GCA_013397295.1 Polioptila caerulea
GGGCCCCTTTGGGCCCGGGAAAAGAAATTTTTTAAAAAAAAAAAAAAAAAAAAAAAAAAGCAATAGAAAGAAATTAATTTTGCTCGCCAGACAAAAGGACTAGAATTTTAGATTTAGTGTTTGTGGTGATACCATGGCTGCAGAGGCTTCAGTAGCATAGTAACAGCACTGGAGGATCTGAAGGAAGAGGAGATTGTTGGGGTTGAGGGAGAACCTCTCCTCTGCAGTTTTCTCAGCCCAGAATGTTCTCCCTCCCAGTGTCACTCACTGTCCTGCACACAGGGCTGAATCACCAGCCAGCCAGAGGCACTGGGTGGGGTTTTTTTCCTGCTAAAGGCAAACTAATTAATGTTTGCAAACTCTTTGCAATCTGCTGGTATCACTGCAACATATCAGCAGTTTAAATACTCAATATTTTAAGTACATAGAGGACTGCAATGCTGCCAGCCTGATAAATACCAGAGGATTAAGTTTGCTTAGAAAACTGAAGGAGCTGCAAATTAATTTAGTATATTTGACCTGCGTTTAGGAGAAGGAAAACTCCTTCATTTAAATATTGTAGCTCCATAAGATTTTATGTGCATGTTATTTAAGTCTGTTCCTAAGTACATAAGAGGCAAGTAATGCTGCTTCTTTGGCCAAATGGATACATCACTAAAAATCACAAACCCATTAGATCAACAAGGACTATCTAATTAGCATGGGGAAATAAAGCCAATAAATCTATTTGGTATAAATAATAGGTTTATGAAGTCATACATAATGAAATAAATATTTAATTTTTCTGAAATCCAAAATCTAGCTTTAGAAACAGGAATATTAAAAATTAATTTCCATTTCTTGTGATGAGTGCAGTGTGGTTGAGTGGTTTCAGCATGTGCATGTACTCCCAAGCTGAATCCTATTCCTGGTTCTGACAGTGATTCATACCCTGGACCGAGACAAATCATTCAAGCTCTCTGCACTCCTTGCCCATCTGTAAAGCTGAGATAATGCTGACCTGCTTCACAGAACCATTAGAAGAATTAAGAAACATCTGTTCTGCATCTCGAAGACATGAAATGCTCTAAAAATGCAAAATACTTTTATTCTGGGGCTTGGAGATTTTTGTGTTGTCACCAAAGTTCTTAGCACCTGGCAGGAGTGATTTCTCCTTCCACAATTCGGTCAGCTCCCTGTTTCTGTGGGGTTTGTAATTTCACCCTCCTAACTAAGTCTGTCACCATTATGAGAGAGATGTTTACTGTGAGATGGCTCTTCCCTGCAAATAATTGACAGCGAGTTTCTTGCAGTGGGAGGCACAGCAGAGACTCATCCCCTGCAAAAGGCTCAATCCCTGACAACACAGGTCCTGCTCTGCCAGCACAGGCTCAAACAGTGCCTTCTTCCCAATTATGGAGAGAACATGAAGGAAAAAGGCCATTGAGGGGCAGAACATTATGCAATGGGAGCACATTCTAAGAGAGGAAAGGTTTAATAATTAGAATTTTCCCTGTGCATCTGAATAGGAGCAGCTTCTCCACAAGGGATGAAAAAAATTTTTCTTTTCATCAAGAATTTTGCAGGCTGCATGTGATAGTGGGTAGCAAATCTATGAATGAGATTGCAAGATCTGTATTCCAAAACAAAAGCGTAATTTGCCTCCTTTTTAAACAATCACATTTTATGGTACACATCATATTCAATCTACCCATTCTATGCAACAGACTTCCAAGATTATTTCTCTCTGTTTGCCTGCCTACTCAGGCAGTATCTATTTATCTCACTTCAGTATTTATTTACTTTTCTGAAGGAAAAGTTAAACAAACTTAGCAATACCATATTTTTCAACTGACACAATTTCAAGTAAATTCTGTCTGTATGCCTGAAATTCCAGTAAAATATTTTAGATCTGTAGGAATGGGCCTTATATTCTAAAGCAGACATTCCTTTAAAAAAAAAATAACAACTGTACAGCTGACAAAAATAGCACCTTTTTAATTGACTAGTTAGAAAGATAAGATTTGCAACTCATTTTAATCAGAGGTGGTTTAGAGGTGGCTTTACATGTCTGCTGTGCTTGAGTGGCATTAGTAATGACCTTTGCATGATTAACTGAAAAGCCTAACCTGGAAAGATAGCCAGCTCTGCCTTAATTGCCATTATTATGGTATTCACTTTGGCCTTGAAGTTTTTAGTAGGCTGTAAAATAGTGTCTATTCCAAATAAGCTCTGTTCTCTGCTACCTATCCATCTCCCTTATACACAGTCACAGATTACAAGGGCAGAAGTAATTGTTGCCATCTCACCTCCTCCTTCAGACTGATCTTTTGGATGCCCTTGGTGGTGAGTGTCCTTTAGCCCTCATCAGCCTGTGTTGGAGCTAAGTTCATCCCTCTAGGAAGTCAATGGTCTTGAATCAAAGATTTCAAGTATCCATTCAGCTTTTGGACAGTTATCTGTTTATCTATCTAATTAGAAATGTTGTTTCTTATTTTCAAGCAGTGAGTGGTTTGGCTGGATATCGTTATGCTTTTGTGAGAAGGAGAAAGGAGCTGTCACTAGGAATGACAAAATAAGTATTTGTAGGCTGATCAAATCACATGGTAATTTTCTTTTAAAGAAGAGTGAGCTAATTAAGCCTCTAAATACGTGGCAGGTTTTGCAAACCTTGAATCATTTTCATAGCCCTGTAGTGAACCCTCTCCATTCTGTCAGCTTACTTTCTGAAAAACCCTATTTTAAGATGAATTTAATCATTTCACTGTGGCTTCAGCTAGAAGGCAAACGTTTCTAGAAATCATAATTCTCCCCTGCTCTGTCTGTAGATATGTAAATCTGTGCTCACAGGAGAAGGATAAAGTGACAATACCTGAAATAATAATTTTACCATCCAGCAACCAAACTAATTCCCTTCCACGGATGTCATACACAGAACTATTTCCAGCAAATAATTGAAAATACACAGGCTAAGCCTTGACCACCCATAAGCAAAACTGACCTGAAGCTGTGTGGGCCAGAAAATTGCTTCAAAAGCAGTTGTCTCTGCTGCAGCAGTATCCTTTCTTTTTAGGCAATTGCCAGCATTTCCCCAGCACCATCTCAGAATTCACCTCCTGGGGTAGTTCAAAGGGGCACACAGGTGCTGTGCTTCAGGTCTGATGGAGGATTGTGCTGCCATGGCCCAGGGAGCTCAGCTCTGTGGGTGCTGCTGGGCAGTGTGGGAAGAACAGAGCCACAGGGGAGCTGGAATCCAGCAGAACCTGCAAAGGATGGGGCAGCCCAGTGGAGCACAAGTGTGGGCTGTCAAACCTCAGAGCAAGGAGACATTATATTACAAAAGTGGTTTTCTTCTGTGCATTGAACAGTTTGTGTGCTACTGTACATACATCCCTGTATTGCTACTTGTCTTTATGTTTTGTCCTTTATTAGTGCCAATGCACTGCCCCAAACAAGTCATAATTTATAAAATATGTAAGTGCTCCAGCTGACCTTGTGAACAGCTATAAAATTGTAATGTAAGGATGTGAAATCATACACAAAATGGCAATATCTGAGAAATCCTTCTATTGTGGTTTCTTTCCATTAAGAAAAAAATTTAAAAGGCAAAAAGATGTTAATTCCCCAGAACAAATTTCACAGCCCAGGGAAAGAGGAATTCATATGGAAGCCATTCCCAAATGCACCATGATTGCCACCAACAAATATGTTTTAGATAAATTTTGCAATTTCCTTTTGCTCCATTCTCTGGGAGTATTTCACATTCTGCCTTGGGCATAGACCTCAGCAAAAGGGGCTGGATAATGCAGCCCCAATTCACATCAGAATGCACCTGTGCAGTGAAAGCCCACTGCCTTCAGTGACAGTCTGGTGTATCTGAGGCATCCTAATGTGTGCAAGGGTTGATGACCAGCCTGAGCATCTGCTTCAAAAACACCCCAGCTAGAGCTAAGATATTATTACAGACAGTCTATTGTACTTGCAAAAGACAAGTAAAGAGTTCCTGGTTGAGAATACATGTCAGAAAAATGACATGTTTTCATCACTTCCAGCCATAGTTAAAAGACTCTGAATACATTAACCAGCTGAAGGAAAAATACTTTCAGCTTTTGTATCACAGTGGGAATCCGTTAATGCAAGTTATGATGTAACAGACAATTACTGTGAATACAACTGTTCATCATTTCTGAAAAGGTAATAATTTATTTTTTTTTTTAATGTACACAGAGGAAGGTGGTATTTTTCACCAAGTTTACATGCTCCAAGCTAGGAAAGGATTTTAGGGTGAGCAGGACTGACTCAGTAACTGAAGCTGAATAGTTATTTAATACAAAGCTTTAGATCATTAGATATCTCAAGTCCTGTACATGTTCCTGCATCACTTTTCAAAATGATCCAAGTCCTTCTGAAGAAAATCTGGTGGATAATTCAGCATGCCAACTGGCACAGGATCCCGGGCTTTGCTTGCAGAACTTCTTATCAGTAATAGCTGTTTCTTCTGGTTCCTCTCCTAAATCAAGTTGGTTATTTCCTTGTGCAGGAGGCTGCAGCCATGCTCCAGGGACTGAATTCCAAGAATACACAGATGGTTGTGCTACCTCTAGGAATGCACAGCGTGGTTTCTGAAAGGGATTCCTTGTGCTGGCACCAGCAAGCACCTGAGCATTACTGGTTTAAATAAAGTTTCCCCCTTGCAATCATATACTGGCCCAGAATCAGCCCTTTGGGAATGAGTGAGCCCAGGTGGATGGACAGCCAGCTCCTTCCCACTGCCCAGCCCTGGGTTTCTGAAGCTGATCTGGAATATTCCCTGAATCCAGTCCTACCACACCCTTTGATAGAGAACACTGCTTTGTACTGGCTGAGGAAATACAAGCATAGGGCCCAGCCTGTAGGCAAATCAGACTTTCAAATGAAATTCTGATAGATTTATTAAGAGCATAATAATGGGCAAGTTGTGATCAACAAATTTAGAATTATTTTAAAAAATTAAAAGGAAATTATTTTTTGCTTACTTGTAAGGAGAAAAGCAGGAAAAGAAAAAGATAAGGAAATATGTGGCCATGCAAGGAAAAGGTGTGTGCACCCCCCAGGCTTCTGTGACAGGCACATCCACAGCCATGAGCATTCCTGAAATGGCTCAAAGGAAACACAAAGGGATTTGTACTACAGAAGTTCTGGAAACACGAGTATGTAAATCATCTTCACCCCGGAAGAAAAACAGCAATTTTCAAGTCTATATAAAAAAGAGAGAGAAAGTAAATTGAAACCTTTACACAACCAGGTTCTGCCTATTCCATTTTAATTCTGATGAAAAAAAAGGGGAACCAGATCCCTGAAAATGTTTCTGTACCTGTGCAGATCCTTATCCATCCCATCCATGTTGGTACAATCCTCTGCTGAGCTTCACTGTCCTGTCACAAATCTCATTTTCTCTCATGCATTTAGAGCAGCACCAATGTCACTATGACATACCAAAAGAAGAAGAAAAATGTTAATGTAAATATAGGACTGTGAAGCAGGAGACCTGATTATTATTCCCTGCTCCTCTGGTGCCTCTCTGCCCCTCAGGCTCCAGGAAGACTGTACTCTGGTATTTGTGAAATCTTCAGACAATGTCACACTGAAAGAAACTAAAATATAAGCACAGAATCAATATTAAATGCCACCAATCATCTTCAGTATATTTTATCACTGTGTTTAGTTGAATGCTTTGTCCATGCTTGAATTATCATGAGCAGACCCTTGTCCTCCATCAGCCAGCCTTTTCCCCTCTTCCACTGTATCCCTGCAACACCCCTAAAAAGGAGACAAAATTTAGTATAAAAATTTGTAATGGTCAAATTAACTGGCATTTCCAGGCTGCCTCAGCTGTCAGTGCCTGTGATGGCAGGGGGTGTTTTGCCAGCACCACTTCCATGAAAAGATACATATATACATATATAGAACCAAGAACAGTGTGGGAGCTGCTTCCCAAAAAATGCTGAAAATCACTAGTGACATAAGAGTTATTAGAACATGGCATTTCTACCATGTCAAATAAAAGAAATTATGAAAATAAAAGAAAAGAAGCTTTCCTGGAAAGTAAATGTTATAAAGCTGTTTAATTAATATGATGGCTTAGTGGGTGCCATTAAGCACCTCTTTAGGTTAATTTTAGTCTCAGCAGGAGTGTGGATAAATAGGAAGTAATTTTACCTTGTTCCAGATATAGCATCATTTTATTAAATCAGAAGGGACCAGGCTTTCCCAGTCACTGCATTTATTTGACTGCACTGTGAGGTAACAAATTCTCTTTCTGTTTTAAGCATTACAGTAGAATTCAGACCATTATTAAAAACAAACAGGAAAAAAAAACCCCAATAACTAACCAATTGATAATAAATTAGGCCTGTACTGAGAACTTCCACATTACACACTAAAAAATGTGAGAATTTGAGTCCAAACTTGAAGCCAAAGGGCGCTGTCCATCTCTGGAGTAGAATTATATTTCTGACCACTCTTCTGCTCTTAGCCAAAGCCAGATCACCTCATTTTCATTTACGTCCACAGCATGCAAGGAAGGACACCAGAAAATAGAGTTATTCATCCAAACATGGTGTTTGTTGTCTCCCAACACAATTTATATATGGAACCCAGAGACACATCTCTGGTAATGCTTCCACAGTTATGTTCCCAGCCTTCCCTAAGCAAGCAAACTTGACATATTCCTGTTATTTCACAGATAAAACCATCTCTTTTAGTAAGTCCTACAGACTTTCCTTTTTCAAGCATTTCTTAAATATGCAGAAACAGAGAGCACGCTTGGTGTTCTCCCAGATTGCCTTTCTACCAAGGAGAGCTATTTTATATGAATTTGCATCAGTAAATGAAACAAGTAAATAAACACTTCACAAAAGTTCAGCAATTGATTTTGACAGAAGTGTAATACAGCAGAGCAAATCAGATGGCACAACCTACCTGACCTCACCTCACACACAGGCTGACAAACAGATTTACAGGGCTTCAAATTTATGCATTCATTTTCTGATACTTAGAAGTTTAAGTATTTAAATCTGGATTTACTTGTTATCCTAAGCAGTCTCCTGCAGGTTTACAGGCCTAAGTTCTTCAGATCTGCCTAATTCCAGTCTGTCTTTTCCTGACACATTGGAGCAGGTTTTAGCCAACACATTTGTTTCTGAGCTGTTGCAGCACCTTCAGGGTGTTCTAAAATCGAGTGTGTGGCTCATCCTGGGCAATGCTAAGGAACCTTTAGAGTCCAAACCTCAAATGCCCCAAGGTTTTCTGATATATATTAATTGAGAAATATGTCCAGTAGTACCTAGGACTTGGCATCTGCCTGTTCCCATTTCCAGAACCACAAGGAAGTGAAAGAGGAAAGTAAATAACAAACAAACAAACAACAAAAACACAACAAAAAACCTCCCCACCTTTTAAAAAGGAATTAATTTTTTTTTTATATCTCCAGTATCTCAAAACTGTAATACAACAGCATAAAACCACCTCAATACACCAGGAAGAATAAATAGTGCATGAGATCATCTTAATAATACACTCAGTGTAATAGACAATGAAGTGATAAGAATTTTAGGAATTTGTTTATAACAATCCAAATAAAAAGAGGGCAGAGATAAGAGCACAACCTAATACACATTATTAGCATTATCTACAGTCCATGCCAGTCTTAGTTCCACTAAATGCTTTTGCTGCTCTCTTACTATCAGGCACTTTTGTGGTATTGGTTGTGTCCCTTTCTCCACTGTAGTGTGAGAGTTTAATATAGAAGATAATATCAGTGTTCAGAGCCCTGCTACTCTCTCTCTGAGGGTGTACCTGCTGTGATAGGATGCTGCTTTCCAGTTCTGAAGGAAGATTCTTTGTCAGCCCATTCCCAGCATTTCTTCAGTCATTGTCATTGTAAGTAGATCATTGTGATAAAAAGCAGCCCCTGCTTACATTCACACACCTCTTGCCTGATCCTGATCAAGAAACTTCTGCCTTGTTCCATCTCTTTGGACTGTGCAGTGGTTTTCATTTTGATGCTGTATTTGTTTATTCATGAACTTCATTGTGTCTCATGGCATGACAACATTTTGGGGAAAAGAGGGGGAGGCTAATTCCATGCCTCACCCTAAAGAGCCTTAAAAGTGTCTCTACACACTCTAAAATCTAATTTTTCATCCTGAAAGAATGGCTGCCTGCAAGCCCAGCCAAGCAATACAGGAGTCAAAGATGCGGTTGTCAAGCCGCCCCTTCAGAGCAGCTTCCTTCTTTCAAAGCCTGAGCACCATTAAAACACTGAATTTACACCTGAACATGTGTCAGAAAGGTGTTCTTCTTCTTAGTCTTAAACACATTTGAATCACGTTTCAGCATAGTGCTGGTTACCAGCAGGGTTACTGGGACAGCTTATTTGTATTGGAGGGAAATGGCAGCTGAGGAAATGAAGATATGATGCAGGAAGCTATAAATTATTTAAGCATCATTTTAAAATCCTTGTATTGGCAGTTATTAAAAAACAAATCTTTTTTCCCCTCTTCTTTTCCCCTTTTCTCTGCAAGCCAGCAGACAGTTTGTGACAGAACCTGAACTCTGTAAATACCACGTTACCAAAATCCAGGACCTGCCTCCCCCAGCACAAAGCTTTGATTCTGACAGGCAGATGAGATGCAAAGTTCTGGAGACTGGGGGCTGAGCAGGACTGCTGAGTGTCAGCCTAGGCTGCCTGCACCTGCAGGGGAAATGCCCCTTCAGCAGCAGCCAGGCTGACATCTGCCCAGGCAGGTTCCTCTTGCTACTGCCATTATCAATCTATTCCAAAGCCAAAATCTTGTAATCATTAAAAAATGTCTCATTTCCATCCCGAGTGTACCTGGGGCAAGTGGCTGCATATCAGCACTCGAGCCAACGCTGTGATCTGTTCTGCCTCCAATACTTTCTGACATTCCCTGGATTTACTCCTCTTCCACACAGTTCCTTCCTGGCTATCAATATTAACATTCCTCTGGCTTGACTTCACTAAGATGGACAATCCAACCTCTCAGGTTTTTATTTTCTGGGCCCAGGTTTTCTAAGCTGAAGACATATATCTATGTCATGAATTTTTGAGGTGGAATCAATCCTGGTTTTTCAATCTAAAATCTTGCAGGCCAATTTACTGAAGTGTAACTCTATCTGCTGGATGTCTCCTTGAGCATTCAAGCTCAATAGAATTGAAGGAAAGCAATGATCTCCCCTTGACAAAAGAAATTAATGTTAAGCAAATATTCTTAACAATTTATTGAAACAAGTCCTTGAAAATTAGCTTTAACACCAAGGGGAACCCAAAACCTTAGGGAGTTACTTTAAAAATATTAATAGAGGAAAATACAGAATTTTAATGAATATATGCTAAATATCTTATGACTTGAAGCACTTAAGATGCAATTGATCTCACCACAGTGGTGACAAGTTAGGGAGCAGTGAGAACAGAGACTTATCATCAGATAAAAAGCTCAAAACAGAATTACATTCTTTGCTTGTCACCAAAGAACTAATACTGAGAGGGTGTGGGAAGGCAATTTACATACAAAATTGGAGCCACATAGCTAATGTACTCTGATTTTTCACTTGAACTACATTTCACTGACAGAAGGGTCTTTTTCTGTAGCCCATTTAGGAAAAATGGGTGATTGTGTTCCCCATGAACTATCCCATTTTCTATAGAGAATTACTGTGTTCTGCTGAAAATTGTGAAGTAATCTAATGAAAACTGGCCATCCCCTGTCTTCTCATCATTTCAAAGCCCCTAAAAATACTATTTACAAAGTATGCAACTGGAAAGATACACTGAATAATGTATAAAGAACACATTTCTTTGAATTTCATAGCCTTTTGATGGCAAAAACTTGACAGACTGAAGGATGTTATTCTGTCACGTAGCAAGCTAGATGAAGGAATGTGTAAAGTTTTCTTTCTTCCAAGCACATCCATCTTCCAGAAGTAGATAACTTCAAGAGCATTTATGGTACTTTTTGTTGGTTTGGTGGGGGGTTGATGGGTTTTTTGTGGCTTTTTTGGTTGTTGGAGGTTGTTTGTTCCTTTTGTTGTTTTTTTAGTATATACATTTGGTAGTCAATTCCAAAATATTTCCCTGAATGTTAAACTGCCTGCCTAGAATCACCTCTTCTTCTCTATCCTGTGAAATCCTTGCCCTGATGACTCAGAACTGATAGCACAACTGAGGGATCTTCTACATTCCAAGGAACACTTCTGGCTTCCCCTGTGGACAGCGATGCTCCACGGCAACAACTCACCTGCACCTCCTGGGTCCTGGTCCCTACAGCAAAGGGATTTTCTGGGCTGAGGGCAAGGCCATGCCCAGAAACAGGCTGGACATGCTGGATTCAGCCTGTCACTGAGTAATAATGCAGCCAACTGGCACACCAAGGGACAAGGAATGTTTGGCCCAGTGTAACTCTTGCACTGGGAGAACAACTTCACTTTCTCAGGGATCGATTTTCCTCCTTGCCCTCTCCTTCACAGCCACGAGGCAGGAAAATCTCTTCAGCACGAGCATGTATTACTGCACCCTGCATTCCACAGTTGCAGGAATTCCTCAACAGTTCTCTCTGTTAGCAGGTGTCCTTGTTTAGGGCAAATTTGGGGAGAAACCTCCAGGAGGAGTCCCTCCAGAAAGCA
>VYXF01007955.1:660649-726022 GCA_013397295.1 Polioptila caerulea
GGCTAGCCAAAAACTAACAAACAGCAAAGGAGAGCTCTCTGCCATCCACACTGCAGACAGCACAGTCCGTGAGTGAGGGAAGCTGAAAACTCTGATCTTTATGTTTTGAAAACAACTGACTCAGACATTCCACTGCTTCTCCTTCACTCTCAGATCCAGTTTTAAAGGTGCAAAACTTACTTCTGAGCTAAACAGACGAATGGGGATACAATTCAGCATCAACCCAGGACATCAGGCATGCTATTACCTGTGCTTTACTCCCACTGTAAAAAGTAGTCACTGTACACCATCTGCTTTCCCCTTGAGTCAGCAGCCAGTACATAGCACTGTGCACAGAGCATCAGGCCATTCTTCCAAGGGGCAGATAGATTTTTAGTGATCATTTTGACTTTTTCATTTGTAGAAAAGCAGATTTCTCTCTCTTCAAAGATGGTTGTTATGTTGTGCTTTTTCTGAGAAAGCAGAATTATTAATTTAACCCCTGCAGCAGTCTCAGTTACAAAATGCACACTGCATATGAGATATTTAATGTGCACAGCTGGTGTGACCATTTAAAAAAATTAGGAAGAAAATAGCTTCTTGGTTTTCAATTTCTTCCCCAAAAGAATTTTAAAAAGGCACATTTTGTTCTGCTCTAATTAGTATGTGTGCCAGTGCATGACTTCCAAAGCAGGCAGATGCTTTGAATGAAGTGTAATGTAGATTTTCATTAATCTTCTTTGGCACAAGACTTTTCTTCTGCTATGTGTATGCAGGAAGTAATGACTAGAAAAGATGAGCAATCACAGGCATTTCTAACCAACTTAAGCTGGCTTTTATAAAGGGCAAGACAGGGTCATAAAAGAATATGGTTACCTCAGTGTCTGACATCTCTCGGTTTCTGGTTTTTCATAATAATGAAGGGTTGGGGGTAATTCCTTTTTAATACAAAATATCAAATTCAGATATTGGGACTCTAAAGAAATTAAATATCAATGCACTGACAAATGCATGCATTTCAATCAGTTCTGAGACCAACACAAGAGAAAACCACAGCAAGCAGAGAATTCAAAATTGCATTTCCTGAAACCTCTTTTCTGTCTAAAAAGGAGTAAGGAGAGTTCTTCTGTCTTGCTGGAAATGAAAGCCCATCAGCAAACAGTTTTAGGGTAAAGCTGGAATTACCTTCATCTTTTCCCACCTCAGTTTAGGGATATTCTAGATTGCTTTAAATATGGCTAAAGCAGAAGAAAGCTTGAAGCAGACTGTGCATGTTTGCTCTTGTTAAGCAGCACAGCCGGGTTACTCTTCCAAAGACAAAGATCCCATGTCTGGAGAAAGTCCACGATGAGAACTGATGGTGCTTCAGGCTCATTTGCCAGCAGCAGATGACATTCTCTTGTCAGGAGAAGACTGACATGAAGACATAAACAACTCTAAATTCAGAGACACTCTCTTAATTTTGAGCACATCCTGAGGGCATGAGTTTTCCCCCCTTGTGTTCTCCCATAGAGCACAATTAATTCTTTTTCTGCTATTATTACCTTTTGCTTTTCTGCAGTCTCTTCCATGTCTTCTCTTTTTCTTTCATGGACCAGTCACTGATTCCCTCTGCACTTCTTCCCCTCACTCATGAGCTTTGCATCTTAGCACTTGTAAGAAGAGACTGAACAGGTTGCTGATCTATACATGAGATTTGGGGATGAACTCCTGAATTGGAATAACGGGGCTGGGAAGTTCATGCTCCCTCAGAGATGCTGACTTGGCCAAAAGCTGCTGCTCACTTGCTTGATTTCCACTTTCAGAAGAGTCTTTCTCACAATCATGAGATCAAAAATGTAGCTTCTCACCTGAAAGCCTCAGCTTTTTCTCCAACAAGAAACAGGCCCCTAAATGCACTCTGCTGGATACTTCTGGGCTAAAGATAGCATGTTTGACAGCTATGCACAAGAGAAATTAAATTAAAGAAAAAAAAATGTTCCTGTAATAACAAAATCATTAATTACACAAATGGATTTCTATTTACAGTGCAAGTGAAATGATGACTTAAGAAGATTACAGAGCAACGTGCAATACCAAGCATTGCTTTCAGGAAGAGCACGAGCCAAAAAAAAGAATGAAAATCATATGCAATAATTTGAGATAATACACAAGGGATACAAAAGCAAGTTCTAAAAATGGAAGGAAATGTAGTTCTCTCTGACCTCTGTAGAAACAGGCAAAACCATTAAGCAATGGCACAGGAGCATTAACATTTCCTGACAAAACATTAAAATAACAAAAAGAGGGAAACTTGGATTTAATCCACTTTAAGTACTACCTTCTACAAAAGCCACACAGAATAAAACAATTCCTCCCTAAAACGACAAGAGGCCTAAGAGGTGAATATTTCTAGGAAAAAGAAAGGAAAGCTATTCTGTTTGGGAAAAGTGCCTGCTTTGGGTCACAGATTATGATGGTAGAACTGGGCAAAATGTTAGGTTTCCCAGAAGCAGCAGGATTCAGAGATTTTATAATATACATTTCATTTTCTCTTTGCAGAGTAGAATCGGTTCAGCTTTCCTTTCTTTTTCTTTATTATGAGTTAGTAGGTACACCTACTCCACTGAAGAAATGAGTTCTCATTCTGCTCTCAGATTTGCAGCCTTCAGCATGGAACCACCTCCCTGTGACTGACAAAACTGCCAGGGCTCCCTGTGAACCCTTGTCTGAATGCACACAGCTCAGCTATAAAACACATCAAGGCTCTTCAGTCTTTGCTTTTTCTTCAATGGGAAATTTTAGAGATGAGGGATAGGCAGGCTGATAAAGGGAAGAGGGCTGGAAGCTGTCTGGCCTCAGATCTCCTCTATTTCTCTGTCTATTGGTCTCAAATAGATGACACCTCTCTACCCCTCCCCACTGGCAATGCTGCTCCAGGAGCTGAAACATCACTCACTGCCCAGAATTTATAAACACATTGCAAGCTGCATTTTGTGTTCCCTCCACTGTCTTCTGCAGGACACGCTGAAGTTCAGCTTGATACCTGTGGGCTTTATCGAATAAAGGATTGAAATTCTAAAAAAAAAAAAAAAAACCACCAAAAAAACTTAAGGGCCAACTAGAGTTTCTCTGCTTCATTCAAACAGTAAAAATGACCACATTGCACCATGGTTTGAAGAGCTGTTTTGTCCCAGCTACAGTGAAGCTGGAATTGTTGGCACCTGGACACCCTGGCAGAGCCAAGGACAATTTTGATCTCTGCCCTTAAATATTTTGTTTTGGGGTGTCCAGGATTTTCTGTATATAATTTTTCATTATGAAACGTTGTTGTGTTAATCCATTAGTGGTTCATTTTATTGTATGTATCTGTATCTATTTATCTATTTATGTACAGCGATGATAAATCTGTCCATTACATCAGTTAACATTAAATGCAGATACATAAATCAGCATTAAATCACCAGATTCAACCTAAATAAATCAACTACTCGATCTCAGAGGATATATTTAATATCTGAAGAGAAAAAAAGAATCTTCTGCAGGAACAGTTCACAACTTCACTGATATCAGCCTCTACTAAAAATTTACTTTAGGTGACACCCATTTCATAACTTAGGCATTAAAACCCCTGTTAATGACAGTAGATGCATGAATGTCTACTTTAGCTTTAAACTTATTTATAGAAACTATTGATTCAGTAGATAATTCTGGAACAGAATACACTGAGACTGGGTTTCCCTTATTATGGATCTTACCACACTGAAATGATGTAACAAACTAATTAAAGCAATAAAACTAATTTTTTTCTCGAGGTTTGAGCCTCCTATACTGTAATATCTCATAAATAATTACAATAATGCAAGGACATACATTACTGTGTATTTAAGTAGATGTGGTTATAAAGGAAAAACCTTGCTTTTAAGGGTGACACTGTAAGATTGGAGTGGCTCAGACAAATTAAATTTTTTTTTAGCAAAAAAACCACCAAAGCCACTCTACAAATAACCTTTGTTTCATAAAGAAAGTATTATATACAACCTTACAGGCAGGAGAGAGACTCATATGAGATAAAAGCTCCAAGGCAGATAAGTCAAGAGAGGAGCAGGGGGATGGGCAGGAAGCAGCACAGCCAGGCTGACAGCTCACTTCTTGCAGGAGTATTTTGAATTGTTTCAGTTGTCATTACCTTAAGGAAGTTTTCCTTTTATAGCATAAATATTAAATATTTTTTAAAAGATGAAAGTTCCAAAGAAACTGTGTGGAATTCTTTTTTTTTTTTTCCCATATAAAAGCAGTAGTCATTAACGAGACTGCTCACGGGCCACAAAGAGATAAATAAACCTGCACAATGTGACCCCAGAAACAATCAGCTGTGGATTTCATTAATGTAACTCTAAGCTGAGCTCTAAGAATTTTAGCTCTGACCCTTTGTAATGTCAAATATTTTGGCTATGAGGCCTCCTTGGAGTGCTCCATGTATAAATACCTTTAATCTGCCCAGAGCCAGTCATAACTAAACAAACAATCAAGAATAACCAAACCACAACAACAATCAGAAAAAGCCTTCACATGCCATGTGTTCAGTTATCTCTATTTAAAACTCCATTAGGGAAAAATCTTTTAAAGACTCAACAGAACTTTCATTTTTAAAGTGATACTTAGACTATGCAATAACATTCAGGGCAGCAAATGGTGCCCAATTAAAGAGCAGAAGAGAGTAAATAAATATTCTCCTCTGAAGAGGCAGTATTTCAGTATCCCAGGGCTCTTTACAAACAAGTGGGAGATTGAGCACCCATATTTTATTTGAATGTTATTTTCCACCCAAAAGCTGATCAAAGACTTGAAAGTATTCCTCAGACTCCCAAAATGAAGCTGGGGCAGAACACAAAATAAAGAGTAGATAAAATTGCTCTCCTGAGAAGAAGAAACGTGCAACTCATTTGCTGAGCCCAGATGCTCCTGAGCAGGAGGATCCTCCCCTGCACACCTTGTGCAAGCTCAGCTCCTTTCTGCTGGGCTAAAATGGCACAGCTGAGCTCTGACAAAGAGGAGAGCTCCTGAGAAGGGCTCTCCTGGAGAAAAACAAACCAGTGAGGAAAGCAGAGGAGAGCAAAACAAATGAAGCTGCCAGCACCACAACTGGACTCAGGGATGAGGAGGGGAGCAGCTTGGAAGGGAATCCTTGTCCTGTGGGAGGGGGAAGAAAGCCCAGAGAAAACATGGGATGGCCTAAAGTGCATCTTCAGTGGGGTCAGCTCCTACAGCTCTGTCTGCCTTCCCCAGCAAACCTGAGCACTGCCTTAACTGCTGATCCTGTTGCCCTCAGTGCTGGAGGAGACTGATCTGGGGCCAGATTCAACCCAGCACAAGGAGGAGTCTCCAGAAACACATCAGGGACAGGTGAGACAGCAACTGGAGATGGTGCTGGCATCAGGAGCTGCAGAGCAGGAGGTAGAAAGGATCAATTGCCCTGGCTGCCAGCCCCCTCCTGGGTGCTGCTCTCCTGAGGAAAAGCCCAGGCTGCTTCGTGTCTGCCAGAAGGATGGTCCTGGTCTGAGGACAACAAGAGGTCTGAGAAAAGCCTCCCAGCAGAAATCTGAGATTGAAGAAATAGAGGAGCAGTAAGAAATCTCACACATCCCACGTGTGGGTAGCCTTGTTTCTGCAGCCACATCAACCAGTAGAAACCCACTGATTTCTGTAAAATCATGATTTTGCAAACACTGAGAATGGATAGAAATTTGTGCTGTAAAAATACAAAAAAAATATAAAAATGCAAACTGACAATTTTTATTACTCAGAGGCAATAAAGTTATATTTCAAGCATACAAAATGACAATTTCTCAAAGCCCCAACCCCAGCTGGAGAATTCGTGACTTCTGGAATACAAACAGTGAAATCCTTAATGAGACAAGCACCACAGCTAGAACTGCTGCTTCAGAAATACCCTGAGCAGCCACACTTACCCAATTAGTGATCTGGCAGGAAAGTGAGCACATTCCCCCATTCAGCTCTACAGAAGAAAAATAAATATTTAATGTATGTAAACTCAGTCACTGACTGATCATTAAACATTACCCTACAGAAACAGGAATATCTTATATACTCACACACATTTTTTTCCAGCTTTTTGGCATATATTTGTGAAGATTAAAGAACTTTTGTAGGATTTAAATCAAGAGTTCCAAGTTTTCATGAAACAGCTTTGTGTGGTTATTGTCTACACTAGAGTACCGCAAATAATTATGCCTAAAATATCATTTATGAGTGAGAAAAAAAGTTGCCTGTGATGCTGAAAACCCCTACATTTCCTGCAGGGTTTTCTGGGGAGCTGGGAAAAATATTCTCTTCCTAAAAAGTGCGGCTTTGTTTTTCAGAGGAAAAGGAACATTTCACTTCCACTGTTTCTGCCCTACACCTAAGGAAGGAGACACCGTGGTGGGTCAGGGAAGTGTGGGGTCAGGTCACCCAGGGACGGGCAGCTCTGCCCCCTCCCACCCAGCAGAGCAGTGGCCAGCCCGGAGGGGCTGCAGGGGCTGCCCCTTCCCCACAGGGTGTCAGCTTTGCAAGCTGTGGCCGGCTGCTGCACATCTCATTAAATGTTCCCACAGCTCCTCAGAACTGCTGATCTGTGTGTCAGCTCTGCTCCTCAGGAAAGGAGAGGCTGCATCATTAGTGGCTTTCTGCTACAGAGAGGAAAAAAAGACTGTAACACCCCTTCAGCACAGACATGACTCAAAATGCTGAAGTTTTCAGGACACCAGCTTTTCACATCAAGAATAAAAAATGTGTTCCCAGTGAAACAATAAGAAACATGAAGAAATGGCATCAGGAGGTCAACATACACTCCTGAGGTGGCTCCTACAACAACCACCTACTCTCACTGTGCCTCACCACTCCCCTTCAGAGCCACCCTCCCACCAGCTCTGCAGGACTAGACTGCCATGAACATCCTCTGCCTGCAGATCCTTCTAAGCCAAAACCCCAACAATTTTGTGCAGATGAAATTAAAATAGAGCTTGATCTTTTACTGTTATTTTTGCATGGATATTATCTTAGTGTCAAAAACAAAGTCACTTTCCTGTGTCAGGTTGTCCCCATGAAGAGAGACACCATGGACTCCACAGAGCCCTGTGAGCCAGGGCACCATGCACATCCCACAGCAGCACCTCTGCTCTCCACGCTGCAGCAGCTACAACACCTTCCTTGCAGCCCCAGGAGAGTTTGCTGCTCAAGGCCCTTTTTGTTTCATGCATAACATCCAGAGCACGATGAGCTGTTGATTAATCATATGGTGATTAATTACTGCACTCTTTCTGGTTTGGATTCAGCACAGCAATCAGCTCCTCACAGCAGCATCTTCCCCAGCTCGGAATTTGGGGGATTACCTGTCACTGGCTGCACAAGCACCACATTCCTCTGTACATTCCTCACGTGGTCACACTCTGCTCCTGGAGCACTTGCATGGAAGAGGCAAAACTCATCCCATCGATGTTCTGCAGTCATCACCACGCAACAAGAGATATTTTTAACATGTATTGAAATGTAACTGCAACTTTTCACCAATGTGAGTGAATCAAGAGGCTAATCCAACAACATTTGTTATAAATAATACATACCTGTGTCCAGACAATGTATTTTGAAAGTAAAATTGTCTTAGATACACAAACATCTATTTTAAATAAAAATATTTCATATCATTGAGCAGAGGTGTGTATGGGTAAGACAAAAATGAAATTATGTCCAACTTAGACCTGCAATATTTGGGGCACGCTGCTTGTACCTCGAGCTCAGCTATAGAAAAATTCCCATTAGGCCCCCAGGGATCAAGGCCCATCCTTGCAAGGAGCAGTGAGCTGACAGCTCCAGGAAGGACAGATGTTTGTCCCTAAATAAGCCCAGCTGTGTCAGGTCAGACCCAAGACCATCAAACCCAATCAATGACCTTTGGCCACCCTCCAATAATCAACCAAAGGAGAGAACCAGCACAGGGAAAATAGGGAGTGAATAAAGTACTGTCCCAGTCCCCAATAGCTTGTAGCTCAGACCAACCCAGCCAGAGAAGATATAACAGTATTCAGGTAAAGAACCTGCAATTGTAACTTTACCTTTTACGGGTTTCTGACAGTTGCTTAAATCCCAAATGTTCTTTCTAATTAGCATGTATTTAAATATGCATGAATTCATCTACATTCTTGCCTTGTTAGGGGCCTTGGGGGTGGCAGAGTGCAGGGTGTCTTCTCCCATTAGTTTCAAGTAGTAAGTTACCATTTTTATGAATTATCTGTTGGAAGCAACTCTTTTCTTAGTGTTGAAAAACAAAACCCAAAATGGAGGTTAACTACAAAGCTGTGAAATCTATTGTCTGATTGACATTTTAAGAAAACCACTGCTTTTTACTTCATTCATGCTATTTTCCTGGTTTAGGACTGCAGAGCTGGAGACCCTGCATCACCACAAAGCTTTAAATTTTTATTTTATTTGTGGGTAAAGCATCCTTGAGTCTTACACAGTGACACTTTCCCTATCCATCTCTGCCTGCTCACTCGGTGCAGTTTCCCCAAGATCTGATACAGTATTTGAGAAGAGACATTGCCAGTGTAATTTTAGAAGTTTCCCTGGTAACCACTGCTGACATCTCTAACTCAAAATTTAAGAGTACAGCTCTCTGTAGCACCCTTACATGGCAAAGTGCCTCGCATCAGTTCAGCTCAGGCGCCTCACAAACGACAATTGGATTTCTTCTGCTGTTCACAGAGTTGAGGTACATGCCCACAGACATTCCTTCCACTTAAAGCTGCCCCCACCTTCCCCACTCTGCAGAGAGGGAAAAGGCACAGATGAAACTCTCAGAAAAGATTCAAAGAAGGGAAAGTGATACTGGAAAGGGGTAGATGCTGGAGAGAGAGCTCGTAAGAGACACAAGGGAAGGGAGGAGCTTCAAAGGAACAGCATTTAGGAACACCTGAAATGTATTGAGCTGGCAAGAGAGAAGTGAAAATATATTATTTTACAGAAATAAAGAAAATAATGAAAAAAGTGGAAATATTATTTCTTTAATCAGTCCTTCAGCATATCTTCTAGAGGATGCTCATCTTCCTCTCCAGGTCTGGGAGGGAGGTAAAAGGAGAAGAGGGTCACTGTGAGAAGCTATTGAGGGCCCCTATGTGCCTCAGTGCTTTATCTCTGGGCATGGATGCTCTCCCTGCAGTGGGTCTTAGATAGCCAGGCCACATCCCTACCTTGGAAATTATTTACTTATCAATACCTTTAATGGACAGAACTGCCATGCCTGTCTAGACCCTGTAGTCCCTTTCTGTGACCCTGCTGCTGTGAGCTTTCCCCACTCCTGTTCACCCCAAAGGCTCATCCTGCTCCTATGCCCCTGCCTATTGCCCAGGGCCCTGTGAGTCCTCTGACTTATCTGAGCTTATCCATCACCTACTGCTTTGGAATTCTGGTCCACAGCAGGCTCTTCCTGTTATATGAACATAGGTCAGGGTGAGACAAAGAGAAGAATGAATACCAAGAGACACGAATAAAGGATTGGGGGAAAAATCACTTGGAATAGAGAATATTGCCTTGTCTTCATTCTCCCATTCTCCCAGGTACATGAGTGCATTTTGGAAGACATCTCTAGGAATATATTTTCCCCCTCACACACATTATTACATTTGTTTTAACTCCTCAGGGACTGAGTGCTGTGATTCAGCACACGGTGTTAAAAGGAGATTTCTTGGGCACGACTCACCACTCTGGGCCCCATCTTTCCTCCCATCTTTCATTCCCAAGTTTCAGTTTCTTTGACATAGAATGTCTCCCTCTATTTGTGTATTGCTGATCACAAATGAAGTCCAGTTTCTTGTTGTGGAGCTGACAATGAAGATAAAGATAATGCAGTAAATAACACAGCTGAGGGCAGGATAATTTAAGAAAATGCTGGAGAATCCCTGTTGATTAACCTGCATAGTACAGGAAAACCTAGGCAGTGTGGTGCTCATTAAGGTGTCAGGAAAAATAGACAATACCAAGAGATAGAGGAAAGGAGAAATCCAGCTGTTTAGGCCCTTACTACAGCAAAAATGACAAAAAACCCTCAAAAATAGTCAAACCACAGTGCAAATCAAGGACAAAAAAAAAAAAAAGAACAGCAACAACAAAAAAAGAATGTGTATAGAAACAGTAGAGTAGAGTGGGGTGAAGTAAAGACCAGAGAGCTCTAACCCATTATAAAAAGAAAATGCTGAGGTAGGGAACAAACATTTCCACTACAGAGGTCACCAGGAAACTGCTGGGGGAGGGGGGGAGGAGTGAGGGGAGATCCCTGAAACAGAATTCCCCCTGAAAGGGTCAAAGATAGTCACTGCCAAAGCAGGTTAGCTATAATTAGTGCATGGGAACAGACAGCAAAAGGATTGTGATGCTAATGTCTGGGGTTTTAAAAAGTATTCAGAAAGCTTTTTGTTCTCCACCACTTGAAGCCCCTCATTGTCTTTGCAGCCCAGGTTATTGATGGTTTCAACTACAATTCTGAGTGCAGAAGAACACAGAACTGATTATCTCTGGCTGCTGTGGCTGAGCTCATCAGCCCTTCAGAGTGAGAAGGAGGCAATGTCTTCACGGATGAACATTTCCTCTCTAAAATTTCTGAGCCATGTACCACAGCCCCAAGCTTTCAGCATTCTCTCAGAATACTTTAACATGTTTTTTCTTAGATGGCTAAACTTGAAAATGTGCTTTCCACTTTTATTATTACATTACTGTGCCTTCTTCCCCTCCACTCCTTTATTTTCTAACTGCTTTAACATATTTGAGAACAAGCAGCGCATGAGAGTGCAACTCTCACTTTAACAGACATCCATAAATTTAGACTTGAATTACACTGCTGATGCCATGCTGTGCAGCTGCTGGGGGGAAACTAGGCCAGTATAGGGTAGTTACTGACAGAAGAGATTTTCCTGTACTGGTATTATTAGGTACAATTCAAGGGTCAGCATCTCCACTTTCCAAATATCTATGAAGAGACACAAACCCCCCTGAGTCTAGCTGCATTCCAATATTGCATAAAATGAAAACCAAACAATTTGTCTTCCAGAAAATCTAGACTCATCACCTGAACTTCATGGGATACAACTCCCTCGACTGCAAAACCACAAACACGCTCATGAGCATATGAAAAATCCAAGTTTTACTTTCTTAAGTTCCTACGCTATTGGACATCTCCTTCCTCCTGCATGGGCCTAAAACCAAATGTAACCTTCCAACAGCATCTGACAGGGCTAAGGGAGCCACAGGGTAGGACCTGAAATGAAAGAGATCTAAGTTAGACTGACCATTTAACTCTGCTTAAGGGTTTTTACCCTCAAGGTAACTTACCCTTACTTTACCCTTACTTTGAAGGTACCATCCTCAGAGTCTAAATCAAGTCTTCCTAACAGAAGACACAATCCTGCAACCTTGGCAGTGAACCTAGAAGAAATTTTGGCTTTTCCCCCAGGATAATGGATAAATTTGCTCTAGGCTTTAAACCTCTGTCTGTGGTAGGGAAAAGGTGGGAGAAGGTCCTCAGTGTCCTCACATCAGATCCCACCAGGAAGCATCCATGAGGATGATAAGGACCAAAGAATAAATTTCCAGACATGAAGTTTCTGGTCCATATTCTGATAAGTGGAATCTACAGCTGCTGATGGAACAGCTCTGAGGTTTATCCTTCATCACCAGCACATTTCCATATTTTCTCACCGAGCCTGATGCTCTAGGGCATCACAGCTCCTATAGTTCTTCAACATTTCATAAAATGCAGGTGATTTCAAGGCTGTGGATGAGCTGCTCTGTCGGGTAGTGAGGAGGGTGATAGGATTTATCCCTGTTTCCTCTTCAGAGCTGGGAATTGCTCAGTGTCTTCCCACCCTGGGAACCTGCCACTCCAGAAATTTGCCTAAAGGCTCTGCTAAGGTCACCCAGGCTGCAGTGGTGCCACAGCAGAGCTGTTTCACGCAGGTATGAGATAGGTTTTTTAAATAACAGTCCTTCACTATCCTTCCTCACTGCTCAGCAAAATTTAGTACCTGCTAATCATGAGCTGATTATAAGGTTTTCCTTAGTCTGCTGGAAAAGCCAGCAGTGTAAGTGGGCCATTTTTCAGTGCTCATTAGGCACCCTCAGAGCCGAGCATCACACCAGGACACAGAGGTGGGACTGCAGCTGCTGAGTTTGCTGCCAGCCACTTGAAGACTCTCCCTGGATTCTGCAGCTGCAGAGCTCAGGGCACCTCACCCCAGCTGCTCCCAGGTGTCCCCAGCCCTGGCCTGACCTGCAGCTCACCTTCCCAAGGAGGAAGGAGGCTGTGCAGGCACCTGGGGATGGAGCAGGGAGGGAGGGAAGGCACAGCTCCATCACACCCACGGTCTTTTCACAGCAAACGTGACACAAAGCTCAGCCACAGCTCTGCTGGCCCAAGAGCTGCTCCTTCTCAGGGATCCACCAGCAGCTACACATCAAGCCTTTGAGCATGAATCCATTGATGTTATGGTGGTCCTAAAGTCCAAACTGAAAGAGGAGCTTTTTTTACCCACACTGGGAAGGTATTTTTGCCATAAACCACTTCAGAGCAAAGCAGCAGGTAAAGGAAGGGCAAAGACAGAGCAGTCAGGAGAGGTTAAGGTCAGTGAGATGGCACACAGGCTCTTGCACTGCTCACCAACCATCTCCTAACTCATTCTTTTCCCAGAGGAAATCTGACAATGCCTTACCACATGACTGAAGTGGAACCCTTAATTAACATTTGCAAATCATTTTCATATCCCCAGGTAAGAGGTGCAATACAAACGTGTGGCATTGTAAAAGAACACTGCTGTAAAAGAACTTACGCCTGAACTCCTTTAGTAGTGCAGAGAAAAAGGAACTAGAGAGTAAAGAAAACAATAAAACCCAGACTTTGAAATGTCATCTGCATTTTTGACCTCAGAAATATAAAAGTATGTTTAGCTGGGACATTTAAAGAATGCCAGAGCCTTCCATGTTAGCTTTACCTTTACCCAGAACAGGACAGAGGTCATTGTTCACTGCATCAGAAGATGACTTGTTAAAGTGCAAAACCCTTCTCAGAGAGCACTGTGCTTTGAACATAACGTCCTCGATTACATTTTAAAGTTGCCAGTTAAACAGGATTGCAGATAACAGGTTCTGGCAACCAGCAAAGCCAAAGGACAGGCTGATTTAAAGTGACTCCGAACAGCACCTGCAGAGATCAGCCCACTGCTCAGAAGAGATTCCTGGGGGCACTGGGCTTTCTTTTTGAACCAGGTTTGAACCAGCAGCTAATGGGAGAGCTTTCCTGCATTCCTCCTTTATAACTAGGTACAAGCAAATGGGAGACAATGACAAATGACATTCAACTGAAACATCTTTTTTTATTATTATTAAAAAATGGCTTTTGTGAATGCCTTGGGGGTTCCACATTCTCCAGGGCAGATTTCCGCTCTACATCACACAAGTATAAATCCAGAAAAATGTCATTGAAAGTCAAAGGAAATATTTGGGCATTAAACAGACAATTTTGAGCAGAACTGGTTAAGACTGATCTAATTACAAGAAGGGACAAGCAGTTATTCTGCCATTAGTTAAGGAGTGAAGGGAGCATAGCAGGCTGCATGTCTTGTTTTGATCAAATTTGACTTTATCACATGCAAGCTGGAGGCTTTAAGGCACATAAAACTACTCCCCAAAATATTAAAGAATAGTTTTATACATTTTATACATTTTTTGTCTTTCCTGCCCTAAGGTACCAGTTTATATTTCCAATAACCCTATGTACATGAATCTGAAATTACCTGGCAAGCAGAATTTCAGTTTGGAACAAACAATGATCCACGTAACTGCTAATCTCAGATTGACTAAGAGATCTGTTGAGCTTAATTGGTGTTAAGAGTTCATACCCATAAACAGGGATGTTTATTTCCTCTCCTCATGATTTGTCTGGCTTCCTATTTAAAGTGGGAAACATATGCAGAGGTAAAACATCATCTGCTGTGATACACACATTGTCTGGGAAGGAGCTCTACTGTTTCACATTAATGCTGTCTCATTCACAAGCCAGATCCTACTCTAAGTGAACTAAAATCCTCAATAATTGCCTTAAAGCCCTGCTTGACACCCCTGTGACCATGAGTCAACAGTCCTGAGTCTACCATTTGCTTATGAAATTAAATCATAATAATACCTACATTTCCTGGACTCATCCTCTGTGAAGCATAACTGGGCAGATGAAGAACTTTCAGATGAGCAAGACAAGCAGGAAAGTATTAAATAATACTCAAAAATGCCTTTACATGACACACTCTTATGACACTGACAGTCCTGCAATTAGTAATAACAGTTCTGACCAGAAGAATTTCTGTGAATTTGCAGCTTCTTTTCATTCTACCTTCAGCCTACAACAGACTGCCCAGACTAATGCAAGTTAGAGTAAACCAAATCCAAATAAATTCGAATAAAATAGAGTTCTAAAGCAGAAAAAAATTTCCCTCCTCTTCACATTTTTTCCCTGCATACCTGACGCCCACTCCATCTTGTGCTCCTTCATACGATGCATCTTTCCTACAGAGTTAATTTTGATCACTTGGACTCAGCCAGCTGCGTGGCAGCTTTCAAGCTTTGATGCACCAGGCTGTAACTTTGACAGAGCAGCCAACAAACTGACCAAGCTGGCATGACAGAAACACAAGCTCAAATTAAATCCTGTTGACTTAGCAGGAGTCTGTGAGGAGCAGCCCCTGAGCTGGCAGCCAGGCCTGAGCAGCTCACTGAACCCACTGACCAGAATATTCAACAGCCTGTCTACGAATCCTCCTCTCTAAACAGACATAAATCCCTGCTTTGGAAAAATTCCCTGCTAACCCTGAGATTACTGACAGGTTTATTTTCCAAAGAAAATATTTCAAAATAAAAATATTATTTCCTCTTTTGAATGATTCTTAATACTCACTCTCTTTTTAAGATACTCATGCTCTTTAAAATAACAAGATCAGCTGGGCTTGGTTGAAGCTCTCTGTATTCACCATTCAGTTCCTCAGCTGACACTGGAATCTACAGACAATAGATTTTAGAGGCAAGAATCTCTCTCTGCAGTCATACACTGGGATGCACACAGCAATGGGGTTAAATTATAATTATTGCAGTAATTAAAGTAATCCCCCACAATGAGAGCACATCCCAGGAAATTAAATAAGCTGACACAACAGAAAGTTTCTTATTCCTTTATGCAAATGAATTCAGGTAACCGTAGCCTAAAATTTCTTCCATTGTGGGCACACATTTAGTATTTCACCAGGTTGGAGAAATAAAGTGTTTTCTTCCCTTGGCTGCAGCTCCTCACTGGTCTCTCTGCATCAAATAAATCTCCAGAATGGAAGATGAAGCTTGTGGCTTGGGTTATATATGAGAGTCACTGGGTTGACCTTAGCTCCAAACAAACACTGAAGGACATTTTTCTCACTGAGGGATAAAATACAGTAACACGGAGGCTGAAGATTTCTTTTTCTTCCCAGCTGCCCCCTTCCCTTAAAATGCCTGAACCTTCATGAGCAATGATTGCAGCCCATGGAATGGAGCCACAGGGCCCCCTCTCTCCTTCAGAGCTGCTCCTTGGGAAGTGCACTGGAATTCACTGGATAGTCAGTTTGAATTTCAGCTTTGCTGATGACCTGTTGTATTTTACTGAAGGATTTATGTATGTGTAAAAGTCTGCCAGAAAATAAACAAATGCTTTATCAATTGAGCTGCCCAAAACCTGCAAGTGTGACTGGATACCAATAATCCCACTTTTCTGAGAGTGCTGTTACATTGCTGAGCAAGAACAATGCCAAGTGCTAGAAAAACACCTCAGAAAGTCAAATCCCATTTTTTTGCAGCCTTGTACCACACCAGTGTTTTCAGACATCAGCCATTTTTCTTGATTTACCAAGATCTCTCAGGTGTTTCTGCCACTCAACAGTTACTTGCTCCTGACCAATTTTTTGTTTTCTCCCTTCCAGACCAGTCAGCAGCATCCCTAGACTGTAACTTTATAGCCTCAGGCCAGTTATGAAACCAATGCATTGTGAGACAAATGATTCCAAGGTACCAAGGAGCAGAAGGGCTTGGGAAAAGCTGTCCAACTCTGAAAAAACCCCAAGCACATGCATGTTCTGGAATCAGTGGGATAAAGGTTTTCTTATGCAAGGAGAGATGCATGGGATGCTCTCTCCTATTGCCAGGTTTACCTGACACAACAGGCACAAAGCAGAAAGTCTGTGCCTGAAACAGAGGAGATGCTGCCAGGCATTCCCTTTTTTTCTTTTTTTTTTGATAAATTTACAGGTGAAAATTAAAAAAACGGGAGTGTCAGAATTGCTCCCTGAATCACATCTGGTGTGTACAGAGTCACAGAAAACTGCAGGAATTTCGAGAGTTGACCAAAGAGCTTGAAAACCAGCCTTGGAATGTGAGGGTCAAAGAGAATCAGCGAGCTCCTTTAGTAAAGGAGAGGTGGAGAGTTCACCCAGCTACTTTGACAACCCCAGAGAGATGGTGGGAGCTTTACTCCTGTGACCCAACAGCTGAATGCTTTCTACAAGATGCAATTCCTGGTGTGAAAATCCCTGGTGTGGTGTGCTCAGGATCAAAATGCAGATTCATGGGACAGGCAATCCTGCTGAGTTTTCTGTCTTTGCCCCCATGAAACATGCTCTGCTTCCACAAAATTTCATCTCCTGAAATCCTAATCATTGCCTTCTCTGTCGTTCTGGGTCACTTCTATAAAATTCTGAAGGACCAACCTGGCTTTGTTAAGGCAGGGGAGCAATGTGGGGATGTGCACTCCCTAATTCCACTGGTGCAAAGGGATGGCTGAACAGCAGCTTGGATTGTACGACTGTGCTCTTTCCAGGAATTGCACCTATGGTACAGCAAAGAAAAACAGACAAAACTGGTGCAGGGATATGGGACACAATTCAATAAAAATGTTCCTAACTCTAGAAACAGACCACCAACACACTCAAATAGGTTTCTCCACTCTGCACAGCCTTTAATAGCACTCCCTTGAGAAATTAATTTCCTAGATAAACACTTTTTTTTTTTTAAATAACACTTATTCTATTGTGACAATTTCTGTGCTTAAGTAGAAAATAGAACTGCTACATATTCATTGGACATGGAACAACTCTAATTGTTGTGCCACACCATTAATATTTATTTTAGTTTCTTTTTTCTCCTGTGAGAAGCAATACAATTTTTCAAACCATCAGTTCACATTACTAAAATGGGAAAAAAAACCCCAAAACATGATAGGTGAAAATGAAACACACAAGGCCTTAATTCCGTGAGTAATAACTTACATAATTTAATAAAACAGGACAGGAGTCCTCTCACTGAGGTCAAAAGAAATAATCACATGCTCTAAGTTAGCTCTGTACCCACAGACCTGGCTGCTGTTTCCCATTGATTCTTACTTGGAGGGAGGATTACTGGAAAATTGTTGGCCTGTTGTTCTCTCAATCTTTTGCTGGGGGTTATCAGGAGAACAGAATGAGACCCAGGGTCTTCTCCCACCATTCTGCTTTGTTTGCACCCCAGCCTGTGACGGGGACAGATGAGGTGAACACAGGCTTCTCTCTGCTGGCGCCGCGCCGTCCTTGGGAATCCTGAGCAGTAAATGAAGAGGTTAAAGCCAGGAATGTCTCTGTGTATGCAGCAGCTGGGTGAAATTAATCACCTGGACAAGAAATCAAGAGGCTGCCAGTGCCCTTTGTGAAATTAAGAGTATAAAGTAAGAAACTGTACACAAAGCAACGCAGCAAAGCAGCAGTGAGGTTTAACGCAGCCTGGATGTTATTGTACCAGAAGAGCAATCTGCATAGCAAAGATTAATGAGAATTAGTCCTGTTTTCTAAATACACTTGGTGTTTGTACACAATGTTCCATTTCCACTGGGAATGCCTACTAGGTACCTGCAGAACTTGAAACACTTTTGTGATCCCTAGGACAGCCAGCTGCGGGAAATGATTTACTGTGAACACACCACTCACAAAAGTTATGCCAAGGATTTACTGCAATTTCATGTAAGCAAAACAAAACACTGCCTTTTGAAGGGCATCACAGAAAACTATCTTTTCAACTGCTGAAATGAAAATAAATGCCTTTTTTCACATCAGCACACAGTAACAATCTCTCAAGCATTTCCACATAAAAGCTTCTTAAGCTTTGAAATGGCATATTTAAGCTAATTGTTCTGTGCTAAAAGAAACAGAAAAGACAGTAAAAATTGTGTTCCTTCTCTTTACTTTTTCTCCATTATAACACTTGATGTCTTTTCTTACATAATTACCAAAATGATGAGTTCATCTACTTTAAAAACATAAGAACTGAAATATGCATTTACCTTTTGCCATTCCTTTTCTACCCCCCTCCTTTTAAGCTGTAAAATCATGTTCTGAAGCCACCAAAAGTAGCGTGACATCTGTGAAATGATGCATTTTGTTTCTAATGCATGCACTCAGCTGCAGATTTGACTTTGAAGTACTTAATTCTGAAATATCTAAAATAATCCCATGTCCCAGGGAAATGGCACTAAAGCATTCAGAACCACGTCTTGCAAAGGGGTCACGGTGAGAAAGGGACCAGACACACCTCATCCTTTTCAGTTCTGCTTTGTTATCAGCTTTCCTGTCCCCCAGAAACCACACAGCTTCTCTGTTCCACACTGCCCCAAGGCTCCCACGTACCCAGAAATGAATTCAGAAGACAGGATAAGAAAAGTTCTAGGCTGAACTGTCTCAGACAGTAGATAAGGTAATGGGATGTAGAGTGGAAAGGCCAGACACAGAGCTGTAACCTAAAATGAGTATGTCTGCTAAGAAGAAGGCTATTTTGTGTTTATATTTCAATTTCCATTGCCTCATTTTTTGTCTTCCTCATTCTGCTCCTGTTAACTTCTGGGGCAAGCCACACAATCTCCTTCAGAGCCCAGAGTCTGAGCACAAGCCTGCCCAGCATCCACAACACATGGAGCAATGGGACATGGAGAAGCTGGGGAAAGGCTGCAGCTTTGATTTAACCCACTTCTCAGAGCTAGAGGTGAGGAGGAACGAGGATTAAAGTCCCTGGCATTCACACTGGTAACAAAAACATAACCTGTTCCTCAGGCAGCTGTGATAAGACTTCCTCTGAACCATGGCATTGTCTCCAATACTCCTCCAAAACAAGAATTGCAAAATACAAGTTTTTCTTGCAATATTGTCCTTTTCTTCTTGAGCACTGCAACCACTCACTGCCAATTACCAATTTCTTGCTTTGCCTGTTTACACCTATGTGATCTGAGCAGCTGATGGCAGAGACAGAGATGTAGCATCTCCTCACCCAGAACAGACATAAGCATTCACATGATAAACTTGCTTGCCTCACATGTCTTTAACTATTGGTGATTTACTTAATCAGGTCTCACAAAGAAGTGAATTAAACCCACGGCTATTAGAAACAATGACTGCTTTTTAATAGAGACAATAATTTTGCCCAGGCTGGCTGAATCTGTTCACTGTCCCTGTGATTTCCCTCTGGCTGTACACTGCAGTCACACCCTCACATGCTCTCACTTTGCTTCTGTAAGGCCTTTTTAATAAAATTAACACCACTACAAACTCACTCCTTGACTCTGCCAAGCAAACAGCATGACCCTACTCATTAGAGTTGGGGAGCCATTCAAGCACAGAGCAGCAAATTCATCATTGATTAAAATTTAAAAAAATAAGATATCCCAAAATTGGGGGAGTATTCAAAGTTTTACTCTGTTGGCAGAAGAAATATATCATGAAGTGAAAACCACCATTTAAATAAGGAAGAAAGGCAGCCAGCTAGGCAGAGACATTAAAGGGAGACAAATTCTGAAGCCCTTGTCAAACTCACAGAAGCAGCAGCAGCAGCACTGGAGCACTCAGGGCCAGGCTATGGTACCACAATTCCACGGACTGCAGACAGCAAGTCCACACTGGGGACAGACAATACTCAGCTCAAAAAGCAGGACATGCTTTTGCATCAGGATTTTCCCCATGAACAGCACTCGTTAAAATGAGACAAATCTCTCAATCTGTGTCACGGGTACATTTTAAATGGTAAATCACAGACATGCACATTTCCTGGCCAGAGTACCATAAAATTCCTATTAACTACCATTTGCTCCAGCTGGGACCTCAGTACTAACTCTTCTAGTAGTCTCAGAAATATTGTACACACATTCTTCCTCTTTAATGATGAGATATGATGGCTGTCAGTAGCCAAGATCACGGGATATTTTCTTCTAACAAGAATACATTTTGCTGTGGCTATAGCCCAATTCTGATCTGCTAGCTCTGGGATTAGCATGTTAGTAAGAAGAAGGAAGTTAAAACAAGTATTTCTCTAGGTTCCCATAGGAACATAACATCTCCAAATCTGGATAGTTTCAAGATACTGGGTCAAAAACTTATCAAAACATATCTAAAAAAGCTGAACTTTTCAGTGGCTTCCTAGTTACTGTTCACTGGAACTACAGGCTCAGGGCACAGAGAACCATTAAAGCACAGGGGAGCTTGGGAAAAAGCATACAAGTGAAGCCCAGCACACAGGAAAAACACTGGGAAGTATCCTGAGGAGTTGGAATGTTGGAACAGATAGCTCAAGTGTTTAGGATGGGGGTGCTTATTGCATAATGTGTTCATGGCTTTATTGCACTCTTCACACTGTGTCTTCCAGGAACATTTCCTGCTGCCTGCCATGGGTTTGTCCAGTCACTCACAACTCCAGCCAAACACACCTGCTAAGGGAAACACCTTCTGCAGTTCACTGTGAGTCATGTGGAGAGAATTGTCATTGGGACAAAGAAATTCTGTCTTAATTTCTGATGCACTGGGGAAGATGACAGGAATTCCTAAAAGCTGGTGAAGTAGCAGACTTGGCACTGCTGGGGTAACAGTCAGGCTGGATGGCCTTGAAGTCTTTTTCCAACCTGAATGGTTCTGTGCAGATTCCTGAACATGAACAACTGCATTCCATCTGTCCCTATGCCTTCCCTATGCATCAGGACTTGCAGCCTAAACCAGAACTTGTTGATGTCCACAAGATGCTTTTTTTCATTGCCATTTCATTCCTCTCCAGTGACTAGACTATGGAGCAGATCCTGTCTTCTCAGGATCACAGCTCTGTTACCAATAATAACAACAGACCAGTTGCAACCAAACCAGAAAGCTGATGAAAATAGAATTCTCCTTTTAAAACTAAACATATCAGGGGCTCTTAATGGAATAGCAAGAAATGCTTGGTGAGCATTAAACAAACAGATGAGATTAGGAATGTGTTAAGACACTTACAGCACTGTATCCAAATGTACCCTATTAATAGAGAGATTTCTCAATTGCACTGATTTTTAAAGAAACAAATCTCTGAAGATGAAAGAAGCAGACTAATAGAATTATATCTACTGTGCTATTTTTCAAAAACCAGGAAGATAAATAAAATGAGAACTTAATCTAGAAAACCACTGGGATAACATAAATTAGGAAAATACAGATTTGGACAATAAGAGAAGCTGTGTTTCAACTAAAATCTTTGATCACTCAAGATAAGTATAGTGGCAAATGAAATTTTCTGCTTTATTTGACTCCTTTAGGAAATAATCTCTTTCTTCTTTGTTTATACCCAGAAAACCCACCCCAAAAGAAACAAAAATCTCCCACTGTTACCTCAGTGGACACAAGTTTTTCTCCCACCCCTGAAATCAGAATTTCTTGTATCCATTATTTCATGCATATTGTTCTTTAAATATGCTGCTGCTATAGTTCCCTAACATTTCAATTTGCTTGTTCTATTTTCAACATTTCCTTTAGGTTCTTTACAAGAATATACAAAGGAAGAAAAGTCTGTCCTCCTTCTAAACAAAACCTTCACTAATCTTGCATAGACTTCAGTTTCTTATTGTATAGAAAACAAAAACAAATCCTATCCATGTCTGGAAAGGTATCCTGCAATGAGAAACGTCAGGATATTTATTTAGTTTCTTAGACTGAAAGTAAGTTTGGAACCACCACTTCATTTAACACCTTCTTGTAAGATGCAGGCACAAACCAATTATCTTCAGGGATTGCTTCTACTTAAAACTATTCCCTTAGGCTGATATTTCAGACTTTAAATATTAGCACCTTCATATACCACATTCTAGGAACATTTGACTGGAGAACAATCTGCACAGGAAAAACTATGGTAAAATGGATACATCCTGAAACAGATTTCAAGAAAGCAAACTGGCACACCACATTCTTGGGTTCTTTAAGCTATGACAGACTTGTCACCATAGTATTTCAGGATTTGATTACCAGCTGCAAAGGAAAAGAAAATGCTTTTGGATCACATTTATCAGACATTATTTTGTGTAATTTTTTTTATTGATGCATTCACAACAGCAGCCATCTTGCACCCTGGAAGTTCTTTAAAAGTCTATAAAAATTTGGCATCAGTTACAGTGTGCAAGAAGGAAAATAAACAATCAAGAAGCAGTTAGCACTGGCTATTTTCAGTGCACATTCTAACCCCAGGAAACAAAAGAACCATTTATCTTGTGTTGCAGTTTGTCACCTTCCCAGTAGAGACTTGTAGATTTACACAGGAGGCGAGACAATCCCAATCCAATCTTAAAACATCTCAATCATTCAGTCTTTTTCCTTGACCCAACTGATCACTTATCCCCACAGATCACAGCAGTTTCACCAGGATGCTCTGTCTTCAGTTTTTTCCGAGCTGGCTCTCCCAGGAGCAGGGCTGTGCAGTGCTCCAAGGACTGAGCAATTTCATCAATTGTCCACTTGTCTTCCTGCAGGGCGTGCTCCTCCAGCGTGAACGGCCCCTGCTTGGTGCGGGTCAGCTCCTGCACTGTGGCACAGGTGGAGAGCTCTGGAGCAAAGGAGGAAAGAGGGATTGGACAAAGTACATGGATAAACTTTAAAAGTGCAACCACTTCCAGCTCACTTAAAATGTATTTTTGTACATAGCCTTTTACATGATTCTGCTTTGTTTGACAAGGAAGGTCATGAAGATTTATCACTCGTTTATATCTTCTTAAATTTGACCCAAGGAAGTCCTTTGATCTCAACAGCTGTCCAGTGTAGTAAAGAGTTCAGAATCTGACAGAAAGCTGCCAAGAATTTTCCCAGATTGAGATCAGAATGAAAAGTGAGGAAATAATGTCATAAGATGTAAGCAGAACATTCTGCATTCTCAAGTGACCGTGAACTATTTTTCCACACATTTTGAGGCTTTAGCCCTTCTTGCCTTCAAGAGGTACTTTTAACATTTTTATCCTGTGCTGCCTATCAGGATAAGAGAAAGTAAGATAAGGAAAAATAAAAAATATATAGAAATGCTCTCCTATGTTATATGAATACCAGCAGGACATAATTATGTATCAAGAAGCTACAAAACATAACAGCAACAAGCACTGACTTGTAAGCACACAGGTATACTAAAATATTCTCTCCCATCCTTTCTGATGCAGGAAGGTTTTTATTTCATTTTCAATTTTTGTAAGAAGCCAGACATGGACAGACTTTATCTTGGTTTGTCATTAAAAGGGTAAACATAAGCCAGTATGCTCAGAAGGCACTAAGAGAAACTTGGACTTGCCATAGCACAAATAACAACATTGAAATTCATAGGGTTATCCCAGATTACTTGTCTTCCTGCAAATGTATCATTAAAAAAAAAAAAAAAGTCTGAAATGGATTATCTATTCTCCATCATGCAGTTTGATAGATACAGAGTACAAGACAAATAACCCTGTGGGAAAGCAAAACTATTCACAGTTCAGGCAGAAGAGAAAGAAAACACTCGAAAAATCATCACCAGCGTGGAAGTCTTTCCAGCAGATAGGGTTTATTATGTGCATGGTAATGTTCTGTGCAATCTGTTTTCAAAATGTGATGAATAATGTTTAAAAAGACAGTATCTTTCTTCTTCTCATCCTTAATCTGAGTTAGCTTTAACACAAGAATGAGGGGGGGAAAAGTCCCCCCCTTGCCTTGCATTATCTTGCTCAGTGCTATTGCTTGCTCCATTTTTATCACCTGGCCCCCAAGGTCCCTGGCAATTATTTAGCCATCATTCCCCCATGCCCCGAAGGAAATTACCTGAGTATATAAAAACAAGTGACAGCACTACAATTCTGCAAAATAACACACAGGTCTAGTTACTTGAGATATACAGAATGACAAAATTTTTCCATGAACACACACTTGTTCCTTACATTGTCATGTTTGTTTTTTCATGCCTACCTTTGCCAATGTCACTGACCAGGCTCCTGACATAAAAGCCACCACCACATTCAACATCTGGAATGTTAAAAGTAACATGGTAAATTGCCAGTGCCATGTGAAATCTACTTTACACAGAAGCCATGCCCCCACATAAATGTAAAAATGCGCTAAGCAAACAACCCAGTGATAAAATATTTATAGGATGCAACATCAATTATTCATCCTGTAACATATGTGAGGGTGAAATTGCTAAGCTAGACAGGAGGGAAAGCAAATAAAATGGCAACTGTACTAACTCACCAGAATTTAAGCACTTGCTATGGTATGTTAAGAAATGCTTCAGTCCTATTCATTTTAAGCATTTCAGGTTGATTCCTATTTCTAATGATGAAAGCAAGTTATTTCAAGTATAGCCTAAACTGACTATCAGTGCTTTTCAGGTACTGCAGACAGGCAGCTCCAGTAAAATTTTAAAATTCACCTTTAACTTTTCTTGCTCTCTCAGCCCTTCCCTTCCCCCTCTTCCTGTGATCAGCTACTTGTCACCCAACCATAAAGTAAGGGCTGAAGTCACATAGCACTGGGTTCTGTCACTCATACCTGCTCACCATAAAACACCTGGTCCATCACAGGACTGGGGATCAACTGGGCAGACAGATCAATGCAAGGCATCATCTTGACCTTACAGTAGCATTAAATATTTACAAGAGTCTTTTTTGGTTTATTTATTAATATGCTTCATAATGCACTACCCAAGCTTTTGATGAATGACAGAAGGAAGGGTAAGATTCTGCCTCCTCAACAAGAAAGGGACAGTAACTGAAACTGGTCCTGGGAAGGATGCCAGCAGGTCTGGGCATCTGTGCAAAAGAATGGCAAAGTGAAGTAAGCAGACCTGAGGGAGGAATGAGCCAGGGGCTGCAAAATCATGGACAGATGCAAATAATCCCCTGACCAGCCTCTCGGAATTCTCCCTCCCTGAGAGATTAGATATAATCAGCTTAACTTAAAACCAAAATACGGTGCTTTTAATACAAAGTAAAAGTCTCTGCACATGGGCTGACACCATAATAAGTAGCTGAGTGAAATGAAACCCATTTCACTCTCTTAAGTCCCATTCTGAGTGTAAATAAACATTCACAAGCTGGGAGCATTGCTCTATGTAATAATCTTTGACCTTTACCCAGTGTGAACAGTGGTGGCTGGAACTGCTGGAGAGAAAGGCTGTACACTCTCACTGGCCGAGCAGGCTTTGCTTCCACTGCTTCTCCTCTCTTCATCAGAGTTGAAAGCCTCTCTCCATTCTTCTTCAAAGCAGAATAGCTGATCAGACAGAGCATGAAAATGTGTGTCATACGGCTGTAACAGAACAGGCTTCCCATTTTCCAGATCCTGGTAATATTGTACTAGGGTAGCACACATTTTACTGCTCTCCAAGTACTCACAAAAACCCAACGAGTGCTGCTGAAATCTCTTGGACACAGAATCATCCCATTTACCAGTAGCTACATAAACCAGAAAACAAGAGATGGCCTTGTATTTCTCTCTTGCTGTATGGATTTAAAAGCATTTTATCACTCACTTTGCAGTCTATGAAATAAAAGGGTTTCTATAAGGGTTACAACACTTGCAGCTGCCTCTAAGTGTCTCAGAAGGGCATCCTGTTTCAATGTTGAGCTGAGCCCTGGGAGCCACTCAGGCAACTCCTGTAATTCTACATTGCACCTTTCCTTGTCCCACACCAGGGTCTTTCCTGAACAGCAGCTGCCATGTTCTAGGATGTTTGGGGAACCACTACAGAACCACAGAAACTGAGATCGCTGATTACATGGAACTTCATCCAAAGCTCCAACTTTGGTCACAACAGCAAGATGACCATAGAAAAATCCAAAAGGATCTTGCTCACAGTATCAGAGGGCAATTTGAAACAGGTCACATGAAGCAGAACACGTGGGGGCATTACTGACCTTACAGGGCTCACACTGCAAGCACAGTAAGTGACACATGGCAAATGCAAAGGAAAGCAGGTTAGCTTAAATCACCATAGAAGCCATCTGTCACAAGCTAAGTCATGCACAGCTACTATGGCTAACCTGACCAGAAGAAATTTGCTAATTTACAGAAGCACAGTCATTAATCACTCATTCATACTCTAAATTTTAAAAAAACTAATTCAAAGTCATTTAAGGCACTTCCACAGAGATGTCAGTAAGATTGGAACACAGAGGACAAGCCCAGCAAAGCTGTTTAAGACTTTTGCTGCTTTATATTTACCCAACACACTCACAGACTCCAGGTCACCATTTGAGCTGCATCTTCAAATGGGAATGACCTGCACTTGCAAATGTTAAACTCCTGACTGCCTAGCCTCTATCCTCTTGTCAAAATGTGTCTTAATACTTCTGAGAGAAGTACTGACTTCTGTTGGCAAGTCCTGACAGCTGAACACAACTGTTAAAGAGTGTCTGAATATCATGAACTTACAGTGGGGGAACTTGCATGATGTCCCCTGTGAACTTCTGCAGAACATTTTCAAGATCTCCTTTTGTTACCTGGTCTGTGGAAAGAAACCAGTCAGTATGTTAGTATTGATTATTCACATGGCACAAATGGCATCAATCACATTCTGCAGGCAGATACAAGTAAGAGTTCCCTCTCTTCTGAATTTAGATGGGGTGAAAAACACCTAAGAAAAGAGATAAAAAACAGATTGTATGCAGGAATGTGAATTATCACAGAATGAGTGGAACAGACTGTCCAAGGTGATCAGGACAATCTGGATACTTTCAGAAGGGCAGAAATCCTCCTTAATGTTTTCTTTTGTAATTCCCCTCTCTTGAGGCTGCAAATTCATCTTTCTTGGAAACTATATAGAAGCTACAACATTTGGAATATTCTTGTTTTTCTAAAAAGCACCAAAAAGAATAAAATGCTCATGTAACCCTGAGAACTTCTCTCTAAGAGAACCTAACTGCAGGGGAAAATACAACAGCTTATTAGAGAACAAAACCACTGGTGTAGAAAAAGACTTTATCTGAAACAACACATCAAAATTTCCCTGTCAAACAACTAACCTGCAAATGTACTCTGGGGTATAGCTATATATTAAGTAAGGCAATTTTCCTAACAAAATTCTGTAAAAGAAAGACAGCTGGTTTAGGCAATGTACTTTCTTTTAAGAGTACACATAGACATCTGTCCCACTTTTATTGGAAGGCTGTAACCTGTGTAGCTGATTGCACTGGTCTTCTGAAGCTCTATTCAACAGAGATGACATTCATCCCTAATTTGTTTAGAGAGTGCAAACATCAGATCTGTAATCACAATGCACTTCAGTGCATTTCTAATGTCTAGGGTTTGACTAGCCCTGTTTCTCATAAGTTATATTTAATTAGTGGCAGCCCTGCTAAGTCAACAGCATTCTGGAACATAAACCAACCAAACTTATTTATTGAGCCTTTGTTGTATTTTGAAACAGACCTTACTTGCAAGCCTTAAAAGCCAGATGTACTTCATGCTGTAAGTAAAAAAGATGAGATTTCTTTTCACAGCAGCCCTGGGAGACCATCCTGGGGTTCCTCACTTCTATAAAGCACACTCTGCAGCCTCAAGAGCAGATGCTGTCCCTAGGCCCAAGCAGCTGTCCCAAGCAGAGTTATAAAGAGCAAGGCTGCAAGGCACAAGGCACAAAACTCTGAGATGCTGAGAGAGACTGATTTACATCAGAATATGGGCTAGGAACAACAAAATCAATTGTACAGCAACTCTGAATCTTCTGAAGAGTTTCTTACATGGTTATTTCAATCTTGTTTCTATTTAGCAACATACCACAACAGAACTACAGAGTGGAAAGCCAGCATGATCTGGCTCCACGACAGGGATCCTGTCAGCCTTCTTGTGAACTCCAGGCTGCTTCAGGTTAAAATTCAGTAATTAAGTCCTTAGCACAAGTGCCCCTTGAAGTTCTCCTTCCAATCTCCACCCCACGAATTGCATTTGTGGCCAGAGCATTTAATGAGACACCTGGGTTCAGTTCTGGCTCTGATCTCATACTCCCTTGACTGAGAGGTTACAGGTGGTCTCTGAGGAAGTCACTCATGATACAGGCAACCTCTGTCTCAGGAGAAAAAAAAAAATTTCCACATGAAGAATGATGCATTAAGCCATTAACAAACCAGAGTTGTGGCGTGTGTTACCAAAGTAAATATTTACAGATGCATTTGCTAAGATCTGGTGTGCTTCTGAGCACTGGTGATTATTGACTGATTTTCCTGCTACAAAGGAAGGAAAATAAAGTACCAAACCAAAAGGTGCCAACTGTGCCACCACAAAAAGCCTTCACTGAAGGGTGATTCTGCCCTGTGCTTGTTAAAAAACTACTCCAAATGAGAACACAAGAATTATCCATGACAGTGTACCAGAATTTCAGCAAATGACCTCAATTCAGTCTGACCCAGCACAAATTATTTGAAAACAGACAAGCAGAATCTGGAAAGCACTATACTTTCCAAATTATTCAGCTAGCTCTATTAAACATATATTTCAGCATAATCATCAGAGACCTGAGAAAAGCCTCATTAATTTTGTTCTCCATGTCTGGGTATAGCCTGTAGGCAGCTAGGAGGAAAGGGTTTCAGAATGCACATTCTTTACACAGTTACAAATATTAAAAAAGGGCTACTAACATTAATGTGCTTCAAAAAGCATCAGAGGAATACTAAATGCTACTTGATTCCAAAGCCAGCATCTGACAGCCTGGCAGCAGTATGAAACCATAACCTAATTTCACATGGAAATGCAAACTCGTTATCTGGTAAGAAACAAAAAGCTACAAGAAGTCAAGAAGAGGTTAAAAGCAAGGAGCTCTCTTCAGTACATCCTGATATTGTGACTAACCGCACAATTTGCTTCCTAAGCTGCTGTCTAGGGACACTTTGAGGACTAAAATGTAACACTTTCATAGAGTTAATACACCTGGCAACTTCCTGCAGGCACTTATGTTCCCATGAAGTCACTCAAGAAGAGTTTTATGCATCTTGCAAACTGGTTTAGTGCCCTTTGTCTGCACTAAAGCCCAATCCTGGATGATACTGGCACTGCAGGATTTATACTCCCTGTTCTGCTTCTCCAAGGATCCTTGTAGGTGTCAAAACTGAAATTCAACTCAAATCTGGTTTGCCTTTTCTTGGAGTACCTATTAGAGTTAGAAATTAGGGATGGTGGGCCAAAGAGAGAATCCTGCAGAAAACCAAACTGTTTTGGAGAAGACACTGGAAAAGATGAGAAATACAAAACATGTAGGTACCATGGACAGCAAAAAGGGAGTATCCATGCTCTTTTCTTTGAGAAAAAAATCACATCTGACTGATCTGCACCAACATGGAAAGCAACTGAGATCAATGTCATGAGCATTTCTTTCAGCTCTCACTTTTGGCGAAAGGAAACTGTGCCCCAAACTGCACTGCCCCAGCACTGCCAATGCTGCTCTTCATGAGACCACATGATGAACTGCATCATGCAACTGAGCTCAGCTTCAAATGACAAGCAACTCAAAAAAAGGGAGTATTTTTAAGTCAAATTAGCTCCCCACACACACAGTCTAACAGAGGGGGTGCAGAGGTGGGAACTGTTGTAACAGGAGCTGCCAGGGAGAGAAACACACACAAAAACAACACTCTGAATTCTGTCTGCAGTAAACAATACAAAATGAAAAAAGCAGAACTAACTTTTCAAAACCCAGATTTTTCTTTTTTTAATTATCTGACCATGGAAGCTGCATCTATCTGAAAAGGTATTTCACAGCTTATATGTGAGCAAGGATCTCTGAATACTTCTTAGTGCAGCACAACCCCAAAATTCCACTTTGAGAGGTACAGATAAATGCCAAGAAAGTGAATCATCACTTCATTTAGCCATCATAAAGTATTGGCAACTCTGCTACTGTGTGGCTGCTCAGGCCTCCAGAACCTTAGAGACTTAGAACTTGACCCTGAAGCATAAATAAATGATCCACCATCTCTGAATAGCATTGCCTAGTCAATAACATTATTTAAAATGTGCACAAGAAGCTCATGCCTGCCCGCCTCATGAGAAAAGGAAACTAAAAAACCAAGGAGATCAGGAGTGAGAAGTGAAATCCAGGCTATCCTTGTCATCATGCCATTAAAAAAAGATTATTTATTCCATGTACCTACTACCAGGTACAAAGAATGTCAGACCTGTAGAGTTGCTAAGCAACTGGTTACCTATTATTTATTAATTTTTCTTTTCCCCCAAGGTTGTGAAAGAGCTAATAACAAATACATTTGCTGTGTTACTACACTGTTTTTAAGATGCCCAGCAAAGCCACAGTCAGGATGAGTTCTGAAGCCTTAAACCTTTGCACTGTGCTCTGTCAGTCAGAAAATTTCATTTAGTAAAGATGCAAGCAAGACCAAGATCTGGAAGACAGCCATATGCAGAATGTAGTTTATGTCATCCTCATTAAATGTTAAGCAGTCTGTAGGTGATGTGGTGTCCTAGAGGGAAGATGCAGGTACTTTATCCCTCCACTGGCCTTAGAGGACTCTTAGGACTACACTCTGAGAAAGGAAAATGTTACTGGACACAGCACATTATTTGTCAGCCTGTCAAAGGTTTAAAATGACACAGTCCTGCCCAATTCTATTTCCTCTCTCCTTATCCAATGCCTGATTTGGTTTTTTTCCAGCAGAAATGAACACTAGCATTCGACATAATTGCATGAAGCTGGTTTGAATCATATGAGCACTGAAGTTGAAGATGAAATAATCTCAGTTTAATTTCACATTTAAACTTAATTCAGAGTCCCAAACATCTCTTCTGCTTTCCTACGACAGAGACCACTTATGCCTTCAAATTACATCCAGTGCATGCACACATTTATGCTTACCATAAGGTTTTTCTTCAGTTACTTTTCCTGTAGCATCTAATGTATCAGTAGCCTTGCCCAGCATTCCAATGGCAGTGTACTTCTGGGAAGGAGTAAGAGAGATTAGTGAGTCAGGTCTTCGAGGTTGTTTCTTAGGATTTTGTTTTCTTTTTTCTTATTTTTTGAAAATAAAGACTGCAACTACCAATTACTTCAAATCAGAACAGGAAGAATACTGCCTAAGTGGTCAATCCAGCAACTTTGGGCAAGCAAAAGTCAAGATGAAAAGATGCAGAATAAAAAAAAAGTAAATCCTGTATTATATGTGCCTGTGATTTCAGTTTTAGAAACCCAAGGAAGAAGCAACATGGAATCTAATTTTTACCATAAATACATCAATACCATAAAGAAAATAATAGGGTAGTAACATCAAAGTCTCTGTGGGGTGTCATATGTCACAGCTGAAGCAAGGCACAGAGGGTACCTTTCACAGACTATTTTGCTACTCCTTTGCACATTAAAAAAACAAAAAACAACTACACAAAGACCTTCACTCGTGAAAGCGAAACACCCACTGCCAAGACAAAGCATTACAATGGCTCTGCCACAAAATGCAGGGATATGCAGTAGCCTGGAGCTGCAGTTTTGAACTCCTGGGATCTGGTAAGGACCTTGTGACCAGGAAAAGGAGTTAAAGGTCTTTGAGTAACACCTCTGCTCATCGGGAGTTCTCTGAATATTTATTTCAGGGTTTTTCTCTAAAAAATTCTTCAGTGCGTGTCTGTAGTTTGCAAGAAGGAATCAACCTGACCCCAGGACAGTAGCTCTTGTCCTTACTGCATTTCACCTGATGCCCTCCTTTAGCACATTTTCTCCCCCAGAACCACCAAGCTCTGAGCACACAGCACAGCCTGCTCAAGCTGACAGGGGCTCCCCTGAACCAGCTGCTCCATGACTTGTCACAAGGCTGTCAACACACCAAGGCTCTCTCTGCAACGTCAGTCTGAGTCAAGTTTAGGGATACCATCAGGTATTACATGGATGCTTTGACCCATGCCCATCCCATCCCAGCCCATCCCATCCCATCCCATCCCATCCCAGTCCTCTCAGCTTCCCTATGGCAAGTCCAGAGCCCTTCAAATAAAGCCTGGGAGAGAAAAAAATCAAAGTGCACCTCTATTTTCCAGCAAGGTTCCAGCAAACTTACTCCCAGTTGAATAATACAAATCTGAGGTTGTATCTTTTAGAAGCTGGCTGACCAAACTCTACTGGCACACATCCAAACAGGCATAAGCACTAACATTTTACTCTGAGATGCAATGCATCCTGCCTCATGTACTTGCAAAGTACAAACAAGCTCAAGTAATAACAGTGTAGGCATATAAATCACACCCACACCACTGGACTGGTAAGACATGCCTTGACTTTGTTCCATGTGACAACCTGCCACTTCAATGTATTTCTTCAAGCAACAGCAGCAAAATGGAAGCAGCAGAAATAGTCAGACATGAGAGAGCAGAGTGCAGAATTTAACATAAAAATAACTGTATTCTTTGCTTATTTCATGTGCTGGGAATACAGAGAATTTTCTTCATAATAGCTGGTATGAGACTATGCTTTGGATTTATGCTGAAAAGTGTTGAGAACACAGATGTTTCCATTACACTTATTCAACTGCCTTTATCACAACCCACGACTTTTACCTTTTTTCTGATTCTGTCCCTGTCCCACTCCAAGGAGTGAGCAAACAGCTGTGTGGTGTTTTAGCTGCCTGCCAGGTTCAACCACAACAGCACATTAGGGCTATGTTTTTCCTAAATATTGCAGATGTCTGATAACTCTGCAAAAATAGGTATTTTAAAATAAAATTCTTTAAGTTTACACACCTTTGGAACGCATGAAAAAAATTTAAATAAACTTTAGGGTATATTATCTTTTACCACTATATTAGCTGTTAGGACCTAGCTGTTAAAACTGACTGCTTTCTGATACATTTAATGATCTGGTTCTGAATATTTAATAGTATTGCCAGAACGACAACATCCAGCACCTATCCTAGAGGTCAATAAAAACACACGAGCACATCATTATCCTAAGCAGAAAGAATGATCTTAGCAGTTCAGTAAAATTCTAAATCTGAAAATTTGAAAACTCACACTGTCTTCTGATGTTTCCAAATGAAAATACTCCTATTACTTCAGTTTCAATTACTTCCTTGTCTTTAATTCTGGTTTTGGTTATCTTGCCTTAGGCTGTCTGTTACAATAACATGTTGGATTTGCAGCAATAGAGAGATAATGTCGCATCTGTTAATATGTAAACACAAACTGCATGAACAATACAATCCAAATCTCAATATTCCTCTTTAATTTCTGCAAAATGAGCAAAAAGGTTTTCAGTTTGTAAAAAGAACGACCTCAAACATTCGTCACAAATCCGCATTCTTTATAGGAGCCTTTAAAGAGTCACAAAATACTCAAGCCAGCAATGCAATAATCCACAAAGACTATAACAGGTCAGGAAATTAAGAATTACAGTTGGTTTATGATCAGTCTCTGGAGTGCCCTTGGCTATCTACAATTATATATCATAATTCTTACTTGCCACTAGATAAGGTTTACTTCTTCCCCTTCGGTAGGGTGCAGACCCTGGAGGTTGTAGAAGATAATATGAGAGTCCAGAATTGCTTGTGTCAAAATTCAGCATTAACACTCTTTAGACTCTCACTCACACTGACCTCAGAAGCACCCAATGGATTCTGAGTCATTTAATAAGTGTTCAGTGACCTTTTCTCACCTGTGTTGGCAATCATTTATTTCTTCCAGTTTTATGAAATACATCTAGGGGCATTCTCCTTGTACTCTCAAATTACAAATCACTGCAGTAACACAGACAGCAACTGCTCACAACACTCTGCCTTCACCCACTCAACTTGAAACAAAAAAAGCAAGGTAGTAGGTGTTGCAGGCAGTGGCAAAGCCTGACAAGTGCAGACTGTGACAGAAAGTGTCCCTATACTGCAGCTCCTCAGAGAACACCCCACCAGTCAACAGCCCCTGCATCCTGCCCTCTACTCCTCCCAAGAGACCAGGACCCAAATCATTTAAAGATTAAAATAGCACCTCAACTTCCCTGTGGGGTTGCACAACATTCAAGTGCAGCACATTAAAAGCTGAGATCCAGTGCTCCCAGTCACGACTTGCAAGTGCTGCAACATCATGCACTAATTCCAACACAGAATGGGCTGGTCCCAAAGCAGAGCCTCACAACTGTACAACAGTACCCTGAGGACAAGCAGACCTTTCCAAAACTATCTTCTATTAGGGAATGGCTGTGTCTCTCACAGTCAGGAAATCATTTTCTCGAAAAAAAGAAAAACCATTATGGCAAGTGAAACAAAAGGCAGTGAAGTGCCCAGAAGCCCTTGAGTATAAGCAGCTCCACCATTCACAGCAGTGAGAAGAGAGCCTTAGAAGATATTTTACAGGGACAAGACACTGCACTCTGTCAATGATAATGCACAAACTCTGTCACACACTCTGGGGGATGTGCTGGATGCAAACCCCACAAGACCAGACACACAGTGAAATGCCTGGGTGGTCGTGCATGGGCACCATACCCACGACCAGAAAGAAACACACCATCAGAAGCAATTTTATCCATTTTAGGATTACAGGAATCTATAAGAAACAAATTACAAACCTCTAACAAATCTTACAGGTTTTGGGAAGAGGAATTTTGTTTCAGTGTCACAACCACACAGCACAGTCAACATTCTCACAAATAATAAACTGTATGTTTACCATAATATTCTTAGTAAGACAGTAGCTCCAATTTGGCTTTTTTTGTTTTCATACCCAGTTTCAGAGAAGTCCTTAGACTAACAGAGAAAGAATATCCATAAAAAGAGAGAGACTAAAGGCAAGACTTTATCAGCATACATATTTAACTGGGAAGGGAGAAGAGGAGGAGGAAGAATCCCCTCCTTTTTCAGGGGCTGCACAGCCAGCAGAGCTTTCAGCTGCACAACCCCACCCCGGGGGGCTCCAGGAGGCTGAAGCCCCTGGGCTGACTGCCAGGCATGTCTGCCCCACTTATCAGTGCAAATGCCAGACAGACCATGCAACAGAGCTTCTCAGTTTTAACTGTTGAGACATCAAGGTTTTATTTGGAAAGAAGCCAGAGACTTGAAATCTTAAATTATAACTTGTCTTAAAAGCTTTTTCATACATGGAAAAGCAACACTTTAGAAGAGCTAGACAGAAACACAAGTAATTATGAAACAAGGTCACCAGAAGCTGTCAGGAAGATTTTAAGATGGTTCCCACTACAAGAATTTCCCAGGCAAGCAAGCTCTCTGGAAGAGGCAGTTCATAAGAGTTCATCCAAGGATGACCCATTTTCTAATCACAGCAGCAACTGAACACACAAGTGTAAAAGGAAAATAAATAAATTAAGGCTACAATCCCCTGTGCAAGAGACTGAAAGCTGGGAAAAAGAAGTCATATTCAAGAGAAATAGAAATTCAATTTATGTAAACTGACGTCTGCATGTGGATAACAAGTTTGAACATAAACAAACAGAAAACAAGTGCCCTAGAGAACCTGATGGAAAGCAGGGGGAGCACACAGCAGGCAAGCACTGATCAGAATTAGTGCTCCTCTGCTGGAACCATTTGCTCTGCACTCACAGATTTGTAGACTTAGGCCACTGAGATAGTGAAGAGGCCTTAAACTCTCAGTTTTGTAATGACATTCAGTTTGTGTTCAATGATTTCTAAAGCACAAATAACCAGTTCTGGATTTATTATTTACAGAACTTATTTTGCTGTTTGTATAACATTAGCAGCTACCAGTGGTTTCCAGTATGCTAATCATCCACCAAAACGGAGAAGGGCATGAGGTAGACAAATAAGCTGGAAAAAACCCCAAGGGTTGCCATAGTTTCAATTATTTTCCAAAACAAAGCACTCTCCCTAAGCAGATTCCAATATATTAAAAGCACAGAGCCCTAATCTCTTAAAAGCAGGTTGCAAAGAGGGCAAAATAAAGACTGCAGGATGAGGGAGGAGTTTCATGTTTTACAATAGAGCAAAATCAAAATTATCAAACACCAAACATGACCTTTTGATATACATAAACATCTACAACTTCTCTACCATTCCCTTTTTTTTCCCAAAAGAAAAAGCTGACTTTGTGCTAAGTTTGCACTAAATTGCATTTACTGCTAGGTGCTGTAATTGTCCTGTCACTGCTGAAGAACTACCTGATTTTTACTTTGTGGACTAACAGGATTTTCTGATCTCTTATGTCAGCTTATTTTAAAGAGTTCAAACATTATGGGATGACTAGATTTTCTATGTGAAGGAAGGACTATAACCCCCTCTAACAGGAATCCAACAGAAGATACTTTGCCTGTAGCTCAGAGAAGCTTTAAGGTGTTAGCTAAAAACTGTACCAAATTTAAATTTTGGACTGAGAGGGAGCACAGGACAAGGGGCAGGTGGGAGAACAAAGCCCACAGCAACAGAACTCTGCATCACCTGAGATAGCATCAGGCCACACATCACCTACAAATGCTGCTGCTGCTCACAGCATCCAAGAGGAGATGCAGGTTAATGTGCAAAGGTGGCTGTTTGAAACCCACAGTTTCTTTATGCAAACCTTTCTGGCAACTGCTCTGTGTGGAAACCTCCCTCATCAAAATGTCTCAGGTTGGCTCTTAAATGTCATCCTCAGCTTTAATACCTGTTCCATCATTCTGTCCTCGAGTACCCATATCACAGATAAAACAAAATAAAGGAAGATGACCTCCAAATCCTATCAGGGAAACAGAGTTTTAGGAAATACATAATTCACTGTCCAGAAACAGAAGATGTCCTTCCAGAAGGGTAAGACTTCATAGCTACATACAAAATCACAGATAAAATTGAATGCATGAAAGCCTTTGGTTGAATTCAAAAGCATTGCTAAGGCCAAGATGCAGCAAATTCTAAAAGGCAGTGCTAGGAGTATCTTCAAATGACTAGAAAGATCACTAGGGAAAATAGTGTAAATGGCTAATCTAAATTGGTTACCACCCTTTTTATTTTCTGTTATTTTTATGAAGAATGAGAAAAAAGCCTTGCCATGCTGCAGTCCTGATTTTATTAATGAATCCAAGCAAGAACTGCACATGAAGCAGAGCCATATGCACAATTATAGAAAGGTCAAGATGGAAGAAAGCACCACTGACCTTGTGAACGGAAGAACAGAAAAATCACACCAGAATATGCTCTTAAAATATTTGGCATTTGGGGAGGAAAGAGCAGCACAATAGGTGCAGTCTCCTCAAGATTTTCAACAGTTTAAAAAAGGGTGTGAATATTAATAGAGCATGAAGCTGAGCTATTAATAGATTAGGCCTCTGGGGTGAGCATAAAAGAGACTTGAGCACTACACAGCATGTAAAGCCAGCTTACTAATAGCACCACTGCAGGCCAGGATGCATCTACCCTATTCAACTGCTGCTGCTGCTTCTTCTTCTTCTTCTGCAACTTTTTTTTAGGGATATCAGGCAGGGCAGAAAAGAAAAGATACTAAAATCAGCCTCTTCTCCTATGATATGTTACCAAAAAAAGCATTAAAAAATGTATCATGTGTTTTGCAGCAACAAGTAACTAAAGATGTTGACAGTAAGGCCATTTCATCCCTCTAACATTCTAGCCCTTCCCAATTCCTGTATCCTCCACTGTGCATGCTTAGCATTCCCTCAGTGCAACTTGCTTTCTACAGACACAACTTCAAGTTTTGCTAACGCCTCAAAACAGCAAAACCAACTCATTCATGCATTTTCCCAGTCTCCCTTTTATGTAAGCAATTTCCTTCTGACAAAATAAGGAAGACAATCACATTGTCTTCAATGTGACTTCACAAACTGATGCTGATCTTCAGTTAATATATGGAGGCATTTGGGGAACAAGAAATTCATTGTCAGGAAGGTAAAATAATACACAGGATGGAAAGCAGTGCCAAGTTTGCATACACAACAGTGGGTCTCTGAACCATCTCCTCTGCTCTAGAGAGCTCATGGAGTTACAGCACAAAGTTCTGGTTCTGCAAAAACCATCTCGAGTGCCAGCAGTGGTTAAAAAACCCCACCAAACTATTACAGCAATTCCTAGATGTAGCTGTTAAAGGCTACAGACATGAAGTAGGACAAGTTTTATTAACAGACATCTTTGCACTGTGTTGTGCAAACATATGAAGAAGTATTCCTTGAATGTTTACACAATAACATAACAAATACCATGGAACATTAAATTAGAAATGTCAAGATTTCCCCGTCCTATACCTATATTTCAGGAATGTAATATACTTCCTCCAAATGGTAACTAAATGGGTGAAATTAAGCAACCAGTACGTGTCAGGAAGAATTCACCTAGCCAGTCTACAAGGGCTGAAACACATCCATCCACCCATGGGTTAACATCTCTCATAAAACAATCACTCCATCTCCAATCTGCCAGTCCTGTTCCTCAAGGAAAATCCATAAAACATCTTTCAAAACAAGCCTGGGAACTAAAATTCATAACTCCACTGGGTTAAAAAAAAAACCCAAGGACTCAATAGAGATATTGGATTTCAGGCACACTGTGATGTTATCTCACATTAACCCCTCCACGTGCCACAACATATCATCTACCAGACTCTCTCCTTCCCCTAGGAGATAACCTTATCATCTCCTTCTCCCCCCTTGTAAGGAAACAATTTCTTTGGGCTTGAACAAAGGCAAAGTAGTGACATTCTGTGTAGCTACAATCCATTTTCTTTAAATGGGCAGGCCACATTCTGCACTTTATTTGTTACCTCTCCCATCTCACTAATTCTGACACATCCTTGGTTATTCTGGATGGGATACCATGAACAAAGAGGTGAGAGAAGTAAAACCCGTGGCATAAACCACAGAGGGAAAAACAACAAGGTGCTGCAGATGAAAATTTCGGAGGGAAAAGGCTAAAGAGCAAACAAACCACTTTTCCTTGGATTCCTCCAAGACAAATTCAGTTGGATATGCTACTGAAATAACATATTTGAAAGCAAAAGCAGATGAACTCGAGCAAGGTGGGATCTGAAGAATCATCAAGCAAGCAGTAACAGTCCTCCTTGCCCTCTGCCTGGGAGTTTGGCTGATCCATTGTGAACAAATCCTTGCTGCCCACTCAGGAGATAGAAGTGTTTTCCTCATGCATTTTATTAAAGCAGGTAATAAAATGTAGCCTATGTTTGTGGAGCAGTCTTGGGGTATTACCTATATAACTGCTTGCCCACACAGAATTGTTTGTACACCACACTCACAAGCATTACCTACTTTTTATTTCAGAAGTGGTGTAAAAGATACCTTTTCCATAAGCTCTAAACAAATCTGAAATATGCTTAGTTTTAAAATCCATGACTTCAATTTTAGATCTGAGAGAGGGCTTCTCTATCCCAACACCTAGCTTTCTGTACCATAACAATGAGTCTAATAAAATTATTACCACTACCCAAAAATCCTGCCCTTCCAAGACAATGTTAAAAAGATCAGAATCTGAAAAAGGAAACTGAATACATGCCTATGCACTGTATGAATAAGTGGGTTTGGTTTCACCATCTCCAAAAGAAAGCACAATGAAGAGAAGAGTTCAATTGGTGATACCCCAGAGAAATTTTTAAGACTAAGAGCACACACCACCAAGAAGATCCTTCAAAAGGAAAGTCAACTCAATTTTCTTGCACTTGCAACACAAAAATGAACTGGAGCACAAACACTGAAAAGAAAAAGCAACAAACCAGCACAGTGAGGCTATTTAAAATGAAAATTAGAATTTCCAAAGAAATAGATAGCACTTACACCATCATGGTGTGCATGTCAATGTGCAAACACACAAATGTTGGCAGAAGAATAGAGGTCTCAGAGATGCCGAGTTCTCCTAAGCCTCCTGCAAACAGACAGATAGAGGAAATAAATCTATTGCAGCTTCCACTAAGAAGGGTCCAGAGGGAGCCCCACTGAATTACTGGATACCAAGAAGTCCACATGGGGATTTGGTGTCTAACAAGCTGTAAACAAACACAGTCTCAAGTAAAGGCTTCATTAGTTTTGCTCCTTATAGAACTACTGGATGTGCTTTCGAATGCGTTATTAATTCACTGAACTCACTGCCAAAAGATGGAAGCAAAGACTTAACTAAAAAAAAAAAATCATGGAGGAAGTTTAACGTTTGAGAAGTTAAGGGATATAAGTCAAAACCTAATTTTTAGGACAGTAAGATAATCACAGGAGTTAAAGAAATAACCTTGTTTACGACACTTTGTTCTGCAGGATCTGATGCCACCCCTCCAGATAAAAAAATTTTGCTATACACAAACTCTAATTCCAGAATCACACTGCAAAAAGTAATTTACATGTCTCAGAAGTTCTGCTAGGTGATTTGAACCAATTCCTGCTCAGACAAGCCCTCTCTCATAGCATACAAGTGTGACTGGCAAGATTTAAAACTTAACCACTGATCTAGCACTCATTTTCTATCCAGGATTCTTAAGAAGACAAGTTTTAGCTATTATATGAAATGAAAGGTGTCACATATCAGGTCACAGATGTATCTTCCTTCTGCCCCATAATCTCTTTTTCCTTTTCTAGCCTTTGAGAACACTTGGAGTTTGTGTTTCACTCTACCCAGAGGTTTGGGGGGTTTTTTGGATAGCTTCATTCTGGAGAAGCCACAGCTTTTGAGATTAGATTTTCTATTTTAACCAGTCATTGTCCAAGCTGGTGCCACCAGGGCAAAGTACTCAGGGAATTTCCTTCACACTGAGCACTTGGGGAGGTATTTTGTATGTGGACCATGAAGAGAAGTTGCACCCTCAGATAAAAACCAATATACCCCAAGCTTTCCACTCATGGAGGGGCAGTGTTTGCAAGGACAGTCTGGTGGATGGTGAAGTTCTTCATTCACACTAGCAGGACTAAAACTCTCTTAGGCTGAACCCAGGTGCTATGTCACAGAAAAATAAGCAAATTAAGCACAGAACTTGAGTCTGAAAGTTTCAGTTATCCATAAAGGCTGTAAGTGTTGGGAAACATCTCTTCCCAATGGAAAGCATGAGATTAATGAAGAATTTCATTGCTTAGTGCCCTTCATTTTTATTTCTCTGATTAGCACATGATCATTTTCCTCACTGTTGCTATAAAACAGCACATTCTCGTAGATGAGAAGTTTTAAACAGGACTACCACTTTGGAAACATCTAAAAACCATCTTCTAAACCATTTCCCCCCCCAAGATAAAAAAAACTCCTACATTGTGTTTGAGACAGGCAAGTCATACCTAAGACTGAATTGTTCAGAAACAATTTACCATAATAAATACTGAACTACTCCCTTAATGTTAATTTTATTGGTGAAGCATGAAATATTTTCTCATTCTACTCTCTTTATTTTGCCAACATGGTAAAAAAAAAAAATCTTTAAAAATCCTGAAGTGCAAAAAGTCCAAACAAGACCAAGAGCAAGTCCCAGGACAAGAAAAAGTGATTTTCCCATGGAACATTTATTCAATGCTCAGTATTTAAATTCCAGATCCAAGAGCACTCAGCTTCTCCCTCTCACTTGGAACATTTGAAACAAACAAAAGCTAAGCCAGCTTGTACATATTTTTATTTCTATACCAATAGCAAGAACTCAATGAGAAATCTGGAACACTAAGCAGGTATTGCCCTTGGCTGCACATTTCTGCTTGCCTTAATTCCTAAGGAGGTCAAACCAATTGAGAACTCAGTCTACACATCAAGAGTAACACTCCTTGCAGAATATGTGTGAGTTGCACACCAAGGGATAATGCTCAGAGCTGCCACAGAGAGTCAGGAAAGTTTCACACAACGTTTGGGAAAAAGTCAGATCCAGTCCAATTCCTGGCAGAGTCACCATATGGAGTTTACTGCAGTACCATGCATTTTGGCCACTCCACATAGCTCTGCTGCCAGCAATGATAGACTGAATTGTTTCTTTACAAGATGCATTCCTAGAAGCAAACAGTAAATCCTGGCCACAGAGGGTCAGACAGCTCCTCTGAATCTTTATAATAACAAAAGGAACAAAAGAACAAACATCACATTTCAACTAACACTTTAGCATCCAAAACAGTGGAAAAAGAAGTTAAATAAGAGTATAAATTCCAAGCACATGGTGTGGAAAGCAAAAAGATACTCAAACCTATTTAGTCATGAATTTATCTCTTAATACATTATGAGATGCTGTTGTCAGTGTGGTCAAAAAACCCAACAGGCAGACACCTGTGAGAGATCCTTCAACTTCCTTAAGCCTCACAAATTATTGCATGCCTAATTTACTGAAGTACAAATATAAAATAGGAAGGCAGAGACAGGAAAGGCTCCAAGTAAATGCTGCAGACTCCACTGCTGGCATGGATGTCAGGAGCTCCCACTCTCCTCCACAGGAGAACACAGCAACAGCTGCAGTGGAAGAGCTGCTGAGCTCTGTGAAGATGAATCACTGCCCCCCAAACCAAGGGCCAGAGCCCACAGCCAGGTAAGGCCAGGGATGGATCTGCCTGGGGTGGCTCACCAGGCTGCCCCCAGTGCACATTCTCCCCTCCCTGCCCCTCAGGAGCAGCTCTAAGTCCCTGGGAGCCACCTGGGAGCAAGGTTTGGCAGGATAACCCTGTTATTGTTATTGGCTACAGGACTTCACAGGGAAGTCCTCAAGCAACCTGAGCATACCCTCTTCTGCCAAAGAGGCTGAAAGTACTTCTTCCATCACAGCTGTTTCCACTGTGAACCTCAGCTCAAGAGCTAATTCAATTGCTTTACATGTTTTTAAATCAACAATTTACACATTTAGCTGTGATGACTTAATTTAACTGAAGTACATCTGTGACTTCTTTGAACTTTGAAGTTCTTTCAAAGGAGGCATCAGGTGGTAACTGCTTACATTTCCACTGTAAATCCAGCTGTTTACTGCATGTTTCAAAGCACAGATGCCTCTGAAATGCACTCATACAAACCAAATGTGCAGAGACTGGCACTGCCTACCGTGAGTTTTGGATCAGATTCTATAGCTATGTCCTTTTATCCTTGCTGTTTGCTTTTCTGTCAAACTGTTTGCCTCTGAGTTGAACTGAAGATTGTCAGTCAAATTCTACCTTTAAGCTATCAGTTCAACAGCTGTAACAGATCTTAAGTGTTCAGACTAGAAGAGAATGGGAAAAATGGTAGAATATAATGCATTATTGACTTTTCCTGAGTTTAAGATGAAGTGTGGAAGGCTTAATTGATTTCTACATCTGTCATTCTTATCTAAACTTCTCATGAAAAATAATGTCTAAACCCACAGGATCTGACTGGTGAGGAAGGAACCAACACTGGGACATTACTCTTGGGAGTACTTGCACTTTTTTGTGTATGTAACACCTGCAGTCTGGGGGATCACCAAAGTAAAATTAACACAGTAAAATTAATCAAAACCAGCAATGAACAAAATTTCTATCTGTCAAGGCTCTGGTCTGGATTCTCTCATGCAGCCACGGGGCTTTTGCTGCCTTTGGCTTCTCACATGTGTCTATTGATGTGTTTGTAGAGTATCCCTCTACAGAAGCAATCCAATCCAAAACACTCTAAATTCCAAAATGTGCCTCTTAAGGCCTCATGGTATTTAAGAAGAAAGAAAAGAAACAAAGACCATCTGTTACTGCAAGCTAAATAACAATTAAGTTATCTACACATAAGGAAAATTACCAAAAATTGAACCGTCATCCACAACTACATCCCCAAAACATCACTTTCAGTGCCATCTTCATTAGGTTTTTTTTAGTACACTAGATAGTATAGAAATCTTCCTGTAAAATGGTAATTTGGTATTTATTAACATTTCATAGAAAACTGAGACAAACACAGTTTTTAAAATAACCAGTCTGGACATTAAAGTCTGAGTAGCACATTTCTGACTAACTGCAGAAAGGAGCTGAAGTACACATCTGAACTAAATATGCAGCATGGCTGACATATCTGTGTGTTGGTTCAGCTCTTCACTGACAGAAAAAAGAAACCCAGCAAACAAACCCCCCTGCTAATACAAGTCATTTAGCATTCCTTACCTTGGAACCTGCCAACATAGTTCCCAGCATTTTTGTTCCTTTTCCAATACCAACCACTGCAAAGACAGAAGCAGAAATGCTATTTCAAATCAGCCCTGCAGTTCCCTTTTTCAACACCAGTCAACAGTAAATATTATGCTAGACAGAAACTCAGCCCCTCATGCTCTGTTAGCACATGAAGAGATTCAACACTTTTGAGAGAGCATCTCTGATGTTCAAACATGGAACTAGTGAAAGGAAAAAAGTCTAAAGCAAAAGATAAATTACCTTCATCTACTGTTAAAATACTTTAATTCAATTCCTACATTTATTTATCTTTTAATCACCAAAGAAATGGAGGGTGCAATTAACACTGCCCCTGGTTTGATAAAGGTTATGGCTCACCAATAATGAATGAACCCTTCATTGTAACCAAATAGTCCTTTTAAAGGCTGACAGTGACCAAGAGTAATATAGCCACAAGAGCACAATGGAATTGTTTACCAGACTTGCAGGAAGAAAGTAAAATAACCAAAAGGTCCAAATGCCTATTACTGTGCATGTACAGATTACTGTTATTTCAATCTTAACACCAGTATTCTGAAAAATAGCAATCAGTCAGCTTTTCATAAAAGAAAGACAGAAAAAGAGCTATATTTCATATTTTATTTTAAAGCTTTTTACAAGGTGCTTTCATTTAAAATGCTTTCCTATTGATTTTTTTCCACATACAGCAATCTGAAGAAAATTTTAGAAGGAAATGAGTTTTGTGTACAACTCATGGATGGAATGTGTAACAGCTTATGTACTTTATTTTAATAAAATTAGAGGAGTTAAGGGAGCTTTCAGGAAATCAGCTTCATGTTAATCAAGAGCTGGGACTGAAAACATCAAACTGAAAATAAACTTTGAAAAAACAGGTTTTTTCTACTTGTGCTCTAATGCTTCTCAATCTTCATGCTCTGAGAATCGTTAGATTCCTCCCTGTTCTCAATTACTACTCCTCTTATTCCTGAGGGTTTTTAGTCACACATGCCCTTGTGCTTTCATGTACCTTCAGTTCAACCTGTTCCTGTTATTTGCCAGATAGGAAGGAGCTGCAAAAAGGCTGAGAAAAGGAGATAAGCACACAGATAAGACTTTATAACCAAGCACTTTTCTTGCAACATGATGACATAAGTGACACTTCAACAGCTGAGCTGAAATTTGCTGAAGAGTGCCAAGATATTCAATAGAATAATTTTAAAGAGACATTTAATGCTTTTGTGAACAAGATACTAACAATTTTCTCCATTAATCATCAGCTTATGGAGAACGTGTGTTATTGAACAGTGACATAAACCCCACTGAGAGACTACACTGAAGGTAAAAAGATTTAACTGAATTTTTTTTTATGTACTTTTTCATGTTTTCTTCTACTGTGGAAGCATAATCCATTACTGCCATATAAAAATAAGCCAAATAAAATTCCCATTATACAGCAAGAAACAGCAAGCTGGAACCACAGCCCTAGAATAACACCAAAAGAAGATATTCACCAAGATCTGACCTTGCCTTTCTCCCACATGTCATAGATCACTGACCTCTGCCTCCAAGGCCCTTCCTCATCTACATTTGCTATCAGTAAGAGAAGAAATATAAAAGGATGTTTTCTGATAAAGAGCACTGCTCAGTTATTGACAGTATATTTGGCACACTGTGCAGGACTCTATCAATTAATTCCCAGGAAAAAAGTTACAGACATCCAGTACATAAAACCTGGGAGACAGCAGTATAGACCATGGAGGGTTTCAGAAAATTTAATACTTCATCATGCTCCTGTCCATGAGGAAGGAAAGCTTTCTCCTCCATCCTGGAAAGCAGCACACATATTCAGAAAAACTTGTTTCTCTTGTGTCCTTCCCTCTCTCCTCATTCCCTTACCTGAACACACAAGAAATCTGGGCACACTCCCCTTCCCACTCCTCTCCAGCTCTGCCCCTTCCAATCTAGCTACCATTGATTTTTCCCTGTGTGTTTTGTATGGCAGTGGAATGAAAGATCCCATGCCTTTTTTCAATCCATCCACAGCTAATTAAGGTGATGTGCCTCTCTATCTACACCAAGCACATCAAGCCCAAATACTTTTTGCCATGCTATAAGAAGCAGGCTTTGGAGACTGCTGGGTGTCAGAATGGTTGGAGAAGCAATTAAAGAAGCACGAGTGATTTTGCTTTTCCTATGGATCAATGCTGTTGACTTTGCACAAAGAGAAGCAGCATGCTCAAAGGGAACACCTGTGTAAAAGGAAAATGTCTGCTTCAGGAATGCACTCTGCATTCTCTAGTGAGCGGCCACAGAGCACCACAAACTCAAACCAAACCAGGCAGTGCTCCACTCTGACCCAACAAAGTCACATTTTGCCATGTTCACAAGTGACAATTACCAGCTACAGACCTCCAGCAACACTGGCAGCAACCAACCTCCCCTTGAAGCTGAATTCTTCCTGAGAGAAGTCATTCATCAAAACTCAGAGCATTTACTTTCAGTGTATACTCAGAGTTGTACCTGATTATTTTCAATAGCAAAAATGTATTGCTGTTGTTTCTCCAAGCCAAGGACAGCTACAAGATTATGATTTGAGCAAGCAGTAGTCTGCATATTACTTATCAATAAAACAGCTGATGACAAAGTATGATGTGGAAATAATCATAGCCACAGCTGAGGTTTGAACAGCAGCAATTGACATATTCTGTTCTTTAACCAAAAAAAACAAAAAATCAATACATGGATTGCTATCAAAATAAAAAGACAGAACATATTTGAAGACTCTTCTTGATGAAGCAAGACAGAACAGGTACTTAAAACTTTTTCTGTGCTGAGCTTCATGAAAAGCAGCAGCTGAATTGTTCTTATACACCTTTTTTTTGGTAAGTATTAGCAGCCCTAAAGGCTCCCTCAAAATCCCAGAACAGCATTACTATGAGACAAAATAATTCAACAGATCATGATGACTATAAATCCCCAGCTTAAGTTAAAAAAGCCATCAATTTCTCAGGTACTTTACAATTCATTACACAAGAGTTTGCATTTTCCCACATGTAATAACCCAGAAGTTACTCCAGGATTTGGAAGAGGGGAGAGAAGGCAGGAAGGAAGAATACAGCCTTCTGCTAAGAAACATGTTGCATGTATGTAGAAGTATAGGCACAGGAAATTTAACCCAGACCATTCCTCCACAGTAATCTGCCCTTCCCCCAGAATCTGCCATGTGTATCCCAAATTGTTCCTCCACCTGACTTCATGCAGGCATGAAAATGTTTCCTGAAATCATATTTTGATGACTATAATTATGTTTTCATTACCCAGAACTCCTGTGGCTGCACTGTCCAAAGTTCCTCCATGTCCAATTTTCAAAACCTGATTTCTTTTGCTCCCATTTGTTTGCACACCAGCTTCTGCAAATAGAAATTGAAAGGAAGCATAATAAAATAACCTTAGAATGTAGGAAAAATGGCACACATTTCCAGACTGCTAAAGGAAATAAAAATCAAATATTTAAACTATTAATTAGCAGTGTAGAAATTACTGTAGTGCAGAAGACCAATGATTAATTTAGATTTACTCCCAACCTCAAACAATTTGCAAGGTATTTTCACTTACATTCTAATGATGTCTCACATACTGTTACAAACAGATTTTTGGAAAGTACTGGCAGCAAACCTGTGAAGTTTCATTAACAAAGCATGGAAGAACCAGCAGCAGAGTTCCCAAAACATCTATTATACACAAATTTTATGCTACATAATCTGAGCCAATTCTTGATATATTTACTGCCTCATATTGGGACATGTTTTTGCATATTCACAGCCCTATGGAAACTCTGCAGCAGACTGCACTTGCTCACTGCTGCTTTCAAGCTGTCAGTGTCCCAACCCAGCAAACTTCCTATACAGGTGATGACTCCAGGAATTTTGCAGAGTCCAATACCCCTCATTTATTAGAATTAAATATGACAAATGGTCTAATCTCTCTTATCCATATCTATTATCTCTCCATTCGGTGAACCTGATTCTTCCACACAAGGTGTGTGCCTACACTACAGCTCACTACAGAGCAAATCAGGCTAAGAACTCACTAGTCTGAAAGTATGTTCTCACTTCATCAGCAAATGCCCAAAAGCCCAGAGTAGATGATCAAGTGCCCATATCCATTATAAAAAGAATCTAGGCCACAGTCACTCACACCTTTCCAACAATCTCACTTTTTTTCCCCTCAATATCTGACTAAGAGACTTCTCTGTACTCAGCAAGAGTAGTTTCTGCTGTGTTCAAGACTTTCAAACTTTTTGAAACACTACGGTTTTCACTCTTTTGGTGACACCTTTTCCATGGCAATAGGCAGCGGGACTGCAGCAGAACACCCAGCCAGCGCTGTGCTGCAGAGCTGCTGCTGGCACCCGTTCGGGCCGGCGGGCACCCGCGGGCCCTGGGGCCCTCGGCATCGCGCCCTGCAGGGCTGGAGCCTCCTGCTGGGGCAAATCTCATCCCCATCCATCCTCAGGGCTCACGTCCTGCCGCTCCTCGGGCGCCAACAGGCGCCTGCCACAAGTGGCATGTGGCGAATGTGGTCTGGCAGCTCACCGGGCAGTGGGACCAACACTGAGCCTGGCGGGGACAGCCTTTCCTTGAGGGCCTCCAAGGACACAACTCCATCACCTCCCCGCCCCAGTGTCTAATGGCGCTTTCTGGGAATAAATGTCCAACCTGAGCCTCCCGCGGCGCACCGGGCCAGGATGTAGCCAGGAATGGCTCCATTCTCCAGCGTGGGCCACGCCATGACCATGAACTACTACCAAACAAACAAAAAACCCACAAAGAGGAACTAAACCCCGCTTATGGTCCGGTTTTCTGAGCGCTGAGCAAGGCGTTGAAGTGGTTTGCCTGGAGCCGTAGCTCCCGCACGCCAAGGAGCGCACACACCTGACCCCATCCCACAGCCGCGCCGGGCACGGCACGCCTGGCCCCAACTCTCCGGCCGTGGCGGCCCTGCCGCCGCCGCTCACCTGCCAGCAGCCTCTCCTTGAGCAGGTTGAGCACGGCGGCCGAGGTGGGGCCCTTGGGCTTGCGGACGGCGAAGAGCCCGCTGAGCGAGAAGAGCCTGTCGGCCGCACGGCCCAGCGCGGCGCCGCCCGCCTCCGCCGCCATGCTGGCGGCAGCGCGCCCGGCCGGGGCCGCCGGGAGCTGCAGCGGGCGGGCCGCGAGGGAGGAGCCGTGAGGGAGAGCTTTAAGGTCGCTTGGAGAGCCGCCGGCCCGGAAGTCGGCGGGGGTTTAATGTGAAAGCGAAACAAAATTCGTCGCTAAAATCTAAAATCAACCAATCTAAAGCAAAACCCAAAGCCTAAGTTAGCTGGAGGCGGCTCCACCGGGCACAGAGCGATGTGCAGGCATCGCAGGGGAAGTTCGCTGATGGGGGTGTTTGCGGTACCTTCGATGCCCAAATGGCAAGAAATGTATTTTGACAGGACAAGAGGACACGCTTTCAAGCTGCGCCAGGGGAGGTTTAGTTTGGGTATGAGGAAGAATTTATGGAAAGGATGCTTAGACAGTGGAAGGGACAGCCCAGGGAGGTGGTGGAGTCACCGTCCCTGGAGGTGTTCAGAGGATGTGGCACTCAGTGACTGACACAGTGATGTTCTCTCATAGGTTGGACTCCTTGATCTCAAAGGCCTTTTCCAACCTAATTGATTCTCTGCTATTCTGCTGACTAGTTGTTGTGTCCATTAATCTTCCTGCTTCTGTACGTGTTATATAAAGAGAGTGCTGGGAAGGCTCTCGGATCTCTCGCCTCCATATGGAAGTACAGTGTGTGGGTTTTCCTCTCCAGGTCTGATTCGTACAGACTCGTTTCTCTGACAACATCCCCAAGGCATTTAAACAAGTCATGCTTGAGCAAGTCACTGAAAGCTTGGATGCTTCATTCATGGATTTAATTTATTCATTTGCAAGAGCCTGCAGATGAAACCATGAAGAAACACATTAAAAAAATACATGTCTAACTAAGGGCTATGCACGTTCCCAGACCTTTCTAGAGCTTGAGAGAAGCAAATCTTCCTGCTGAAGTCAATGGCTGTCTCTGTGCAGAGCAGGATCAGGGTCCCTGTGAGGGTTTTCAGCCTGTGCTGGAGTCAGTGGTTCATTCCATGCCTTCCCCAGCAGCTGCACAGGGCACAGAGCTTCCAGCTGCAGCTGCCACCGCTGTGTCCATGAGATGGGGAATGGCTTCCTGCCACCAGCAATGCCAACCAGCCTCCCCTGCACTTCTCTTGTGCATATTATTAACCAGGCACCTTATTTGCTTGGATCTCATCTGCAGAGCTGTAATGTGGCTGTGGAAACATTCGCTGTCAACATAAGCTGCGAGGGTGGATTGCCTGGTGAGTGGTGCAGGTCTTTGCAGGACATGGAAATGAGGTATGAGAGTCCTTCCCTGGAAGATGAAATGGCAAAAACCACACTGGGGGAAGAAGTCAGCGGGAAAATCACTACTGATTTACATGGAGTTAAAATCTAAGCACTGTTGGGGAAGGCATATTGTAAATTGTGATGGAGCTTTTGTTGCAGACATGGTTTAATCAGGTTGTTTGAAAACCAGTTCTCGCCAATTCCCTGCTACAAAGTGCTTGAACACAGATTGCTCTGTGACTGGGCTCCAGCAAAACTATTTAAACATGACCATTAAGAAATGGTGTTAGTGAGCTTCCAGGCAGGGAGATTGCAGCACAAGGGCTGAAATGCAAACCTGTCTCACTGTCATGGCCAGCAATAGCATTGTGTAAGCAGACTGCCCTGACCACATCACAAAGGATCAGAGGGAGATTATACAGAAATGAGAGCTCTGCTCTTGGCAGAAAGTTGTCCTTAAAGCATCACAACTTTCCAAAAATGCAGTAGCAGACAGGCCCTGTGAAAAATCTGCCTGTGCTGCCTTCTCAGGGACTGACCTAAGCTGAGAAGAGTCTAAAATGAGGCCATTAACCTGACACAGGCATGGGCTATGAGCTGAGGGCAGTGACTGACCACCAAATGGCTTTAAAACACCTTTATCTCTCTCTCTCTTTTTTTTCTGGTGTCTAAAGAAACTACCCCTAGTCTTGTTTTTAGTGTTGTGCAGGAAGTTCTTGTAGGTCTCCCAAAATTCTGCATCCACAATTAAAACACAACAATTTGTAATTGCAGCAGATGGAGTCTTTGAAGGCTTAGAAAGAAGAGGTTTGGTTTAACTTCAGTGGGCATTGGATAAGGGCCCAAAATAAAAATTGTGAAAAACAATTAATGGCTGCCAGTATTTGTTGGAAGTGTATGTGTACATAAATCTCACATGGCTCTTTGTGGGGCAAGGTTATTCAGCATTCAAAATGGTGGGAATGATGTACCAAACTGTTCATCTCAAGGGCTTTATTTCAGATTTTCCTTGTGTTGCTTGTGATTAAAAGTCATTACCATCTGCTCAGTGGCTTATTTGAAATGAGATGTTTATCTCCAACGATTCCTAGCCAAGCCAGGATTCACAACGACCAAAAGCATGATTAGAGTTATTGACTTTATTTGCAACTCTAATAAAGTGGCTCAGTGAATGGCTGAAAGAATGATGTTGTTTTGTGCATAGAACATGACAGGTCTGGTAGAGGCAGCCCAAATCCTCCACTCAGGTCACTGGAAGTGCACAAAGCAATGCCTGGAGGACGTGGTGCAATTGTACAGAAGAGATAATGTACATGCTGCTGTACATGCAAACAGCAGATGAGTGCTGTTGCAGGAGAGGAGAAATCCCTGACTTGCTTGTGCAGAACAGATGCAACACTTCTTTCTTCCTCCTTCAGCAAGATGTTGCCTGCTTTGTGTTCTTTGAGACTGGCTTTGGGTGAGGTAATGCTCACAGATCACAATGCAGAAGAAACTGGTGCTGCATTACAGCTTTGGGAGCAGATTCAGCAGCAAGAGACCATTCCTGTGTTTGTGCTTATTTCATGGTTCCAGCTTCATCATCTGTACCCAAACAACTGCTAGGAGGTCCATCACAGCACAGGGTCTCCTGTAAAACAAAGAGTTGCAGCTCTTTGAGAGTTCAGGTCACAGTCATGTCAACAGCTCCCTTGTCCGACAGAGGCATTCTGTCTGGAATAGGGACTATCAAAGCCTGAAATATTTATATTTTTTTTTATCTTTAACTGTTCTATCTGTTTGGATAATAAGTTGCAGATAAATAACACCAATTTGTTTGTTCATTCAGTCCCATTCAGATGGGCATGAAGCACATCCTTCGTTCATTGTGTGTGAGTGGTTCTTCTCAACAAAGGCAGGTTCTTCAGTGTCTTGTTGAACTGCAGCAGGTTTGAAAAAAGAATGTCAGCTACTGAATGTGAGGGAAGGGTAGAACTACCCACAGCAGACACCAGTCATAAGTTTGGCAATTAGTCATTCTCCACATGAAAAAAAATGTTCCTAAACTGCAAGTATTTAATGAGCAGATTTTTGCATTTTGTCCAGAAGATCAGTAGTCAATGTTTATACCAATTTGGATTTTAAGTCTAGACTTATTTATTTATAGAAATATTTTCTCTCGATTTTTATGCTGGATTCTCTGTTATTAGTGGGATTCTTTTTCAGTGAGAGTAGTTTAGACAAGAGGAGGTTTTGGTGAGCTGACTCAGTGCTGATTTATTGTGCCAATTTGAATTGAACTGGACAGACTACAGCAGGATCCAAATGTTTTTAGCTGTTTCTTCTTTATGTGAAGTACAGTTTTGGCAGTCAGCTAAACAAGAAAACAGCAATTTTTCCTGACCACTAGTACATGTAGTGATACAGAAAAATATGACAGAGTTTTCAATTGCTCCTTGTGGACCCTTTATAAACATACTGCATTAGTGAGGCTAGATCTAGAAAGTTACTTTTAATCTCTGATGTGTGCTCAGGTCTGTCTGTAGTGACAGAGGACTATGCATGCTCTGGAATCCAAAGATTCAGTGATGTTGAGGGGAAAAGAAAACAAAATACATTTTGCAGATCTTTGATTTTTCTGTTAATAAAAGTCTCAGTGGGATTCTCAATTCTTGTTTAAATTCACACATTTTCTTGCTACAGATTCTGTCAAAGAAGGAATTTTCCTCCAACCTACATCGTAATTAGGAATGATGAAGAACTCCCCAGATGTGCATGTGGAAGAAGGCAGCATATGAGACATTGTTTATATGGGCAATTTAAGTCCAACCTGCCCCTCTGTAAATTCAGAACATAAGGTTAAAAGGATCTAAACACTTTTACAGCTGAGAAGCTGCTAAATGCCACAGCTAGAAAATAAATTCAACAATGAGTTGATCTGGAGTGTTTCCTTAAAAAATGCTCAGTCTTGATTTGGAAATTCTGGAAGACAGAAAAAATAGGTGTGTCTTCACTAGCAGTTCAAATTTATCCCTGTTTTCTCAACTGGCTTTGTACAATTTCAGCATTCAGATAAATGTGTTAATTATCAGCCCTTTGGCAACTCTTTCTCATCTTGTGAGCACACCTACAGACTCTGATTAATGGTTTATGATGAATGTGCAGAAAAGAGCATACCTAAGCTCCTCAAGTGACCTCTTTTCCTCACCTATTTACTCAGGGGAAGGAGGAGACTGTACCTCCAGAAAAAAAAACAACCACCTTCTAACACTCCTGCCTGCCCAGGTTCACTGGGCTGTCCCTGCAGTGGTGGCAGAGCCATCTGCTCTGCAGAAACAGGGCAGCTCAGATCCCAGTGCCACTGCTGGAAGCCTGAGAAATGGCTGTGGAAGCAAGAATGACACTGCTAGGAGATTCCTTCTCCCCTTACATAACCTCCCAGCTTCTTGTGGTCAGCAGCTGGAGGTATTTTTAGCCAGAGCTGGAACATGGACCGAGATATTTGCCCTTTATCCACAGGTCTTCTAGCTGTTGTCTACTCTGCCTAGTTGCTCTGAAACCATTAGTCCATCCAGCTTTTACTCTGTGCAGTGACTTTCTCATTCCAGTTGGAGGTTCTGTGAAGGAGTCCTATTTATTTTGGCCTTTATTCCAATCTACCTTGACTTGCACTGAGTACTTCACAGTTCGAGTACAATGAAAAATGAAAAATTCACACATTCACCTCCTCCATCTCTTTCATGACTTGAAAGGTCTTAAATCATATCTCCTCCCTATCTGTCTCTTAATATGAAGAATCCTATTAATTCTTTCTGAATCTTCCTATTTAGTTGCTCCTTGGACAGAGGCTGTTTTTTGGTTTATAATCTTCATTATGATTGTGTCTTCTCCATCTATTTTTAGATTTTATGACATCCTTCTTGATATGGGATGGCCAGTATTTTACTAAGCAGTTAAAATCTGGCCATGCTCTGGTTTTATAGCATGACCTTCTGTTGTGATTTATGTTCCTTCCCAAAATTCTTCACATCCAATTCAATTTTCTGATCTCTTTATGAGGTGCAGATCTTGACCTCCTGGGCAAAGCTCTTGATCCTCTTTCTGCTCCTGGAGCACCATTAACAGAGCAGGGCATGGATGGTTGCAGTGTTCCTGGCCCTCATCACACGTCCTGGCTGCCTGACACTTCAGGGATTGCAAGGATTGCCTGATCCCTGCTGGCTGTTCTCTTTCTCCCTGCATCCTCCATTTCCATTGCATAGAAGCTCTTAGGGGGACAAAATTCCCTGCAGAAGTAGGATATCACACATAAATTTTTTTAAAATAAGTCTTTCCTTCCAGTCTGCCAAGCCTTCACTCTCTTCCCAAGAGTGGCCTGCCCTGGGTGACTCCCAGCAAGGAAGTGAGCAGCCAGGTGAAAACATTTCTGCATGAGGCAGCCAGTGGGAGCACAGAGATGAATGTTTAGTCCACCTGAAGCTCCTGGAGTTACAGCCCAAAATGTAACAATTGCTTAAAAGCTCTGGTCTACCATATGCTCATGAGAAGAAAGAAATCTCTCTCCTCACACTGAAGAGGAAGAGCTGTCCAGAAACCCTACAAAGGGCAATAGTTAATTCTGAGGTTCCTCCTGCCAAGAAGAGCAGGATCATAAGTAGATGACGAACCCCCAGACATGACCTCAACCAAGAAATCTCTCCAGAGACATCCCCCACATCAGTCATCCCACACATGGGCACAATGTGGCCTTTCCCAGCCTGACTCTAACCTGGCAGTTTTTTTCCAAGCCACCTTTTTGGTGTTGTATTCCCTAGAAGTATTCAATCCTTTTTTCCCTCTTTCAAAGACAGACAGTTCCCATACTCATCTACCTGATCATTCATCCCTTGCAGCTGCTTCCTACTCTCTGCCCAGCTAAACATCTTTGCTGTGAGCAGCTTGTAAAAATCACCAGCAGCTACCCAGGGTAAGAAACTGAAAAAGCTGTGAATTTGCTGTCCATTGCCCCAAGAATGAAGTTGGAGCTGAGGAATTGTCTGCTGTGTTCCCTGGCCAGAGGAGTCAGTGGCCATCCCAGCAGGTTTGCCCTGGAAGACACCTCCCTGGCAGAGGGCAGCCAAAGCTGCTCCCTCCTCCTCCTTTTACTGTCACAATCTCCCCTGAATAAGCACAAGTGACCATGGCTTGGTTACAATTAATTCAGAAGTGCAATGGCAAACAGAAGTAGCCATTTCCCAGGGGCAGGGGCAGCAATTGCATCATTATTGAGAACCCCAGGATCAATCATCGAGCAGCTCCAGGCAGTGAAGTGTACTTCAAATGCATGTTACAATACTGTTGACAGAAGAGGTTCCATTTGCCATAAATTATTCAACTTTTAATTGTTTAGGCTTCAGAGTCTGTAAAGATGCTAATTGCCAAGTGTAGGATTAAATTGATAATGCCTGCTTTTTATTTTCATGAAGTTGCACTTAAAATTGCAGAGAGAAGAAAGACTGATTTTACAGGTACCTTGTTAAAAATAGGGAGAACAAAAAGTTGATGAGTTCTGCTTTTCTATTCTGGGTTGCAATCATTAAAATTATGTTCCATATTTATCATGTCTGTGTGAAAAAAGTAATAAATATTTTGACCAGCAGACATATCTAAATCAATATTCCACTCATTCTGGGTTATCCCATCCCATATCTTGATCATGTACAATGAGCACCCTGAGACTGTATTTTTGCCTGTCATATCTGAAGACCTATACTTTTCTTTGAAATAGGAAAGTAAAATGAAGTCAAGTATTTCCCAGTTTTCTGGCATCTCTTCCAGGTTTTCATGTATTTTTATCATTCTTTCGTTGGCTATTTCATCTTGCAGGATTTTTAAGCATATTGTCTAGACAGCTGACAAAGAGAAAGTTTGGAGTTTGTAGTAATCACTGTGGGGAAATGATAATGGAAGTTTATTCCAAAATATTTTTATTTAGGAAAAAATCCAATTTTCTAGAACTGCAAATCTGGTAACAACTAGAAAGTCAGTCAATTTTAACTGTTTTTGTTTAATTTGAATCTCTGTTTAAACTGTTTGATGAAGGAAGGAATTGCTGTTTTGGTATCTGGATTCACATTCCATTTCTGAAAGGAACATCAGTGCATCTGATCTCAAACATACAAAAATAATCTAAAGAGTCTTTTCCTCTGTTAGACATTGAAAACCCTTCCTGGAAAGCTGAAAGAAGGCCGAAGGATTTTTTTCTTTTAGCTCACAGTCTCCCTGTGAAGCAGTATTCACTCACACAGCTGAAGAGCTTAATCCCAGGAGTGCTATCTGTAGGAGTCAGTGAGAGGTAAAGGATGCTCAAAATCATGCTCTAATTGCTAGCTTGGCTTGGAGGTACGTGCTCTGTCCTACTAAGGAGCAGCAATCACCCTGTGCAGGGGTGAAATCGTGGCAGGCTGTGGTGGCTGAGCTCACCAGGGGATAAACACAGCCCTGGAAAGAGGCACTAAACAGAGCTACCATGGCAGGGCTGTTTTGACAAAAGATAATCAAGAGGGATGTACAAAAGATGATCTGCTTGAGTTACAGCTTGGATGAGGATACTCTGCTTGAGTATCCTTCTGCTTTAAGCCCCATCGTTCATAGGAAGGTCATTAAATTACTTTGTTTCTGGAGTATATTTATTACTTTTAAATCCAGTGCAGTCTATTTAGTCTTTCATGATGCTTCATTGTGAATCATTAATGAGAAGCTCCTGCACACAGTCATAGAATTTGTCTGATTACTCCATTCATATTTAATAAGCTTGCTGCTTACACTTCAGAGTAACAACAGAAATTAGATAGTGCAATACTTTAGTCCTGGAGTGCCCCTAAATTTGGCTCTAAATTATTCATTATACTGGCTGAAGGCAAGAGAACTGTTGTAACCCTAAATTTATCTAAATCCTACATTGTCTAATCTGTACCTCTTTGTTGTTATTCTCACTTTAAAAAATAACTAATTTTTATTGAAGCTGAAAACATCTAGCTTTTGTCTGTTACAGATTTATCATCATTCTCTGCAAAAGCACTGCAGTCAGCTAAAAATAAAGATCATTTACTTGGACTTCAGCTATGTAGATAAAATGTGAGCTCTGTAATCAAGTAGGAGTGTGAAGATGTGTTTTGTTAAAGCAGGGATTGTATTTTCTAGCTAAGACAGTATTTTTTAAAAACTGTCAATTAGACAAAAAAACACAGAGATTAACCAGCTGCACTCCCACTTTTTTAGGGTTTTATTGTTTCATTCTATAAACTAAATGTCTCTTTTGTATGGGTTATATCTAGAAACACACTATCAATGTAATATTTTTAAGGTCCTTAAAATAAATAAACCTTGTAAGATGAAAGGTCTGATCTAAGCCTAGGTGGGCCCTCAAGCAGAGCCAAAAATCATAATGTAAACGTTGATGGGCTCATAACTGATTTACCAAAACAGACAGGATCTGCCATACTTTCAGATTTATCACTGGGACTGTCCCAGTCTTAAAATTCATATCTGAAAACTGGGCCACAAAATATGTACCCCAACTTTGTCAAAAGCAGAAATTTCATAAGAACAGCTCACCTAAGGAGACTCGTGTCCTCTGCTCCCATCTTCCAGCAGGGATTTCCTGTTCTCATGGGAACAATTCATAAACCACTTGTATGTTTAAACCTTTAATGGGTTATGTACAACTGCTCAGTATCAAAATGGAGCAGGTATTATGGCACAGGCTCTGAGGTTTGTCTCCCAGTGTTACTCAAGCTGGCTGTCCAATACTGTGGCAAAAACAGGTGCATGGGGAGGGGTACTGAGCATCCGAGAAACACCAGCTCCTCTCAAAACACCTTGGAGGAAAAATCAATATGAAAAATAAAGTGGGGTTTAACTAAATTACACACAACCAAGAAGTAGTGCAGCTACCCCCACTTCTTCCTCCATGCCTGCACTGTTGATTAAAATGACTCCACTGTGGAAAACCCCAACCCGGATTAGTGGCAGCAGAAAAACTAATCATTCATCTCACACCTCAGCTTGACCAAACAACCTGGTCTAATAGGCCAAAATGAGGGAATAGCACAGAACATGCACTAAGTCTGCATTAAAAGGTTGGACCCTCTTTGTCCTCATTGCCTTTAAAGTTACATGCATTGTAAATGTGTTGTTATCATCACCTAGTCTTAAGAAATAAAGTATCAAATTCAAGAATTGGAGGCATTTTATCACATCTCAAGTACTGTCTCAGTGGAACACTCACAGAGACAGATTGCATATTCTGACAGCAGTCCAAGGGGGAAAAAAACAACTTTAGGAAGGCAGCACAATCTAAATTTCTCAGAGTTGAGCCAACAGACAGATGGCAGGAACTAAACGTCCTTAAAAAAATCCCACGGCCGTGGTTGTCCTGGCATCAGTCTGATACTCTGCCAAAGTGAGAGCCCCCATGAATGAACTGCAAAGAGTTTACAGTTGTTTCAGTCAAAGCGAGCTTAAGGGGAAAGAGTTGGAACAGATGAACTGCTGCAAATGGCAGCAACTCAGAAAGCCAGAGTGGGAACCTGCTCGTTTAATGCTGGCAGTGGGAGAGAGAGACTCTAAAAGAAATCTGTGATTTCACAGTCAAATTATAAAGTTACTTTTCAGCAATAGGAGATCAGTTATTGTAACTGCTCCATGGCCAGCAGCTCCAGCTGCTGGAAGCTTACTTGTGCAGAAAACAAGGATAAGGCTTTTCCCTGCTTGAATCCTCAAAAATAAAGGTTAAATTTGATTTGTCTTGGATATAGCAGAGGCAGATTTATGGAACAACAGCCTCTCTGCTCTTCCCTCTCCAGGACTGTCTGCACAGCACACACTCCTGGGCAGGTACCAGCCACACAGCTCCCCCAGCCACCCCTGCTTCTAGTGCCATAGCAGAGCTTAAAGATTTCTCTTTCAGAGAAATCCCATTAAATAAGGCCTTAGCTTTCCCCTGTGTCTTGCAGGGCAGGAAATACCAGCTGGGGGAAGGAATGAAATCTAGAATAGCAGCTTGTATTAAACAAGACTTTTGAGACCTTTCCCTCATTCTTTTAAGTACAGCTTAATGGTTCAGACACTAAAAGGATCTGCTTTCCTCCTCAGAAACATTCGTCTGGATTTAGCTTTGAAGTCCAACAGTTTTAACACTGAAAACTGTGAGTTTGTGAGATTCAGCAGCACAGTAAGTACACTTGCTTTCTCCCCAGGGGTCTCTACATTGTCTGACCAGCATAAAACGAGAGTGGAGCCATAGGAGATGCTCACAGGAGGGTGTTTGTGTGTCAGAGCATCTCCATCATGTCTCCAAAATCAGCTGTGCTTTGTGCTTGGGGTTGGCAGCCAAAATAACAGCCGTGCATGATGCTGGTGGGCCACGCTTCAGTTCATAGGCACACATTTCCAAATGTTTCTGAAAATCTTCTGAGCTCATTTCAGAGGCTTCATGGGGCAGGGAACAGATAGAAAAGATGACCTTCCCTCAGAAGTCCTTCCCTCAATGGGTAGACTTGGCAACGTCTCCCACTCGTAATTCATATTTCCATCTGTCCTCTCATTGAAGGATGAGGGTGAAAACATGCCTGGGGGAAGGCTGGCCATGGAGCTATGATTGGTTTTCCCTGCATCATTGCTGTCCAAAGTGAAGGAGACATCCTGGCCAGTGGCAGGCGGGCAGAAGGGGCTGCAAACACAAACCACAGACCTGATTAAACTTGCTCTGATCATCACAGTGATTCTGCATCAGAGATGCTGTGTGGGCAATCACTGCATTGCACAGATCACTGTGCTGGAGCCATTCCTGGGTGAATGCTTTTCTCCCCAGTGCCTGAATATGAGTTCTTTATTCCACAGAAAGGGAAAGATTGAAGCAAACTATGGGCAGAATGAGCAAGCTGCAGGGTCTTCTCAATTCCACTGGGGCCAGCCTTACACAGCCTGTGCAGGATCAGGGAGCAAAGAGGACACTCAAAGCCACTTTTCTTCTTTCTGGATTTGATTGCTGTGTGCTGCTTGTGCTGCTGTGCCTGTGGATCCAGGCCTTTGCTGTTCCCTTTACCCTTCCCAGAAGTGCACTTAGCCATTAATGGAAGATTCGAATTCAGGCATTCACTCTGGGGAAAACATAGGTTACAATAAATAATGGCCACAGGTTAAGTCATCCAGGTATTGTGTATGCTCTTAATGGGTATCTGAGAAAAAATATGACATAATGATTGCAAATAAATTTCCCCCATCACACCACCATCCATTTTAAATTATATCTCTTGAGAGTTTTCAGCTATTTTCTTTGCTTTCAAACACAGCTTCCCTGTGTGTCTCCAACTCTGAAATAGAGAGCTGAATTCTAACTGCAGAGAAATCTGTTAGAAGATGCCTGGAGGTATATGTGGCACAAAGACACAGGAACTTTATCTTCTTTTCTGGCTGCTCTGAACTGATTGTGGGGATTAATGATTTATCTCTCTTTAAAGAACTCCTTGGAGCTACATAGTCTCAAATCAGATAAAGTATATACTATTCCTCAATCAGGCACCTGCCAATTTAGGTTCAGCCTTTAATCTGGGCAGCTGTAGTTTTACAAAGATTTGACTTCAAGAAAAGTTTCCTGAGAGGTATCATCAGTGTTCATCACTTTTCCAAAACCTGTGTGATATTCCTTCTGTTAGCCTGGAATGATTATGAGAAGAAAGGAGAAATAGCAGGAATCTACCTTTCTGCTGAGAACAATGCACAGCCACCCCTCTGTCCTGGGTAAATCCCTTGAGCAGTGTGTAGGGCTTGAGCTGGCTCCTGACACAAGGACAGAGGCTGCCTTGGAGAGTGTCACAGGCACATTTCCTGCTGCCCTCAGGACCAGGGCTGGTTACCAGCAGGCACGGGGAAAGCAGGGAGCTCCCTCATCCAGCCAGTTCCAGTTTGCTGCAGATTTACATAACTGTGCAAAAAGGGAGCAAGGGATTAGTCAGAAGCAGAAATACACAATATTGGTCCATAGAGAAGTGTTTAAGAGCTCAGCAAGGGTGTTTGTGGAAGTGCACCCATGTGGCTCAGTGACATTAAATCTGATTATTGACTCCCTTGTAACCAAGTCAATGGGAGTCATCTTGTTGAAAGCATGTTTGGACCAGGTACTTGTCTGATTCATGTCCTTATTTGTATGAATCCAAAGTGGGATTTGCTATCTGTGGTAAAAAAGAAAACGAGCCGTTTATCCACATATACAATAAAGGAGAATCCACACACAGTCAGGGGTCTGCCAACTGAAGACAGCTCCAGAGAAAAATGGCATTGTAAACCACTTCATAGCTTAAAAGAAAATAAGCTGGGTGTACGACAAGGTAGGAACCATCTGTTTGGCTTCAGTGGGAATTTCCCCAGAGTAATCATTACCAGGGTGGATAGATCATAGAAATAAAGGAATTTTTTTTTCTATCCCTCATAATTAAATTTACTGGGTTTCTGCAAAACAGTTCCTGGCACAGAGTAAGACATTTAGATTTAATACCTTATCATTGTAAAGCTACATAATTACAGTGATAAACAAGCCCATTTAGTTTAGCAGAATCTCACATTTTGTCAGACTGACAGACCTGAATTTTCTATACATCATAAGTCCATTTTTTGTTGTCATGTCAGATTTCCCATTCAGCCACTGCTCCATGCCTTTCCTCCTCACAGCATCCAAGACAAATATCTGCTTTATACTACTGATGTAGTACCAGGTCTAGGAAGCTAAGATTTGAAGGGGTGACCCTATTTGCTTCATTCTTCTTCATGACATCCAGATGAAGCAGTTGACCTTTACACAAGTCTTCTGTAAAGTTAGGAGCAGAGAACATGAATCTAAAGGTAGAGGTCTGTATGACCTTGTAATAAACTAATATTGTCCTTAGACTTGACGCTTTTGGACCTGCACCATAAATTCTGGATCAGGATGTAAGTTCAGACCTACTCCTGGTTTCCTTCTGCGATGGAATCTGGAATTAACATTGCAGGTAGTGATTCTGTTGTAATGCAGTTGGAATTAAATATTGCAGTCAATCCAAGTATATTTAATTAAGCAATATTTACAGAGCAGTTGAATGCTCTGAGGACTACAATATAGTGATCTCGAATTGTTCAAGTCTTCTTTTTCTTTCTTTTGTATTTCTACATTTCAGCATTTCAGCTTCTTTTGCTCTGGTAATTTAACACTGTGTCACATCCTCACAGCTGACCTTTAGAGGACAAGAAGCTGGGACCATTGTGTTGGTTCTGTGCTTCTTCCCTTTTAGTTTCATATAACACATATTAGATTTACTTTTATTTTCTGTGTGAAATGAAACCAATCTTGAGAGTTACACTCTCAAGAGTCAGAAATAACATCTTGTTGAATCTTTTTGAATATGCTAAGCTTTATTTTTCCAGCTTCTATACTAAGTGGAAAAGGCCAAAAGAAGTAACAACAATTGTGCAGTCTTGGCTGTACTATTAATTAAAAATTAATAGATTACATGTTAAAAGAAAGATGAATAATTAATGTCCAAGCAGTGGGCTTGACTAGGAAAGTCCACATTCTGGCTGCATTTTCTCAAAATACATCAAATACAGAAAGTACTTATCTCCCACAAAAGAATTTAAAATTATTTGATTATATATCTTGAATGTAAATATAGTCAGGTGAATTTACAGAGACAGACAGAAAAAAAAGTAGAAATAAGGAAATATTTTTAGAATAAGTGCTTATTTTTTTGTATCTCTTTCAATGTTTAATTGACTTTCTAATGTTCTGTTTAGCAATATTGTTTTCTTTAATCAGAATCAGAGGAAAAATTGTCAATAAGCAAGAAACCAGCCTTTCTAAAATGTCCCATACTCCATGAGCAAAGTCTTTGAACCTCAGGGCTCTGGCAGTATTTTTCCTGCCAGGAGCACAGTGAGGATTTTTCGCCTCGTGGCCGCAGGGCTGGGAGCCACCGAGGCTGGCTGAGCTCTCAAGGGCACCAGAGGAACCCACAAGCCCCCAGATGAACCCAAGATTTTTCTCCACTTCTTTTTCTCTAGGCATCCTGATTGTTCCACATTCAGAAAACATAAATGTTAGATGAATTTGAGTTGGACCGTGAAAAACCTGCTTATTCACGGGGCAGTCCCACCGCTTGAATCCTTGAATCCACTGCTTGAATCCATCCACAGAGAATTCCCAAGCTGGCATATACCCTAACCCACAGAGCCTGAGTGGTTTAAAGATGCTTCTGTGTATGCAATATTTGGGTCTGATGTGACTTTCAGGGTGACTTTCAGCCGACAGTCTTTAGTAATTTCCTGAGTTCTCTATCAGTCTTTACAAACACGATAATTTGCACTAAGAGGCTTCTTAGGAGACTCAGAGCCCAGCTGCCCTTAGAATCCAGCAGAGCAAAGATGCTCCCACCTTGTCAGAGAGCTGAAAGCTCGGGCTGTGTGTCCTGCAGCGAGACAGGGCTGTGCCACAGCTGTGCAGGATGTACCAGATGCGTTCAGGGAGGTGAGCAGCAGAGCATCATCCCCTTCTGCCGCCTCTGCTCTGGGGACAGATAAACTGGGGGCAGAGGAGCCTCTTGGAGCAGCGCAGCAGAAACCCCCAGGGAACACCGAATCTGGGCTTTGCATCCTCAGGGCAGGCCATTAGAGACTTTTTTTTTCTCTATAACGCGCATTTTGGGATAAATACCAGGTGCGGCGAGGCGTTTTCTCTGAGCAGTCTGTTAGAAAAGGGTCAGGCTCTGATTACCGCGGGGAGCCACGGCCGGGCCGCTTCAGTTCCCGGGGACACCGGGGCCACATCGGCCGCCTCCGGCAGCAGCACCGCGGCCCGGCCGGGAACGGGGCTGGCAGCCCCTGACTGGTGATGGATCGGCTGTGCGAGCTTGAATTAGGCAGCACAAGGCAGAATTGTAAGCGCTGTTTTACGAGCGCAAAGTAAATACTCGCTCTCCTGCTTTGCCCATCCCCGGAATTTATGAGGCGCTTGGATGTGTCCGTGCCTCAGAGCCAGGGAGGCAGATGCTGGGGGAGTGAGGAAGAGGCTTTTGCAACCTGACCCCTCAGGAGGAATAGCTGCAGCCAAGCCTTTTGCGCTGGCACATTTTTTCTGCAATATTTATGCCCGATCACCCGTTGTTGTTTACTTCAGTGCCTCCTCTCTTTGCTCACCCCGGGCTGCCTTATCAGACAGTCTTTGCTATTTAGGGAGCACAGAAAAAAAAGTCAGGAGACTGAAATTAGAGAAAAAGCTTTTTGGCACACACTGAAGCTTCCACTAAGAGAGCTGTGGGGAATTAATTGTCAGGCAGGAAAGGCTGGGAGTGAGGAGTGGCGGGTGCCCCAGCAGTGTCACGCAATCATGTGAAGGGCAGAATTCCCTCATCTCGGCAGGCGTGACTGCTGTGGATTTATCGGAACTGCTTTTCAGGACCAGCTATTGTCGTTTCAGCCCATCCATGCTGGATGCCTTCCCCTCGGCTGCTTGCAGAAGGGGCGGCTGCAGCCTCCGCAAGCAGGGACACAGGGAAAAGCCTCAGAGCAGGAGGCAGAAAGTAGGTTAACCTGAGAGACGAGAGTGGGAACACTGCTCTATAGACATCTTTCTTATAGAATTTGATATATTCCCTTTTTTTTTTTTTTT
>VYXF01007955.1:726057-769580 GCA_013397295.1 Polioptila caerulea
ATTCTGCCTCTGCCAGAAGCAGAGGGTGTTTCTTTGCATCATTGTCAGTGAGGGGGGAGATGAACTCCCTCCTTTCGGGCCCCCCTCTGTGACCTGTCTGATTGCTGTAGGAGAAGGGAAGCCCAAAGAAAGTCAATATGGATAAAACCCTGTTGAATTCTGGTATTGGTCAGACTGCTGGTGGAAGGGTACAGCCTCCCTCGGGTCACAGATTTAGCTGAGAATAGCAGATTTGTCCTTTTCAACAGTTTTGCAAGACAAGGTGCTTTTGCTGTGGGATTTTGGGGTTGCTTTGATCAGTTTGGGGTTGTTTTTTCTTTACTGTGTCTAGATCCAGGCTGCCTGAAGATAACCATGTGCTTGCCAGTGATTTTAGTGAAATAGGAATTTGACCTTGAAATATGCTGAGTTCACAAGCTAAATAAACTAAAATATTTTGTATGTTTGCTCTAAATCCAGACAGCCAGAGAGCTGATGGTACGTTTCCCCACTGCAAACAGATCTTCTGAAAAACATGAACCTTGATGTAAAGGAAAGCCACCATTGCTGATTGTGTGTCGTATCTTAGATGGAGAGTGGAAGGAGAATTGAGATCAAATACAGTTTATTGACTTTACTCCTTCCTTAGCTAACAGGCGAACTTCTGAAAATGTGCACAGTAGCCCTTTTATGAAATATGAAAGCGAGCACTAAATTACAATCCTCAAATCACCAATTCAGAGCCCACAGAAATATTTTTTTTTCCATTTCTTCATCTATAATTTCCGGGCTGGAGCTCTAGCCATTAATAGCAGCTACATCATTGCAGTGCCGACACTTCAGCAGCGCCCTCATCCATTTCAGTCATTGATCCACTAATGTGTGCCGGATGAGAAAGGAAAAGGGCGGCTCATTCATCCTCCCCCTCCTTCCTCCTCCACTCACCCATTGCTTTAAATCCCTATCAGATCTCAGAGGCTCGGTGTTAATTGTCCCTGTACAAGGACTGACCCCAGACAGTGAAACTGAAATTAAAGTAACGGGGCCATGGAAGTGGGTGAAAGCCACAGGAGGGGATGGATCTGCACCTGCCTTCCTTGGCCCACAGGCTGCAGACAGCACTGGAAATGACAGCAGAGCTGGAGCTTGTAGGCAGTGGGTTCTTCCTGGAATATGAAGCCAAACAAAGAAAAGAGTAGGAGAAAGGCTAAAGAATTTAGGCAATAAGATTAAAGGTACAGCAAAGAAATGGTACTCAGAATAGCATCAGCTGCACAAGTAATACTGTAATTCCAGTTGCATATGGAGCAAAAAAATATTCTTCCCATGGACATCAATGGGTAATCCATATTGCAGCCCTGTTTGGGTCTTTTTCTGACTTACAGAGATTCTAAGCTTAAGGATATATTGTTTATGCCTGTAGCTTGCTGGGATTTCCTGATCCAGAAACCTGATTTTTAATTTTTTTAAAAAATATATCCAACTAACCTATAGGCACATTCTTGCTTTCCCTTTCCTCTCTTTACTTGGAACATCTACTCTTTTGTTCTCATATTCCTTATCTTTATATTGCTCATTTTGGGGATCAAAGGACAAAGGAAATAAAAATCCTGTTAGTTTTCAAAAGTCCACACAGCAGTAGATAATTGGTTTCCAATCAAGCCTAGACTTCTTTGATCTCCAAAGTCCTCACAAAGAACATTTGGCTAAGACACAAGCACGTGTTTGGTAGCACTACCAGGAGATCTAATTCTGAAAGCTTGCCATTTCCTGAGCAGTGACACTTACAAAGATGAGAGGGACTGAAACAATGCTGTGTTCTTACACCATCTTCCATGACACTTGCATTCATGAGACACAACTACACCCTTCTGAAGAAATACTTTCAGTAATATTTCTCTCGTGCTGTAGCAACAGAGGTGATGGGTCATGCAGCAGGGTCAGGAGCAGGAACCAGCCTGTTCAGCTCCCCAGACCACAGCTCAGCCACATAAGCACCCTTCCTTCTCAGAGATTGCTGCTCTTCCAGTTCTGCTCCCTGGAGACAGATGGAAACATGCTGCCCATTCCCACCCTGGTTCACATTTGCACCTCTGCAGCATTTATAACCTTTGCCTGTGCTGGTTGAACTTTCTGGGCTGGTGCAATGACCAGGGTAATGTTGTTTATATAACACAATGCCCAGCAGCTAAGGATATGAACTTTTGAAAACCACATACATTTCACCAGAAAAACTGTGATGTGAAACTACTTCCCTGTTCATCTTTGCAAGGACTTAATCTCTTCTGTCACTCTGAATCTCAGTGACCTTCACCTCAATTTCCCTTATTCACTAAATGCCTTTCTCTCTCCACCCACACTTAAACCCAACAAAACATGGCTGGGGTTGGTCTTTTCTCCTAGGTGACAGGAGGACATGGACTCAAGTTGCACCAGGGGAGGTTTAGATTGGACATTATGAAAATTTTTTTCACTGAAGGCTGGTCAGGCATTGGAACAGGCTGCCCAGGGAGCTGCTGGAGTCACCATCCCCTGGGTGGTGGGTTTAAAAGATGTGTGGGTGTGGCACTGGGGGACGTGGTTTGGTGGTGGCCTTGACAGTGCTGGGTTAATGGTTGGACTCAATGATCTTAGAGGTCCTTTGCAACCAAAATGATTCTATGATTCTGTATGAAAATGCAAAATCTGTTCATGCTACAAAAACATGAGATGTGTTTCAATGACTGATCTTGGGTTTGCAAAAATCTCTGTTTTTTTCTTTTTCCCTTTCACTTTTTTCTTTTGTTTATTTTTTTTCTTTTGCTTTTTCTTTTTTGTTTCCTAGTCTTCATGCCAGGGCTCCCCAGAAGCAAACATTTTTTTTTGATATAGCATTATTTTGTGCAATCTGGAGAGGCAGAGTGCACAAGATGCCCAGGTGTATACCTCTGCATGCATACCAAAATCCATAACTGACTCTGCTTCTTTAAATAAACAGAATACATTCATTTAGCTTAAAATAGGACTCCTGTCAAGCTCCTGCCCTAGAGCAACTACCAATTGCACAGTCAAAATCACTCTCTGTGGTTCTGAATAGGGTTCTTAATGAAAGAGCAACATTAGCTCTTTAGAACATTTTGTCCCTGAAGGATGCAGCAGCAACAGCCACAGAATGATTTCTGGCTCAGACATACTTATAAATGGTGGGAAACATAATGGTTTAAACCGTGATTATCAGCTCCCTGGAAATTCTTCACAACAGTGATTCAGGGAGCCAAGAGACAAATGGATACTGGGAATGGTACCCACTTTGTTTCCCACACACACACTGACCCCCTTAAGAAAAATGATGGTGCAAGTAGGTTGTCACTGAAACAATGCAAAAACCAGGGAATGAAATTATTTGAGACCCAATCAAAAAAAAAAAATGTCCTGGTGAAATGAAATTTGAGTATTTGCTGGATTAAATAATGATGATGATCTGACTGAAATTCCGTGTTTCTATTTTAGCAGTCTGGTCATACTGACTGTCACAGTAGCCATTTTTTTATTCTGGATAAACCTGGAGGCAGTAGTAGAGTAGAATATGACTTAAGTAGGTATGTTAATATTCAAACCAAAGAAAAAGAGCTTTTCTTATAAAATGAATGCTTGGAAACAAGACTTAGGTGTTCTCTTGTTTCTTTAATGGGGATGGTGTGGCTACACTCAGCTAAAGTCTCCCAGCTGGAGCTACAGCACCATTTAAATGCTGAAAAATGGTATTTACCAATAGCCTCATGCATATCCCCAATCTGGGCTCCAGACAGATTTCAGATCAAATGTCACTGTTCTCAGGCAGGAAAAGCCCTCAAGCAGCTTTTCCACAGCATGGAGGGAATAAGGATCAAAACCAACGACAAAACAGATGACATTTTTCATCAGAAGAGAGAGGTATCTGTCCTGGCTTTGTCAGAGTCTTCTCCCTGGCAGCAGGAGACAAAACTTTTCCTGGTGTGTTTGATCCTCTTACCTCCTATACATGCAGTCTCTTCCAGGAGCTACTGTCATCCCAGATGTAATTATCACAGAAAGAAGCAGCTTTGTCTAGGCACAACAAATTTCAATCCTAATAATAAAACAGTGCAAAGTGCTCTTCTGATGTTTTACCCCATTTTCTGGTGCTGTGGTCCCTTTCCCTGCTCCTCAGGGCCCTATGGTCCTGGTGGTGCTGAAGGTCACTGGTGTCTGCAGCCTTTCCCCAGGACTGTGATGCTCATGCTGATGGTTTTGTGTCAGCCTCAGACCCATTTGGGTTCATTTTTAAGTTTGCTAACACATTTTATTCCTTGCAAACTCAGCACTAAACCTGTGGCCTGTTACCAGTGATGGCAACACAATACACCAGGGATTCACAGCTGCATTATTATGCTATTTTTAGGTTTCTTGTTTGTTTGTCATCCAACTGCTAATACATTGCTCAAGACAGGGGATCAGCAGAATGTCAGGAGTTAATGAAAGCCAGCTCATTCCATACTGCACTCAGGGTTGGTGTCTCCTTGGCTGTTTATAAAATTCCATGGAGCATCTGGAATAAATGGTACTGAATTAATACAATGCTATAAATAGGTTAATCAGGTGGAATCTTCAGCTGCTGAAATAGTAGAGTTACACAATTATACTGACCTTGGCTGATTATGGTGCAAGTTTTCATTATCACATTTCAGTTCCAACCTGGAGAACTTCTCTATCTGCCATTTGGGTCAGCTTTCTCTCGCAGTCCACACTTTTCCACTGAAGTAATAAACAATGAGGCCAATCTTGGAGCAATTTCTTAGGGGCTTCTGGTAATTGTTCATAAGCACAGCAAGTTTCTGTAGAAAACTGAGTCAGGACTTAGCAGTCAAGCCCCTTCAACCAAACAGTTTAATATCTGAAGAGCTGAAAAGATGAATTTCACCTATATAGCTTGCACTTTAAAAATGTAAATGAAGTCTATAGATGTAATTCCTCTGTGACAGCTTCCTCTATTAACAGACTAAGTCATCCATCTGTCACAGGGAAAGAAAAACCTATTTGCCACTCAAAACCACAAACTCAACAAAATTGCTCAGAATACTCAGCATCACCTCAGAGCGTGGTTAGTAAGCAAACTGCTTAAAAATAACGAAACCATTGGCAGCACAAGACAATGATCAGGGCTAAAGAGTAAAATGTGCCTTGAAATGGCACCAACTGCTGCAGATGCTGGCTGGGATTATTAGCATGGCATTATCTACAGTTCCCACACCTTTGCTTTTTCCTGGAATAAAATGAAACATAGAAATAAAGGTATCCAGGATAAGTATATATGCCATAATCTTAAAGTATCCATCATTATGTATTTCCATTTTCTACCCCAGAAGTAAAAGGTAGAAAATTTTCATGTTGCAACTTTCCCTTCTTAGGCAAGACCAGCCAGAGCAGTCCTTGCCAGCATCTCACTTGAGAGACATAAATTGGAGGGAGAGGAAGCCGTGGGCCTGTCCCATTGGTTGATCAAATAAAATTTAATCATATCAAGGCATCTATTTTTTCATTATTCTATTTGGTTGATATTTAGAAACAAAAAGGCAACCCTATTTTAGAAATCTGGCAATTAGAATTAGATTAGTAGATCAAATTGACATTTGGAACTAATTATAAAAGGGGGAAAAAGAGTTTGTGCTCACTCTTGATCTTTTAGAATGTAAAAATATGGTCTGATAAGCATATTTGCCATCTTGGAAACATCTAGATTTATTGTGATTTATTGGCTGATATTAAACCAACTCCTTATTTAATGGTCTAAGCTGAGATCATGGCTCCAGAGAAGCAGACATTAAAAAAAAGTATATATATATATATATATAATGAAACTATAAAATGAAGCTTCTCACACAATTTTGATGCATGATTTAGCCAGTATTACTACTACTTTTCCTAAATTTTGGCAAAAAGTCAGGGAACAGCAGAGTTCTAAACTGTTAATGGAAGGTCTTATTTACCAACAGCAAAGCAGCAAAGCAGCCTTCTGCTCCCTGGCTCTGAGAGGGTCATACTTCAGTTATTACTGGCTTATGTATCTTATATGATCCTGCTAAGATTGTGCCAGTGTAAGCAAGGGGTGACTGCATCCCTTAGTAATTTGTGTTTGATTGTTTGAACAAAGAAACGGCATAAAATAATAAAGTTTTGAGCAATTAGAAATATTATGATACATATTCCACACCTTATATGTTTCTCCTCTCATTGGTTTATCTTTACTTCTGTGGTAACTCTTTAAAATGCCCTCTGAGGGTTACAAACTGTTGTATTTCCCTTGGTGCCAGACAAGTTGTCCCACCCATGCCAGAGCTGATCCAGGTCCTGTCCCTGTGCTGAGCTGGCACCAAGCACGGCTGTTGGGAAGCTCAGAACTGCTGCCAGGTCAGTAGAAGACATTTGTTTAAGTGTCTTTCCTTTAAACACGTCCAGGCTATCTGGCTTTCTTCAGTAATCACTTTTTTCTTATTTTTTCCTTCTTTCCCTAGTTTTTTCCCCATTTTTCCTTCTGAAAAATCCATTATCAGAAATGCCATGATGAGTTTGTGAAGCAGAGAGTGAAGACTGGGTGCATTCCTACCGGCAGCAAAATTTCCATAGATTTCAGTATGTCCAGGTTTTCCCTCCGACCGCTCCACCACGTTTGCTACACAGATGGGATTTCCTCCTGTACAGATCCTGCAGCTGGACCTGGGTGGGCACAAGCAGCTCTGATTTGATCCATGCTGTCCATAGCCCTCCCTGCCTGCTGAGCTGCACCAACTGCTGACTACTGAATCCTCAAGGTGAAGGACAAGACAAGAAACATTTTCAGGGATTTGAAAGGATGTGAATTAACAGGGTAGGTGAATGTGAATCTAAAAGCCAGGATAAACAAGTTAAAGGGTTTTTTTTTCCCCTTTCAGGAAGCTGAAAGGAAAATTGTCTGGAAATGTGCAGTGTTGATGGACAGCCTGCTAACAGTACAAATGTAGGAGTCTCTGAAAACGCTAGGAAATAAAAATTCGTGACCCAAATTAAGAAATATGAACTTGACAGGTGCTTCCTGCGGATGTGGAGGTGAGGGAGGTAGAAGTGGGTTTCTCAAGGAAAGGATAATGAGGATGCAGGGAACAGGTAATTTGTTTCTCCTCTCCAAGGCAGCTCAGCATGGGGGGATCCTGCCCTGCTAATCAAGGCGTGCCCCGCTGCGCGCGCTGGGTGCTGCATCTGCAGAGGGGCCCTCGTGCGAGGGAGTGGCGGCTGGGAAAGCTGAAAATTGCTTTCCTCAGAATGCAGCAGCTCCCCTCATTTCCAGGAGATTCTCAAGGGGATCACTCCACCTGCCTGCTTTCTAGCAGAACAAACCCCAGTCATGTTGGAACCGGTCTTTAGCTGGGAGTCTGAGGATGTAACTGTGTGTTTGTGTCACCTCCTCACTGCCACAGGCTGGCTCCCCCATGAAACATTCCATGGTTTTTGTGCCATGGTTTTTGTCCAGTCTGGCTTTGAAAGTGTGAGGTTACAGGCTCCTTCCACTTCTGATCTCGTGACATTCAAGGTCAGGAGGCTTTCACTGAGGAGTAGTTTCAGTTTGCCTCAACCATGTTACTTCATTCTTAATTGTATTCCCTTAAATTAAGGTTTCATAATTCTTTCAGTCTTGCTGCTTAAGTTTTCCAAATCTTTTTATTGAAAACTAATGTTCCTCTAACCCTAAGTCATAATTTAACTATGTTAAACTTAATTACTTCTGTTGCTCTCCTCTCTAAAATAAGATCTTTTGCTATTTTCTGCAGAACTTCCTGTATCCTGTCTCTTATTACATGTATTACACAGCACGAAGAATTAAATTTTCACTTGCTTCACCTCTCCAAACTGGAATTCAGATACTACCCATCTTCAAACATCTAAAACAAGTACCACATTTCTGCCAAGCTCAGGACAAACTACTGAAGCAGGTTTATCCTCACTGTCTAGAGCTCCCTGTGGAGGATACCTTCCCTCTTTTCAGAAGAGAACCACTCACTTAAGAAAATGAGTTTCAACTTTTTGAAAATTAAGGTGATTAGGAGAATATGTTCCTACAGCCTACCACAGAAACAGGGTTCTCCCTTTCACGTGTTTCCTTATTTCCAGGCCTGTAAGCCCTAGAGAAAGGGGACACCATACAAACCCCTGCTGAGTTCTGATGCTGTAGAGCAGAAAGGCAAAGCTAGCGAGAAGTATCTACTTTTTTTTGTCAAAGTTCCAAGACACTGGCAAAGCTGTGAGTTCCACAGCACCGTTGTGGCAGATTTGGTACCAGCAGCAGCATTAATTGTAATAACCAGTAGGAATTCAATGAAGCATAGTTCAGAATGGATGTGCCATCCTAGCAAGGGCAATCAAGTAGCCCAGTGAGACACCACGTTCCAAGATGCATAATTTTATCCTCACAGATCTGACTCCAAAGGCAACTGGTACAAATTTGTAAAATTTAAAATTTCACACTCTCTTTTTGGCATTTCCAAGAAGCTTATGACACCTGAAAATTTGAATCCACCATATGCTTCACTTGATTCCTGAATTGCTCTTCAGTTCTTTCTCTCACCAGAAGGAGCCTCAGCTGATAAAGGATGCACCAGGAACACAAGGTTTAGGCTGAAGGGGCTCATACAACCTGGGACAGACTGACTTCACTGAGCATTAATCCACTTTAATCCAAGTGGATCACATACCAAACCAGCAAAAGCCTTGAGGCTTTGACAGCACCAGTTCTCCTGATGTTTAAAGGTTAACAAAGTCAGTAGATCCTGTGCTACTTGTATCTACACTAAGAACTCTGGCTGATAATCTGTACAATAAGTTAATGAATATGAAGTACAGACCACACACTGATAGCACTCTTTTTTTCTTTTCCCCAATAGGATGCAGAGCCCAAAAATCTTATATCAGAATGCAAGAGCCGTAAGATAACCATGCTTCAATAACTCAGTCATTTCAAGAATATCAAAGTAAGAGAAAAATATAAGAAGATGCAAAACATTCCATTTTGATAAAACTTTCTCACTGCTTGAGAAAGCAAAGTCTCCCTAAATCTCTGACTACCTCATTCAGGCACAGCAAACAAATGATCTGGGGTGGGAAATGACAATCTCTGAGACCCAAGAGGTTGGGAGAAAGATGCAGAGCTATAATGAAAGCTGTCAAGTGCATCATCTTGCTGTAGCACTGTTCTTATTAAAGATGTAAGAGCACTTGCAGATGTTAAATACCAAGGAGGAACATCTTAACATCCAAGTGCAGCCCTCAGAACAGATCCTACAGAGCAACAAGATTTTAAAAAGGCTGATGAAAACTAAAAGGAAACCAAAAGTAGAAAAAAAAACACAACACAATTTAAAAGTATATAAAAACATATATAAACCCCTGTGTATAAAAGCCTTCCCTGAAGGCAGAAACCATGCTCACTCACCCCCACGACATTCGTCTCCAACAAACCAATGCTGTGACAGACACACTCTGCACTCAAATGCAATAAAAAAGCGAGGCCCTGACCAGCTGCAGCCTCTCTGGCAGGATATCAGTGCTCCCAGGAAAGAGCAGGATCTGTGCCAGGATGGCTCCAGCCTGCCCATTTCCCTGGGCAAGAGCATGCTGATTCAGTGTGAGCCCTGCACAGCACACTCCAGGAGACACGTTTATCCCAGAAAATGCTGTAGTGACAGACTCAAAATAAATGAGGACTTCAGGAACAAAGGCATGATGTAAAATGTAAAAACATTTTCTGTCTCAAGGTCACCCATACAAAAATTATTACGGTTTCTGTAATAATAGAAGCAGTCGCTTCACTGAAATTAATTTATTTTGAGAATATCCCTTTTAATCCTCCATGCATTTTTTAGCACAAAAAGTTGAGTTTTATCACAACCTCCTTCATAAAACTTAAAATTGTATGTCTGGTAATGTGGCTGTTTCAACAATTCCTCATTGGAAATTCCCACATCTGTGAAACCTTGGCAACACTGTTAGTAAGTGACCTACACAAAGTTTAATAGAAAATTTTTACTGAATATCCTCTGTTTAATGTAAACAAGGCAGGAGGCAAAACAAGGAGTATATATTTTATATAATTACACTATTTTACAGGGCACAGAAAGCACTGAGGTTTGAAAACCCTGTATGATATGCAATATCAGATATGGATTTTCCCTGTGGCCCCAGGTTACTCCAGGACCCTTCAATCTTACCAAGTACTTCAGGTTAGTATCTCTTCTAGCAAGACAAAGAGCACTAAAAAAATGTCACCTGTGAGATTGCACAGCAGGTTATGGTAGAAATTACCATGCATTTACAAAGCCATTCCATGATTACTTGTGCCCTGTAAAATGAAGTGTGGCAATCTTTACACTAATCATAGTGTAAGCAAGCTCAGGATTCTGGTCCTTTTATATATATATATATATATACGTATATATATACATAGGTGGTGTACAACCAGACTCAAGCTGTGCATCAAGTCACAGCTTTTATATTGCACAGACAAATATAGAGTAAGAACATTACACAGACAGAATCTGAATACCAGGAATATTACAGTCATAGGAGAAACTAAGGACAAACTTGTTCTACCAGAGCTAGCACATGGCTTATTACAAAATTTTCTAAATCAGAGTCTAAATCAAATACATACTATAAATGAAAAAAACATAAAACAATGCTTCTATATACACACATGTGCATCAGGATTAGAATGTGGTTTGGATCTGCTTTTTGAAATAAAAAATTATTCTAGTATCTCAAGTATTTCAGTCTAATACCAGTGGCCCCATTCTCTAAGGTGATGAGCATTCATCTTTCCCACTGACACCTGGAGGATCTGCACAAGCCATGAACTCTTCAGGCCACGTATTTTCTTGGGTGGCCTTCTCTGGGTAATAAATAACCACAAACAAACACACACAGAGAAACAAAATGGGCTCCTCAATGACATGCATAGATCAAAAAGGTGAAAACATGGACCTGAACTAATTTCTAATCATTTAAAAAAAAGTGCATGAAAAATATCACCACAAAAATAATTAAATGAGTTCCATCTCTTAAGAAAGATTAAATCACTTTTACAAAAATAAAGGTCATTGTCATCAGGTATGGTAATTAAGGGTTTGTAGGCAGCACTCACAAAAGCAGTTTAGGCTGAGGAACTTTAAGGATTGCTTCACTTGTGTGAGAATGGATCCATGTCTTATAAATTTATCAACTAAATAACATTTGGTCTGCAAGAAAACATCACCAATGTCACTGGAGACTGAACAATCCTAGCCTGAATTTGAGAGTGATCATAGTTCTGTCTCCTTATTTTTCTCATGGACAAGCTTAAGGAGCTGTGCTTGCAGCTCTGCAGTGTTTGCATCAGAACACCACAGGGGCTGCAGCCTTTCAGGGTAATGAGTTCAGGTACCAGTGAAAACAGCAAAACAAAGGAAGTGATGTTAATGCTTTCATTTGAGATCAGGCAACTCTTGAATGGCTTCATCAATTCTTGTATTACTCTGAATGCTTTTGGCAAGTTTTGTTTAACATTTCCCTCACTTTCATTTATAGCAGTATTATCACTTCCAGTTTCCACTGAAATTGGGACATTAGAAGCATTCTATAGCATATGCTTTAAAAAAGAAAACAGTTGATTTGAGGAAAAAGTAACTAAGCTCAAGCAAAACCAACAAAGACCCAAATTCAGTAAAGCATCAGCATTTCTGCTCAACTGCTTAATTTTGTAAATGTAAAAGACTGTGATTTAAGGAAAAAATACTTGAAATTAAGCTTATGTTTAACTGCTTTGCTGAATTAATATATGTATTAAACATCACTCTGCATAGACATCAACATGTTCTAAACTATGTGTCAGGTATTAAGGAAGCTTCTAATGTGGACTGTCTGCAATGCAGATCACTAAAAATTATTTGCTACATCCAAGGTATGTTTCTAAAGAAGAAAAATTAAATAAGTGTAATTTTTTCAAACTTTGTCCTAATATGCTACTTGGACCTAAAAACACTTTGGAGCAAAATGCAGAAAAAAACCCAACAGGTGAAGAAGTAAAACATGCCTTTGTTTGCCAGAGAAGTGCAACAGTTTTTACAAAAGTGTCCCAGTGCAGGGAGTCACTGAACACAGGTTTCACCTGCCAAAATGTTTCCCCAGTTCCAGAACTGCTTTCTCCAGCTGAACCTGAACTGAAAGCTTTTACAGCAGGATGCTCTTCACTGGTGACAAGAATAAATTTAGCCCATTAACTGTGACACTGCTCTAATTAACCTGCTAACTTAAAAGGCCTCTTAACATCCAGCTTCCATAAATATTAAAGAAACAAGACCTCAAAGGCATGGATAGAGAGCAGGATCTGATTCTAGGTACAGTCATGTAAATCCAGAAGAATTCTAGTGACTGAATAAATGACTCCAGGTTTGCATATGAGCAATGACATCTGAAATGGGCATTAGCTGTGCAAGCAGGGGGGCAGGAAAGACAAACGAGGAAAGACAGTGTAAACAGAAGGAGCTGAGCTCTACCTGGCCTTGTTCAAAGGAGGGGAAAGAGGTGCCACCCACGAGTGTGGGGAGCAGGACAGGTCACTGGGTGTGACTGCACAGTCCAGCACAGCCACCTGCAGTGCACAGGGTGCTGGCAGGGAGGACCCTGGCAGGGCAGAAGCAAAGCTCCCTGTGGGGGCCTCTGCCTGCAATGCCAGCGCCGGCCCCGGCTGATGGCATTCACATGGAAAAGCAGCCACTGAAAGGCATTCCTGCACCCCAGCACTGTGAGAGGCAGGTGCACATTTTGGTCCTAAATAAGTAATCAATGCTATAACAGAGTTGGCATCACTGTGATGGTTAGATAAACAGTAAAAATGTCTCTCAAAATAACAGAAAGTTTATGCTGCCGATTTTCAAGGCACGAAAGACTTTTAAACCAATTCAGACTAATACCAATTCGAAAGAAATTAAAAATACTGTTTCAGCAACAACTACTGATGACCTATAACTAACCTATAATGTAAAGGTGACATGAGTCAAACAACTAGAGTTCCCATGTAAAAAGCTAAAGCAAATCTAGTTACACGGATGATGTGGAGATCAATCCCTTGGAATGACAGAGACAAACATGCTACAAACATGTACACTTCAGATATATTTGTTATGGATGTGATGCCAAATCAGGACTAATTTCTTTACTATTGATTTCAGACTGAAAGGTTTCTTGGAGTAAACCACTGAGGAATCAAGCTCGGAGTTGTACTTAAGATCTACCAAAAGCAAAATGATCCCTCATTAACCTATCCTATTGTACATGGATAGGTGGATTTTTTAAATTTCTTAATTTTTAATAACATACATTGCAACTATAGGTGTGTTTTTCTTTCATATATCCAACTGAAAAAAAAAAAAAAGACATAAAAATGTAATAAAATTATTTTGCTTTTTTAAAATTAATATGATCACAAAGAGCAAATTGGTGCATGTGAGCCCCAGGACATACAAGAGCCCAAACTCTCAAAATATTGTCATCAGAATAACCAAGGTCTGATGTCTGTGGTTCTTCATGCAGCTTTTGCAGCTCTTCACTCAGTAGCTAGGAACGCTGTGTATTGGTTTCTCCCCAAATGTCTTCGCTCATATTCCAAGTCCATTTGCAATCTCAAGGTCTGGTTTAAGGAACTTGTCTCCCAAACACCCCCTGCACTCCGCCGGGAGGCCCCGCCTTGTCCCGGGCGCTGCCGGGGGCGCTCTGGCTGAGCCCAGCCCGGGCCGGGCCGGGCCGGGGGCGGCCGGGCTGCTCAGGGCGTGGCTGAGGTGTGGTACTTGACAAAGGCGATCGCCGCCAGCTCCTTGCAGAACTCCTCCAGCACAATCACGCCCTCTAGTAACGTCATGTGGTCAATGCTGGGATGGGAAGAAAATTGCAGGGAATCAGGACCGGCACGCACAAACCCAGGCACGCGTCTCGGGGAACGTGCAATGTGTTTACTCACATGGGCCCTTCTGGCTCCAAGCCCAGCAGGCGCTTTCTGACCAGCAGAAGTTTGGGAGTGAAATCTGGGATGCGCTGGATTCTGACCATGAGATCCCCGACGACCTGCAAAGCCCAGGCCATCAACACACAAAGTTAACACCTCTGCAGAGTGCCTGGCTGCAAGCTTCAATGGCAGCTTCAGTGCCCACTTCAGCATCCTCACAGAGCAACCTGCAGAGGCTGCTCTGCCCAAAAAGAGGGTGAGTGAGTGCAGAAAGTAAAGAAATACAAAAGCCTTACTTGCTCTTGTCACAAATGGCATTACTTATTTTAGTTATATCAATGATTAATTTGTCTTTTTAAATGTTGACATAGACAATCAACCAGTGAATTCCTGGGCCCAGGGAAAGCACAAGGGGAGAGAGGGAAGGTTGTATTTTGGAACAGGGAGGGCTGCTGGGAGAAAGGGAGCCAAGCCCTTTGTTGTTTGCCCTGTTGGGCAAGTACCATTACCAGGCTCCTGACCAGCTCAGTAACAGCTGGTGGGTGGGGTAAACGAGGTATTCTGACTGAGGACACTGCAGTGTGACAGGCACCCAGCCAGCACTTCTAGGATGCAAGTCTGGCAGAAGAGATGGAACTGGAGAAGGGACTTTTGATAAATCCAGGATTTAATTGTCAAGAACAGCCTTCATCAGAAAAAAAAGAGAGTATCAGCAAAGATACCCACCTAGGCCCAATCTTGATTTGAAATTAGCTTTCAATGACAAACATTTACCAACTTAAACTACCCAGCAACTACTACCACTAACAACAAAGTTACTGAATATATTACTGCTCTACAGCCATGTGTAATGATTGCTGTGTTTACTCACCCTGACAATCACAGAGAAGAGAGACTTGCAGCCAGAGGCGAGGTTGACATAAGGATCCAAAAGGTATTCGTGTATATGAGGATGGGGAAACAGGGACAGTTTGGACAACACTGATGTAACTTGTAAATTTACATCATAGGGCTGCAAAAAGAGGCAAACACAGTGCTTAGTTATTTTCATGCTGGCTTCTTTTCATCCACCTCATGTTTATTTAACTACTAGAACTTTATACCCAGGGTTATGAATAAATAAAGATAAAAAATTAGATTAGAAGACAGGCCCAACCTCTGCTTTTCACAACAGCAGTGCTGTGAATATGACAGTTGGGCATTAGATGATATTATCTGTATCTGTGCTACAACCACTTGAAGCTTTTGCACACTTGTTTATTGCAGGGCAAGTCCTCTTCCCATAAAACGTTTCTTCAGCTAAAGAAATAGCATGGAATCAGCCTAGATTAAACATCTGCTTGCTTCTCCTGGGAAATTGTGAAGTATATGAGCTCAGGAAATTGCCAGAGAGAAATCCATGTTTACAGCTAATACGTTATTTCTCTCCTACTTTATTTTTTTCTGGGGAAGAACCATTGCAGAAGGCCTGGCCATCTTGTGGCAGCAACCTAAGGGAGATGGGACCAGTTCTGGGCTGGAAAAGCTGCAGGAAATTCTGAGTTTCTTGTCTGCTTCCCTTCCCCAAATCAACCAAATGGGAAAGGCAACATTGTCAGATGCTGGAAAACACTTATCAGTCATAAGGAATAAAACAGTACCTAATTTTCCAGGGGGACAAAAGTGCCTAGTTTAAAGGATTTGACCATTCTAGTAAGAAACTTACTACAATAAAAGCAAGCATTTTTGCTATGGCTTCTTCTTTCTTCACTTTTGATTTTGTCTTCCCAGTGAAAACAAGCTGACATTTTAATTCAGCCCAGAATTTATAAACTAGTAGAACCTCCTTCCATTCCTTCAATGGCAGAACAGACTAAGTTGACAAGAGAGGGACAGACATTCCTTTGGTACACTTCTGTGTCAAACAACTTTGTTGATCTAAGTGGATTACAGGGCCCTCTGACTTTAATCTCTTGACTTTGTATTGGCAGTAATACCCTCACTGGTATCATCACACCTAGAAGAGGAGGATTTAATGACCTCAAATTCTCATCTTTATGCTCTCAAGTTAGCATCCCACTGAAGAATAAGAGAACAGAACAGATTCTTCCTCTTCTCAGATCTGGGAGATTTGGATGAATTCAGCCTCAGATTAAGACAGGTACATTTAGCCACGTCTACATCTCATTAGCTGACTCAGCAGAGATCTGACACTTCACACACCTGCCCACACACAAACATCTCCTGCCATCCCAGATCCTCCCAAGGATCTGCTGGTCCCTTGATGGTTCCACAGAGGGTGGATCCTGCAAGATCTCTGTTGTAACCACGAACTTCTGGGAGTATCCTGGACACCACAAAAATGGCAGCAGATACCTGAGCTCAGGCACCTGAGTGGAGCTTTCAGCCCACAGAGTCGAGGAAGCTGAGCTGGTGATTCACTCTGCACTGAAAGAGACACCTACTTGCCTTTCAGCCTAAGAGCCCCAGGGACTACTGGGGCTCCTCTGACAAAATTTCCACTGACTACATGTGTCCACATAAGTAATATTTAGGTATTTTATTCTTGAATTTGTTACCACACACTGTTGCATTGCGAAGTTGCCTCATAAATCTCCTGAAATGAAAGCACTTATTTCTTCCAGTCAGTGGCAGTTATTTCTGTACTTGGCACTCCAGCAATAGATTCATCCCAATCTCCTAACAAATGAAGCTTTCAGCCCCTGGACCACAGATGTTACAGGTAAAAGAGATCACTACATTTTGAGTTATTATAGCAGAGTTACTCTGCAGAGTGAGACAAAAATTCCTTCCATAAATCCATTCACTGCCTACCTAGCTGAACTGTGGGAGAAGGTCTTTAGAGCAGTTTGAGTCAGCCAATTCATTAGGCAGCTTTGAAGGCATGAGCATTATCTGGTGTTCACAAGAGGAGAAGGAAACAAAGGAGTAACACGTGCTGCATTGTTCTGACAGATTGCTGTTGTGATTCCAACTAATTGAGAGCATTAAAGAAAGCTGCTTCTTCACACAGAGCTTTTATTTCTGTCCATATGTCAGCAGACTCAGTAAAATGGCCCCCTATCAGATAAATCCTAACAACATTCCCTGTAGCTAAAAAGATTCAACCCAGCAAATTTTGAAGTTCAGGAAATTAAAAAAAAAATTCTCAGGGTACAGTCAATTCTACAGAAATTTGTAATGCCAGCAGGAGGAAGAAGGTAGTGTCTAGTACATGAGGCATTTGAAACAAGTTACTTCACTTGTGTGCTTGTGCTATTTTCTGAAATGAGGTTAGTGAGAGCTACCACCTTTGCAAAGCTTTCTGATACCACAGACTCTGATCAGAGTGTTCCCATGAACGCTCACAGAGCTGACCTAGAGGCTACTCCTGGCTTCCTGCACGTGCATTTATATGAGCAAATGGCTCTTGTCAGGCTTATGTCCAGGAAATGGCACATTACACAGTAACATGCCACTATAACAGAGTGATGGGAATCCACAGGACCTGATGGAGATCAGCTCTTTAAAAGTGATTAAAGTATCAGAAATGGAATTCTTGTTTTTTCTTACCTGATCAAGAATCCTGCCCATTCTTTCAAACAGAACTTTCAAGAAGTGTCCTTCAAAAAATGACGCTTCTAAATTGCACTTTTCCAAAGATCTGGGGGATCCAGGCCACTCCCACCGTAAGCAAATGACACAATAATCCCGGAACTAAAAAAAGGAGTGAGGAAAACAGACTTAAATCTGCATGGAAACCATTTCATTTCCTTTGATAGTCCATACACCTTAAAACCACAATCTGTAGCTAAATGATAAATCTAAACTCAGAAAGATCAGTCATTCTAAAGTAAACACTATCAGTAAAACCACTATCAGCAGGATTCTCATTTTCCTGGGGATATTCCTGCTACTAGGGTAGTTTGAGAAGCAGTGAGTGGAGAACAGAGCTCCCAAAAAGCAGCTGGGGCCAAAACACAAAGCAACACCAACAATACACAACCCTAATCAGGGTTCTTCTGAAGCAGGAATTGCATTCTTAACCATCCTCTTGAGAGTTCATTACCACTTTCACTGCATTAAGTGCATCTGATCCTGCTATCCAAACCATTCTGCTCCCTAATTCCCAGGACAGGAAAGCCACGTGTACACACAGAACACACAAACTTGAAGTATTTCAGGGCTTCCTCTTCCCTCTCTTTCTTTCCTAACACCCCTGGCAGTCTTTCTCTACCTTGCCCTGTATTTGCTGTGTGCTGCCTGATGCCTCACTTGTAAGAAATTACACCTTGAAAGGAGCACAAGTTGAAGAAGAGAAAAGAAGGAACATAGGAAGAAACAGAAGCAAAAGAGTCAGAAAACAGACTCAAAAATTCTGCATTGATTGTAGCTTACCTACTTGTGCAGGCTTCCAGGAATAGCAATAAGGAAGCAGAACAGCTATTTGGATGTAATAACAGCAACAGGCAGGGCTACTCTTAGGGGGGAAATATTTTAACAGTAGCCATATCATCGTCAGGAAGTGACAGAAACCAATTCTGCTCTCTAATAACTCCCAGTACACTCTTTTTCCCAAGGCATGAAAGAAAGACGAAGATGATAAGTGGTTTCTGGCATCCAAGAATAGAACACAGGGGAATTTTACATCAACTTTTGTTTCCTTCTTCTCTACTTTCTATTCCCTTTCTTTTCAGGAGAGACTACAGATGAAGCAATATAAATTCAGAAATCCAAACTTCCCATTTTTAGCAGCTGATAACATAATTCCAAGGTTATGGAATTTTTGAATTACCTACTAAATATAGCTCTCAGTTATTCTGCTCCTTTGCATAAATTTTTCTATTCTAGAAGATTCACAGGGTTTCAATAAGAAAGCTGCAAACAAACAGTGATTGTCCTCTGACCAAGGAAACTTTATGTTAGTAAAAGCAAAACTTGCATTTATTTCTAAACAGTAAATCATAAAGCTTTCCCTGCCTACCCAACATCCAAACTTCAAACCTGAATGCCTTAGGCTGTGCTTTCCCTGTGATGAGCCTTTATTTGCAAAGTCCCAGATTGCATAACTCCTATGCAGCATTTTAATTTCTCTTTAGTTCTTTCAAACAGCTTGGCAGGCAATTCTCCAAGAGAATGCAGATAAATGCAGAAGCAAATTAAGAATCTATGTGCGGTTCAGGTTTTCTCTCACTGTATTTGTTATATGAATATTAATGCATTTAATGTCATCCATTATTCCCACTAGTGCAATACAAGGTGAATTCATCATCGAAAGATCTCCAAAGGTAAGTTTTCATTAAAAATGAAAATTGAATTTTCCCATCTTCCATTACCAAAAGATGCATTTAATAGGACTATTTACAGAACCATTTGTATATTCTCATCAGCATTTCAAATTCTCAAGGACTAAGGAAGAGTTCACTGACTTACTTGTCTGTGGGCATCTCTGAGGTAAGTATCATAACCTGTACCCTCCACATGGTATGATGACTTTGCTTCATCAGGTACAAGACAAAGAAAACTGAAGAGAGAAAAAAGTACATTAATGTCTATATTCCACAGAGCACCAGATCAATACTTTCTCATCAGGTGTAGCAGTGTACACACAATGCTGGAGTGCCTGGCCAATTAATCCACAGACTCTACTGTAACTTTATGTGAAGAACAGAGAACACTAAATCTATTTAAGCCTATTCCAACTACTGTTTCTAATAACAAGGTATATACTTGAGAACTTTTGTATCTGGCACTAGAGGTAAAGTCATCAGTGGAAACATTTTCTGAGAATCAGCAGACAGAATGAAGATTAAAGGGAATATTCATAAATAGGTCAAGTATTTGTTAAAGGTCAGACTCCATCTTACTAGAGCTAAAACAAAATATACTTGGGAATAAATGAGCCAAAAGAGAAGAAGAATTACATTTAAAATCCTTCTTAATCTACTTCATAGGTAGTTTTATTTACTACTAGGGATTTTTTGTAGCAAAAAATGAACATCTAAAACACACAGGAGTATTTGCATATAAATGTCCCTGTTGCAATCATAATTGCCTTTGCCTGATGTGTTGTCAAATACTCTGTCCTTATTACTTCACCAACATCTGACCTAAAATGCAGCAGGAAATTCTAAATAATATTAGTAACTTTAAAATAAATTAAACCCATTGAAATTTCTGGACAGCAAAACAAAACCCAGTCTTTGCTCATTCCGAATTTCAGCCTTCACCATACCCCAAGAACTGCTGGACACTCCTGTAGAATTTATATGCAGAAATATGTAGTAGCTGACTTTTCATGTGGAGTTCATCTTATCTCCAAAAATACAAATTTGCAGAACACTGCAAATCAGAAAACATTTCTATTCCCTGATGGAGGTTACACAAGGTGAATCTAGGAGTGTGTTCTTTGTGTCTTTGCTCCAAACCATGTTCACCATAAACTATAAATAGTGATACTGGGGGAAAGAGGGCAAGAAGTGATGATGTCACTCTGTCCTGGCTGTCCCTGGGCTGTTTGCTTCCTTTGGCTAACACCTTGGATTATTTCTGGGCAGGCAGATAGGTCAGCACTGACACACCAGTGCTGCTCTGCTACCAAGTATTGACAGAGCCAACAGCCCTCGTCCTAATATTAGTTCCTAAGAGAATTACCATCACTAAGTTGCTTAGAGCAGAGCTTGTCCTCTTTGTGATATCCAATTTGCAGTGAGTCTAACAGGCACTGAGGTATCTCACAGGTGACACAGGTGCCCAATGACCTTCAGGGAACAGAAGGTTATCTTTAGCATGGCAATATTTCCTTTTATGTATGTGTCTAAGGATCTTTGAAGTTCTAAGGAAGTTTGAGGGGGTTTTTCCCCTGAAAAGTTTATGGCAAGACTCCCCAGACTTGTCCAGGAAGGTCAAGTCCTGTAAGCATTTTAAGTACAGCAAATATTTCTGCAAAAAGCAACTTTTATAATCAACAAGGCTTTTGTCATGAATTCTGAGTATTCAACCATTAGCTGCAAAGTTCTTCTATTTTTCTCATTTATTTTGAATTAATGTAACTTCTAATCTTTCAGAAGTAGCTTTCTGATAAAATGCCACATAATTTCCTTCTGTGGAGTCATTTTCCCAGCTGGCACAGAATAACATCTATTACAGAGTACACATTTAATTTGCACAGTGTGTGCAGACACCCACACATTCAGACATTTCCTCAAGTCTTTGTTTCAACTCACCTATTTACAATTTTATGAACTTCAGTCTTCCCATCATTTTTAGGATGTTCTGGACTGACAGGGGGAGAAGCACTGAGCCACTCCTGTGCTGACAATGTGTTATCTGGAGACAGATCAGTAAATAATGGATCTTCCTCCAGATCTCTGTGAAATCACATTAGACAAAAAAATAATCATCCACAGAATCTTATGGAAGGCAGGAGAATCTCTGGGTCACAAAGCAGGCTGTTTTTCTCCTCTGAACATCGAGGATGTTTTCCAGAACATAATATTCACATTGTATTACCTAATTAATATGCAGAAATACCAACCTTTGCAAATACCCAACAACCTGAACAACAAAACGAGACATTTTTCACTTGTACAAAATTACTGCATCAAGTCACTTAAAACTTCTTAGCCACATTTTTCACATGACAAAATTCTACTCCAGGACATATTTAAATTATTCTAGATGACTAAAATGGTTTGTGTGGCCATTCCTTACTCCTCCTTCACTAAAACACTGAGTTACAAGAGTTACCCTAGCATATGTATTTTATGCAGTGGCTAGGTATTTTATTTATTTATTTTATGTAGTACCTCAGAAATGTTCTTCCATCAAAAATGACTAGGAACAGAAAAGTAAGCAAGACACTGAAGTTACTGACTGCAAGAATATTCTCACTGATTGCAATAAAATATGCATAGATTTAAGCTTGGTAGATGCATAAATAAATTGAGACACAAAGACCAATGACTGTCTATTGTTCTGCAAAGAGGCTTGTGGTAATTTTAGATTTTCTGTTCCTGTTCTAAGAGTTTCCATAAGTTGCTGATGCAGGAATTTCTTCATCACTTTACGGATATGGATTAATACCTAGAGCACTCAAATGCTCTCCAGGCTCACTTTTCTTTCAATTACTGGGAAAAAAACGTGTTTTGTTCTAAAAATAAGGATCCAAGTTACTTGTTGTGAAAACTTCTCTTAAAAATAAAACTTACACAGCTCCAGCAATCTGTCCATTCTCTACCACATCTTTATCTTCTTGACATGGAGGCTTGTATTCCATGTAGTTTCTTTCTTCCAAATTTCTTAGAACCAAATTATAAAGAATGTGCTCGTTGGGTTTTTGCAGAAGATGCTCAAACATTCGTAAAGTCATTATGCTGATCTGCAACAGAAAGAGTACAAACTCCATGAACTGATGCACTGCTGCCCTGTGCTTTTTGCCTTTTATCTGCTTTGTCCATCCTAGAATATTGCAATCACTTATTGACATGATGGAAGGAAACAAAAATCTTGAAAAAAATAGGAAATTATGATGCTACATGTGGATGTAGAGTTCACATATATTTGAAAATCAATATGGGAATGCATTTTTTTTTCTGTAAAAAAATACCTGTTCAGAAATCTGTCCAAATAACAATACAAAGAACATCCAGAGAACGCAGAATTTTCTGTTCTACAGCCAAATTTATGCTGGAAGGTGGTTATCATTGTGCAAATAAGACCACCAAAAGGACTTCAAGTTAGTAATAAATACCCAGAAAAAAAGAAAGTAATACTGGGATATTGTGAATAGATCTATAGGCTAAGGTTTTTGCATGGAGATGTTATGTAGGCTTTTAAAGGAACACTGACTTTAGGCAATACAAAGATAAGTTTTCAAGACTTCTTGAGAGTGCTTAGCTTTGCAGAGATAACTAATTTACAGAGATAACTCATTCTGACAGGGTGAGCAGGTAGGCATACTGAAAAAATGGATATGAGAAAGCACAGGCAAGATTGGTTTTTATTTGAAAAAGTAGAGGGCTGAGGTTGTTTCATAGAAGAAATGAAACAAGCAGCTTCTGAGGAGGGATTTTACTGAAGTAAATTATTTTAATGATGCTTACTGTATGTAAAGAGCTTAAAGTTATCATCTTTTAATTTGCATTGCATATATTCTCCAATCACACTTAGTTCATATAAACCCCAAGTTTTTATCTGTATCTTATATGATAATAAGACAGAATTGATACAACATGGAAAATAACAGCAACAAATTAAACTGCAATTACAAAAACTCAGTTCACTCTGTCTTCCAGATGAGCAAGTCTAACTGGATATGCATAGTGGGCATGTAAATTCAGCAAAAAATCTTTAGCAAAAAAAAAAAGCAATATACTAGGTGGAGAAAACAGCTTGACTTTATTTTCTAAAGGGAATTTGTAGGGCTGGGAGCTAGAATTCTCTTTCTTGGCAAAAAAATGTTATTTGACACAAATATGAGAAGTCCTCACAACGGTGTCTTTACAGACTCTCCACACTCCAGAAGCAGCCAGCAGACATCCCTGGGTCAGATCAGCCCTCACCTCATCAGAAATGTGATCACAGTGCTCGATCAGCCTGTGCCTCAATGGGTGCCTGTTGATGTCTGTCAGTGTTTCTGGCTCTCTGTGCTCTCCCAGTATAAAATACACCAGTTCCTGCAGCAGGACATCCGAAGTCACCTGACGGACAATGCGGTGCAGTAGTGCAGTCGACGTGAGGATTCCAATCTCTGAACTGAATGAAACATTTTCATATTAGATATGGAGTAGACTTTCTGCCCCCCAAAAATCAGCTTGATTCAGACTCTATTCTGCTGTGTCTTGTAGGATGCTACTCACGTTTGCATCAGCTGAGGCTCCATAACATCAATGAAGAATCGTTCCCGCACAGCTTTTGCCATAGCAACAGCAGTTGTCTGAAACAAAAGTACAAAATGGTGTGTCTCAAACTCAGAAGCTAGGAAACAACTGGGACTACTTATTTTGTGAATATATTTGTATCATCTGAACACTTTTCAAACCTTTTGTGCTTCTTTGATGAGTTGATCACAGTAGTCAAACCAAGAAAGAAATGAAATCAACGCTCTTTTCCCGGGAAAAGCAGATGCATCTTCTTTGTGGCTATAGGAATCCAAGCTAGAGCACACAGAGAAAAAATATTTATTTAGTCTACAAGTAATTGAAGAATCTTGGACACCATTCTTATTGAACCTAGCAGAATAATTAATGACCTACTTGTAATGAAGGGAACATTAAAAAAGGTTTTCTGCTGGTCTCTATGGATCTGGCAGTGCCATCACAACACAGGTATTCAGTGCATGCTAAAGGATACACAGAATGTGCAGCACAGGATCTCTGGTTAAGTGTTTCTGGAGTCAGAAGGGAAAACTGATCACCAAGGCTGTTCTCCCAGGAAACACAGACCACAGAAAATGAATCAGTAACTCCTGTAGTCACAGAGCCATAAAATGAAGGCAATTGCTCTTCTCTACTCTGTGAGCGACCTCAGGCAAGTCGACCAAAACCACACAGTGTATACCTGAACTAGACTGTATCTTTCAGAAAGGAACATCTGTCTCAATTTAAGGGCTCTAAGGAATAACAAATACACCACTTTCTTTGGTAAAAAACTCCACTCTTTATTTACCCCACAATTTAAAGTTGTGGGTTTTCCCCTTTTAATTTCAAACTCCAACCACCAGAATTTTGCAAGGCATTTTGCAAACACCTACTTTTGTCTCAGTATGAACAGATCAGGAGCAATTCATAATAATGAAGGCAGAGGGGGAAGACAAATGTTTTAAGAAACTAAATTACAAGTGGTTAGGATGACAGGCATGTATCTTCTGCTTCATGCTCATGACTTACACAGTAACTCTTTCCTTCTTCTTTTTTGCTGCAAAAGTTTTGCAACAACATCCTGTTAACAAATAGACCCTTCCTGCTCCTCACAGCAGCTTACAATGCCCACTGTGTACAGTGAGTTTATGCTTCCTAAATCCTTGCTCTACATGAGAATATAATCCATAGTGGTGTCCATACAGTGACACCACTATAAACTGCTCATGTAATCCAGTGGAAAAAGTTGCCCCCTGAAGAATCTCTGCCAGGGCCTGGCAGGCAGACCTGGCCCCATGTCAGAAATCACAGGTACACTGGACACCCAAACTGCACCACTGTGCTGCAGCTCTATCTCAGCTCTGCCCTTGAGGCTTTAGCCTGTGTGTGTGTGGGAATATTCTATACACATTATCTACCTACAAATTAGTTTCAGGGAGGGGTGTAAAGTCACTTTGAGTATTAAATACAAAAATAAAATTCTTACCCCCAGTTAATTGCCTCCACTGTTTCAATGTCTAAGGGATCCAGTGACTGAGGCAAGGCTTTGTAGAGGGTGGCCAGCCTGTCTGTCAACAATTCACACAAACAAGTGCTTTGTGTCAGGCACTTGGCAGCTGCTGGTTCTGGCAAACTCACCAAAAGCATGAGACCTTCACAGGCCTTCACTGCTATCCGGCCATCCTGGCAGAAGGGCATGGAGAATTAATCAGAGGGTGAACAAAGGTCACTGGAAATCAAGAAACAACCACCTCCCAAATAAACCCTCTCCATTCCCCCACAGTGACTGAATGCATTTATTTTTGTTCCCTTTTCAATCATTAACTCTAGTGAATTTGGATGCTACAAAAGAAAGAATCTCACCTGATTTTGTTTGAAATACAAGAATGCCAGCTGCAACCTTCCAGCTGACAAAACTAGAGCTGTAGGTCAGCTTGAGACCAAGACACTAAATCCTGTAAACTACTCACGTAACAATAATGACATACAGTGGTAGACCTGGTTTTCTGCTCTCAGCACTGTTGCCGCAATTACAGTCTTACCCAAACCTCTTCTAAATTTTCTCAAATAATCTAAGTCTGAATTTGAGGACTGAGCTGGGTAAGACATACAGCAAATGTTTTAAAAAGAAAACCCACTCCTAGAGATAGCTCAGTGCCATTACTATGAGAGTGGGTTTGGTTAAGTCAGAACAATTGAAAGTAGTTTTTAAAACATTCTCTTGTGATATATTTAACCTTCTGATTATCCTGTGTAGCTTTTCTGTGAAAATACAGCATCCTAGACAAGCTTCTTAAAAACCCAGTTATATCACCATCAACAAGCTTAGTATTAAGTTTCTAAAATAGTTTTTATAAATCTGGATTTGCCAAGAAAACCACCAATTTACAAAAAATGCCTGAAAAATCCCCATCAGAGCATTTCACCTTTTCTAGCTAAAATACAGTGTGTTTAATCACTTCCTCTGCCCACTTCACACAGCATCCAACTATTTCATTTTATCACACAGAGTGGAAAACAACCCAAAAAACAAACCAAAAAAAACCCCCAACTCACAGGACTTTTAGTGAGGTTTAGTAGAGAATTCACTAAATTATAGTCTTGATTCGGACAAGCAGTGGAGGACTCGGGAGCTGATGTGACATTGAGTTCATCCAGACTGAAGGAGAGCTCATCTGCCTGCTGTGGGAGCTCAGCCTCCTTCTCCGCGAACTCGGCTCCGGCGGCACCGGGCGTCTCCTCGGGCTGGCCAGGCTGCCCCGTGTCTGTGGACACGGGCTCTTGCTCTTTTATCATGTCTTCTGTGATCACACTCGCTGATCCTTGCAGAGCCATGGCTTTTAGCTTGTTCTGCAAAGCATTTTTTGGAATTACACAGCTGAAATTAACTGTTCATCCTGAAGCAGGAGTTTACTAAAAGCAATTTTTTTAACATCAACATTTGAAGTAGCCAAGGCTGGATACGGCAACCATGTAAAATGTAAAGGGCTGTGGGAGTGTGGGTGCTCTATAAACCTTGGACACTTCTACATCTGCTTGAATTTCTCTTAAACCCTAGACATTTTGCTTCAAGGCTGAATATGCCACAAAAGGATGGCAGCTTTTTCTTTCACTACTGAAGGCACATATTCACTTGATTTGCCCACAATTTGATAGAGGTTTTTAATTTATCTTATGGGTGGCATCTTTAGAACTTAGCACTTAATATAAAACATTCCTTTCAAGGAATGTGTCAAGGCCTCACATTCATTTAGTCTGAAACTCTATTTCCCATTGGAATCACACAAGTAAAATAATTCTAAATTTCTTGAGATTTTACCTTCAACAGGAAAGGAAAAGCAGCACCTTTCAGAGTACTCTCTGTTTTTCTCAAGAAGAAAAATTTGAGTAGATTGAACGGACAGAAGATTATTAGAAATTAGCATTGGGCACTGGATACTCTAAAAGGTTACAGAGAACCTTCTTGGAAGCTCCAAACCATCTCTGCTTTGCTTATAAAAAGGCAACCCATCTGTCTTCCCATAAATCTGTCTCCAGCACATAAAAAGGCATTTAAATTTTTGCTCTGTGATACCATGAAGAAACTCACAGAAAGGCAAGAATTCAGTGTTCCTCTGGTGTAAGCACAGGTGAAGAATACTTTATTGGAATCATAAATTAGAATGCAGCACAAGACATCTCTTTCAAGTGAGAACTGTAGTGAGATTATAAATCCAAACGGTTCCCTTCTCTATGATAACACCAAAATTATTACAAATATATCTCAAGCATTAATAATTTAAAAGACAAACCATTTGGGGTTAATGGATTTTAGTACCAGCAGGGACTGAGTACAAAACAGTCAGGCAGCAAACTGGAGAGCTGCTGTGAACACTTGCTCAAGTGTCGTGCATTCATTGTGGGGAATTTGCACTGGGCATTGTGATGCACTCACAGAACCAATTCCCTGCAGAAGCAAACCAGTGGTAAAAGCAGCAGACTGCATGCTATAAAATAAGGGTGATCGTTGAATGCAGTAGAAAAATTACTGCTTCAATATAGGGGTTTTTTTGACAGAGTGAAAAGCGCAAGGCTGGCAAAGCAACAAAAAGGTGTCTGTCTGAACTGAGTTTGTCTATCAGCAGAGCTTCTGCAGTCCTTCAGTATCATCCCAATCCCTCATCAACACACAGAAATAATCTGAATCACAACAGTGACCCTTGCACAGAAAGGCTGGAACAGCATTTCAGTCCTGGACTTTACACTGTTGCTGGCACCACTCAAGCTGCAGGCAGGGTTGTTAAAGGGAAAAGCTTTTTTTTTTTTTTCAAAAACTGGGCAATATCCTGTGAAATACTTATTTTATCTTTCAGTGGCTTATTACTTCATGTCTGGATTCTTCTGCCATTTGTTTATTTAGCTAAGGCAGTGATGAGAAATCTAACACATATAATGTATGAATGCCCCTAGAAATGTGTCCATAGCTCATTACTCTTACGTTGGCCAGTGACACAAAGCAGTTTATACATTGAACAACACACAGGCAGAATCTTTGTGTGTATTTAAGCTTCCTGTTGTTTAACCATGCAATTCTGCAGCTCAGCTGCTCACCTGCCTCCTGCAAAGGTGCAAAACAGGATCCTGAATGACCTAATAGAAAAGGTTACATAAAACACATATTCAATGCTTTCTAAACAAAGTAATCATGAATTCAGCATTAACAAAGAGAAGATAATATAAACCCACACTTCTGTATTTTTGTGATCTGTAAACATCAGTTTTAAAAAATCTGTGGTGGATGATGCCATGTCTAAATTCTGATAGATGTTTCTACGAAAACATCAAGTGATATAACTTCTGATGAGAATCTTTACTTAATTTGTGGTGAGAAAAATAAAAGTGATAATTCATATTATTGAAAGTAGAATTGAATAGTGAAACTGTTGTTCATTTTATAAAATGAAGGTACAACTATTTAGCTACTATATTAGAACTTTCTCAAGGTCTCAAGAGCAGAAATTGCAGCACAGAGAGTTTTTGCCAGAAACAATCAGCTGCATGGAGTATCTCACCTAAGATGGGATGAGGCAAGTTTACCCTAAAATATGACTGAGGTAGAGGTGATAAATAAACATTACAATGTACATGCTTTCTCTCTGCACAAGAACTAGGAAAGCTCAGTTTAAAAAAAAGGAATATATTAATACCAAAATAAAATTAGTATAGGGATCTTAAAGTTTTGAAAAAGTAGATTGAAGTTCTTCAAGTTCTTATTTCCACAACACACATAACTTGCCCAAGCAATACAGTTATGCCAAGTAGGCTTATTGGTTAAGCAATATAGGTGAAAGATTTCACCTATATTGACTAACCAATATAATAAATATATATATAACATTTAAAATATAAACCAGCACTCTATCAACAAAGTATTTGGTATGAAATCATACAAAGGAAATGAGTTTGTACACACTCCGTTTTTTATGTTCATAAAATCCTGTATAAACCGATTGGAAACAATCAAAGAAGGAAGCAAAACTAACAAACACTCTCTGGAGAGATCCATCTGCATTTCATCTTCTAAGTGTTGGAGACTGGAGATAGAAATGCCACACAGAATTCTGTAAATTTATCCTTTCATGCATTTGGATGTGATCAAGTCCCAACAGCACCTCTAAGAGGCCGAATGTGAACAACCAGAATTTCCTATTCTAATGAAGCACTATCCTGCACCCCACACAACTGATCAACCATCACAAGGTGTGAAGACAAATGCTTTAGGCTACAACACCTTGAATAACACTGTGAAGTAACAGGAGCTACAAGAAATGTTTGCCAGCTCGTCTGAACTCCACAGCCAGCATTTTGTGAAACTAGAGACCCCTTTGAAACTTGGAATCATCTGTTTCTCCATGTCTGTTTTTTAATATTGGAATCTAGCTATTTTGGGGAAGAACACTAATAAATAAAGTGGGACAAAATACTTGTGGTTCTTATGACTGAGGTTCTCAGGTTTGATTGCAAGGGCACCATTTAAGAGGCTTAAACCATACAACTTACACAAATAATGCTTAAAGTAATGCTGGTTTAGAATTCTACCATATTTTGCATGTAATATATGCAGTAGTTTTTTTCTGAGTGCTTCTAATGTTTAAGCATTAACTTTTCAATCCTTATTTCTGCTGCTTGTACAACTACAGTGGATACAATGGCAATCAGGATAATACTTAATTAAGGTAAAAATAAACTCAAGATGGATTCTTTACTACAGACTTGCAAACAATAATCACACACTTAATGGAAAATAACATCTTTTTGCAGCTTAGCAGCCTCTGCTGTCATAGATCTTGTTTGTGGAAAGCTTGTAAAATAGTCCTGAAGGAGTATTTTCAGCAAAGTATCACATACTTAATAGAGACTGTCACCATAGGAAACAGCAAAGTGGGAGCAAAAGGCATTTCTAAATGGACTTCTAAAAACCAAATTTTTTTATGCTTCTTCTAAATAGGAACTGAAAGTCAGTCTAGAAACTGTTTATCCTCCCACTCTGATTTCGTAATGCCACATGTTAAAAGAGGCAGTAAAGACACTTACAGGCTGTCTCACAGATAGGAGATGGTGTTTGATTGTAGATTGTGAGCTGGCACTGCAGCTCCACATATGTGCCACTACCAAAAAACAGCCCAACCCTGCAGAACACTCAGCAACTTGCAAGGTTTCAGTGCCCCTGCAATCTGTCCCTTGGTCTTCGCTGGGATGACAAAAACAACACCAGAAGGCCAAGGTCTCCCCCACACAGTGTTTTACACTGCAATTCACAGCCTTACTCTAAAGGCACTTTCATTGCAAAGGAGAAGGACCTTGGGCAGGTGTATTTGTGAGCCCTGAATGAAATTCTTGTGAAAACCAGATGTATAAAGTCTCTGGGAGAAAAAAAATTCAGAACAACAAGATTTCTAATACCACAGGATAAAAATAACACATGGAATGAAAACTAAGCTATGAAGCACAATGTGACAACCAGCAGTTCTCCACTAGATTTTGTACATTACACAGTAAATACACCTGTAAAATTCTGTACCCATTTACTCACCTCAAGGAAGAAGTTGACCAGGTATGGATCCTGTTTCAGCTTTGCACATACTATACAGAGAAACTGAATTTCTTCATTTTCTGTTGGTGTTGCCAGAACCTCACCACACAGCCTGATTAATTTCTGTCACATAAAGTGAACAATTAAGACAGAAAGTTATTGCTTTTTCTAGGAATAATGGACTGAATTATTTTTCTATATACACACTACAATTATGTATGAGTATTGACTGGAAGATTTACTCTAGATTTAGACTGCTAGGAACAAGTTTTCTTTATTATTTATGACTTGCATTGCAGTGGCAGTCCAAGGCTCTAATCATCAGCACATTAAAAAAAACCCTGATATGGAATCCAAGCAATTTCCTTAATTCACTTGACAATGGAAGAATTAAAGATAACATTAGTTACAGCAGAATAAAAGAAGCTTGTAATGCAAAATTATAGTTTACTTAAAATCAGAACAGTACCTGCACTGGCCTGTGCACATTTATGTGAGGAAGAAGAGGTTGCCGTATTCTTCCAAGAAGTTTTGTATAAAAAGCCAGAACTTGCTGTTTCATTCCTGGAGGACACTGAAACAAAAACAGATGAACAACAAAAATACAAAAAATGTGGAGAAAAATACAGATGTAAAGTTTTCACACAGAATGGCTAATTAAACAGCAATAATTTAACCAAGAATATTTTTTATAGTCATCATCTGTTAACATATTACTTTTATCAACATTAACAGAGATAAATAAAAAATGTTGCATCTCATTACTGTTTTATCTTTCAAATTATTCATACTTTCAGTTAATTGCTCTAGGGCAAACTTCTACCAATCTTTCCAGAAAATATTCCATATCATTACAGTGATAAGGGGAAATTAACTCAGAATTAATTTGCTACAGGTCAGATGTCTTTTAAGGTACTGTGCCACAAAATCCAGGAATTCAGTGAGTCCGTACGTACAAATACAGTGATAAACTATAAAAATCTTAATACCTACAGAAGGTTTCTTAAAGTCATGAGCAATTAACCTTAGCCAGTTAAAGTGTTTATAAATGCACAGATGGTCCAGGACAAGAGAAAGCTGTTGCTTTGCCTGAGCAGAATATAAATCACAAATACTGTGGAACATGCAGACCCTTGTTCTACTGTCCCTAATGCACAACATCACATGAAAGGGCTTTCCTATCCCCAGGAGATCTGATCACTTGTGGGCCTTTATGCACCTTTGTTTCTAGCTAAATTCCTCCAAACTAATGTGTTCTACTACATTAATAAATGCTGTTAATTTTAACCCACATAATTTCCCTCATCTGGTTCACTGCATGTCTGAATGCAGCTGAAGTGACAACAGCCTAACCTGGCTCTCCTTTCTAAGTAATTTTCTCTAGATTTTTAATCCCTAATCACAGCTGAGTTGTCAAGCAATCCTTAAACAGAATGGCAAGATATGTACCATCAGGGCACATCCACAGCAATGCAGTAAGTCTGACTGCTGGGAAAAGGAACTATTCATTTTGCACCAGATCTTTGCAACATCTTGCAAGCACCGAACTTGTGTGTTTACTTCAGATGTATCAACTCCCAAGTGGCAAAGTGTAAAGACAGGCTGCACAAGAATTGCCTGTACAGACATATTTGTATGAGTACAGAATGACTTCTCTCAGCTCTTAGAAACACACTACTAATTACCCAATTCACATATGTCACCATTTCATCTTCGTTTCTTGACAACGTTTAAGAGATTACTGAAGAAGCTGGATTTCTGAGCAAGTATCTTTAATACAGCAGTGTTGTGGTTTTAAGCCCAGCTGGAGCTGGTATTTTAGCCTGACTGTAGGACAGCTGGTACAGTAACAGGTACTGCCCATCTTTGGCTTTTCAGAGCAAGGAATGTCTCAGGCTCAGACAGTTAAAAACTCATGACAATGTGTTAAAGATTGACTGAGAAGGAAACCCTGGAGAGCTCCATTTATCCTTGAAACAGGATAAACCATGGCTCCCTAACTGCATCTGCACTGTGGTACAAAATGTTTCTACCCCAAGGGCTGCCAAGCTAATTCACCCCATGATCCATCCAGCCCGACACATTTTAGCTCAGTAGTCTGACAAGAAGAGCAACAAGGATGGACCAAGACCATGAATGTAACTCCATGTGTGCCACAAAGTAGACATGAAGAACCAGACAACACTGCCAAGGTATGAAAGATGTCTGGGGATCAACTCAAATTAATGCTTTCTGATATCACAGTCTTTCTGAGCAACAGCTCAACACACTCAGAAAAGTTAATAGAAAATTTGTATTTAACGCAGCACTGTTCACCCAAGAATCCCCCAATATTTAACAAAGGACAGAGAGGGATAATACTGTCTTGCAATAGCCAGAAAAAAACTCTAGACTGAAGAAAAATGTTTCTCCTAGTTTCACCATCACTCATTATCAGAGTGGTGAGTCTCAGGGTTCTGTCTCAGCCAGCCCCTCAGGGGTTGTCTCACCCTGATCACACCTGCAAAAGGCTGCTATTTGTAATATGATGGTAATACTGGAATATACATTGGGATATTTGCAATATAAGCAAGCAGCTCTTTGCTAGAGTTGTGTCCCACACCACCACCTACTGTAGAACTTCAGTCTCTATCACAACCAGGAGTTTACACAAGAGATAATCTGCTCTGCTGAGAGATACATACATCAGCTTTTCCTAGTGTGTAGAGTGTCTCCAAAATCTTGTGATGGAGCAAATATTCCATACATGGTCCTGTTTCACCCGATTCCCTCTCATTTTCTTCTCGAACTAGAATATCCAGCATCTGTTCCAGGTGAGAGGGAATGTTGGTATCAGTCACAGGAGCTTTGTCATCTAAATAAAAGAAATTGGCAATTAGGAATGACTTAAAAATTGCCCCCCATTCCAAATTGAAGACTTACAAACATGCATTCCATTTAAAGAACTTTATATGCAGAGCAAGCTTTTAACTTGTTTTAAAGAAAACTTTCAGAACTGTACCTGAACATGTATACTGGAATATGCATACCTGACTTTGCAATGGTAAAGTGCCAATATTCAAAACACACATTAATTACAAAAAAATGAGAATTTCTACTCCCAGAGAGCAAGCCAAGGGAGAGGAAGGTACAACTCTCAATCTTCTGTTTAGCATGCACTAGGTTTTGATAACTTACTCTTTGACTCTTCATACAGTATTGTGCAATCTCTGAATGGCCTCTAACATCAGCTTAATCTGCAGCTGATCAGTTCCTTTATAAACTAGATAACTAAATAAATGGCTTTTCTGCTGATAACAACTAAGAAAATTCAAACTCTATGCTGTTTATTCTCCAAAAGCTTTTAAATTTCTCTTTTGTACTTTCTGCATTGAAATAGAATTCTGTCAAACTTTATGAAGGAAAGGGTAAGATGTTGATTTTATTATTATATTGAAGTCATGAAACTGCAGTGGATTTATGCCACTGGCAGTAGAAGCTGGAATCCATATATTGTAGAACATATCCACATATGAAGATTTTCCTCTTTTTTTTTTTTCTTTCAGCTGAATTCTACTTGAACAACTGTCCTAGGGAAATGGTTACAACTGTTTATACACTAATCCAAAAATAACTTGTCACTTGCATGCAACTTGCAACAAGACCACACAGAGAAACTGCCATGTCAGAGTGATTTTGGTCTCAGCCACAACCTCCAGTTAGCCTGGAGTGTTTTGCTTGAATTTCCTACACATCATTTTGCTCCTGCTGCAGAGGACAGAAATACATCCACCAGTGGAAACTTGTTTTTCACAAGACTTCTGAAATTCTGGGAGAGAGGTCAGCTTTTATTCTGCATCACGTCACTGCAGGTGTCAGTTTTCCATGCCACCCTGTCATTTCCACCTTTGGAAACATCACATAGTGTTCCAAAAGATGGGTATTTGGAACCAAGGGTCACGTTGCAGTTTTATGAGTAAATATTGAGATAAACAAGATCATCAGACACAAACACAGGTTCAACAGCTCTTTCAACAGAAGGTCAGAACCAATATGCTTGAAGAAAGCATGGAAACATTCATTTTTAAAACATACTTGTTTCATAAGTAGGTCCAAAAATAAAAATTTACATGCTGGATAATTGTTGAAAAAACCAAAACATACCAGGGAAGAGTTTAAAGACAAAGCAACTACAGCCATATTTCATCATAATATTCATTTTTAAGAAGAGCAGTGTAACAAAACTTGTTGTCTATGCCATCAAAATACACTGAGACAAGACACTAAAGCAAAAATAACTAATACTGAGCACATGGAATCCATCTGTGTCTGGTAAAATCTATGACCACAAAATTACTTTTGTTAAAATCTTGCAAAGAAAAAGAAAATCCCTGATGCAAAGCAATAAAAATGTTAACAGCAGGGACTGCATTTCTGCAGCTGTCTGTTTAGATTAAGCAGAGAATGTGAAGGCAGAAACTGGGTCAGATGTAAAAAGGTGCAGTTCTCTACATGGTACTCAGGAAACAAGACTTCAACCATTTTTCATGCCTACTTTTATGACTGCAAGTATGTGGTATTTTTAATTACTGTCGGTATTTTGATTAAAGACATGACTTATTTTAGTATTTCTTAATCTTTACTTTTTAAAAACACTGAAATTGTGAATTCTAGTTTTCACGATAAGAAGACAAACCCAGAGTGCTTTCTTCTTTTACCTGAGGTCTCTATGTAGTAATGGGTGATTGCTTTCCAGTGGTAAACAAAATCTTCTTGTAAGGGAAGGGAAGGCGCGAGCTATGAGGAAAAAAAAACAGAACAAACAAAAACCAGTTAGAAATGGAATGAACATACCTGCTCAGATATTAAATCCAATTTTATCTCATACTTGGAAGTAAAGTGCTGCAGATAGTGCTACAATTGTTACTCTCTGCTCTTTTACCTTTAACAAGGACCACATTCATTATTTTTGGCTGAGCCCCATGCCACACTGCCTGCCTTGTAAACATCCGTAATAATCTCTGTGATGTCTCTATCACCAGACAATCTCTTTGAAGTAACAAAAGCAATTGCTCCTACAGCGAAGCAACACTGGAAATGTATAATTGTATTGTTTAGACCCCAGTTTTGTCCTGTAGAAAAAATCATGGTTTTTTACATCTGCTCTTGATGCCTTCCTCCTTCTCTGTACACTCTGTTCTCTCCATCTGCTCCCTCAAAAATACCAATTAGTTGCTTAATCCAGTTTTTGCCATGCCTTTTTTCCTGTTAGCCACAACTCCTTTTAAAAGATCTTTGTTCAGTTTTTAGGTTGGGTTTAGTTGTTGGGGTTTTCTTGCACATTTTTGGTTTGTCTTCTTCTAGGCCCATACCCAGAGCTTGGCAAGTTGTTATTTTTTTTTTTCTTTTTAACAAATATGTTTCTTATTTAATTTCTGCAAGAAAAGGAAGTTTCTTCTCTCCTGGAGGAGTTTGGGATGGCTGGCTGGGCGTGAGCAGCATCCAGGAGTAACACTGTGCAAGAAGGAAAAGCAGCCCCCCCACAGTGACCATCAGCACTGCTCCCTCCCCACTGAGACACGGGGGCCTGTGACCCACTACACCACAGGCAGCNCCCCCGCAGTGACCATCAGCACTGCTCCCTCCCCACTGAGACACGGGGGGCCTGTGACCCACTACACCACAGGCAGCCTGTGGAAAAAGGGCCACAATCATTTCACCACTCTGCTCTCCACACTGAGAGCTAAGACAAGCACTGAATTTCTGCCCATGAGTGTTTTGAGCTGGTAAAATCCTAAAGGGAAAACCTCGACCATTCAATAGGTCCCATGAGGACAATCTGTTGTTATTGAGGCCTAATCCTACTTGAGGATTTTTTTGCTTGAGGCTTTTTTTTGGGAGGGGGACCATCAAGTCCTCAAGTCATTCTTTTACAGGCCATCCTGAAATTGGGTATTATCACTTGACAGGATGGCAGCAATGACCCCTGTGGGCAAACAGTATAAAGTGGGATGTCTGTTTTGGAAGGGTAAGGAGTTGAACCATCCTGACAGGATACGGAGTCCAGTCCTTCACAGAATCTCAGAGGGGCTGAAGTTGGAAGGGGCCTCCGGAGATCATCCAGTTTAGTCCTCCTGCTACAGCACAGTCACCTAGAGCTGTGACTCAGGAGCATGTCCAGATGGCTTTTGAATGTATCAAAGGATGAAGACTCCACAGCCTCTCCAGGAACCTGTGCCAGGGGTCAGTTAACCTCACAGAGAAAGGTGAACTGAAGGAAGTTTTCTCCCCAGGAGCTACAGATACCACATTTGAGACTAATAACTCTGAACTCCTCTAATGTACCCCCACAGGGTCTAAAATGTGCTCAGTTCTTGGGCAAACAAGGCCTCAGGGCTCATACAGAGTCTAGTACAGTATAGGCTCATACGGCCTTTACTGGGTGTTGGTTTCTTTGAAAAAACCCTGGATGTTTTCCACATCAGTTTTTTCTTTGTCTTGAATTTAATGACACTTGAATTTATCTTGGTAAAGTTGTAAAGCCCAGTATATGACGAGCATGTCATGCCAAGATAAGTGCAATGCTAATTGTTAATGGCCCTTTGCACACAGGACTTTGAAATGCAAGACTCTGGAAAAGAGTGGTGCTTGGCAACTATCTCTGCCTGTATCCTGAGTGGAAATGTGCCCTTGGAAATGGCAACCAGGAAATCAAACTGACAGTGCTTGTCCTCTCCCTGACAGGCTTGTGCACTCACTGAGTCTTCCAAGGCTGGGTACTCAGAGCAGCACATGAGCACAGCAGCTACCACCGAGTATCTGAACACCCCACACTGCACAAAACCAGTTTATTTTACTGTGACATTTACTAGGTTATTGAAATTCAAAAGAATAACCAAACAAACTGAAGATTGTGTTTCTGATAGTATCATGCTCTGTATGTCACACTAGCTACACTAGATGTGTATTTCAAGCAATGTAATGATCATTTCTGTAAAAAAAAGCTGTATCAAAACCTTAACGCCAGCTGATGAATAATCCAGAGACAACTTTTGAGGAATACAGGCCTCTCAGACCACTCTAAGTAACACATGATAGATAACATTAAAGATTTATCCTTGGCTGATGTGATTTTCCTTTCCACTCCTTCTCGTCTCATCTGCCTCAAGATGAATTTAGTGCCTCTGAGGAGTGCCAGGAAAAGGATTTCACTTCTCAGCACTGTCAATAATTTATCCACCATGGGAGAGAACAGTGGATACAGACATTCTCCCTCCCAACAAACGCCTCTAGGGACTCTTCTCAGAGGTGAAAAAATAATTCAGGGACAGGTCCTGCCCTTTCAAATTAAAATACCCAGTGATTTCAGAGTCTTCTCTGACCAGGACTGCATGCCAGACATAGCAAACAGAGATAACATTAGCACGTGTGTGCACCTGGGCAGTGCAGCCTGTTGGGAACCACCATCAGCATTGCCGCCAACTGGAGATGAAACCCCAGCAAGATTATTTTGAGATAAGTGTTTCCTGATCAAAAAACCCAACAAAAACCCCCAAGAAAACAAGCAAATAAACAAAAATAAAGCAAAAATAACCCCAAGCAATCCCCTTAACTTAGTTATTCAGACACAAAATCAAGGTAAAGAGCAAGACCAAGATATCAGCTTATATATCAGCCAAGCATTGGAAAGCATTAGGAAACTCTAACACTTGGCTGACATGCTTTAACCCTGCTAGGACAGGTAGTACTAGTATGAGGTTATAGTTTCTATTTTAGGATGAATTATTAGCTATCAGCTGAGATGGAATACGTGTTATAGCCACCAGCTTGAATAACCACTCTATTGTGTAAGTACTCACACTTGCATGGAGATTCTGAAACAAACCAGAATTCCTTGTGAAGGCCATTAATTCCTGCTACTTGTGTGATTTGAAGGAGTTACCTTAGAAATGCAGTTAATCCTCACCATTATATCACTGGTTAGGGCATGGTGCTAACAACACCAAGGTTGTGGGTTTGATCTCTGTATTCATTTAAGAAATGAACTTGATGGTCCCGTGGGTCCCTTCCAACACAGAATATTCTGTGACTCTGTAATTAATCCCAATGTAATTAAATATGTTCTTAGTGATTCCTAATCTCAAAGTGAAGTTCTCCTCCTCTGGGGAAAAAAACCCCCCATGATCTTCAAGCCTGCCGTGTAGGTGTTGGTACACAAAACAGCTAAAATTCACTGACCACCACTGAACTGCAGCCCATTGGAGCAGACATTGATTAGCAAGATCTTCCTTCTGGTGCCCAGCTCCAGCAGCTGGGCTTCCTGGGAGTGAGCTGAACTTAACACATGCTGCCTTATCCTTCTGGTGACAATATGCCACAAATAACCAAAGCCCACTCCTTTCAGGGAAAGTGATGCTCTCGGGAGAGCGACAGATCTTTGACCAGAACTACAGTCTGCTCATCACAAAACCTGTCCAAAATACAATTCCACGTTGTTTGCAAAGCATATAGAATTCATGTTTAGGCAGGAAAAAAAAAATAACATAAAGAGCAAAGAAACTTATATATATGCAGTATTTAACAGCAATTCTTTTGAGCATGTAAGAATCATTGCTGCATTTTTCATGTATGCTTTTCAGAAGTGCAATCCAACACTGAAAGGAAAGGAAAGAGATGGAGACAAGAGCAGCTGGTGAAATGCCTCAATATCTTTATGGCAAATTCACAAAGGAAAGAGAACACTATATAAAAAAGTAACAGGTACTGTCTGGTCAGATGCCAGAGTAAAAAAAAAAGAGCAGAAACTGGGTCAAAGAGAAAGGAAGGGGAAGTGCATGCACACTGCCCTGACTGACACAGTCACTTGATGTTTTTCTTCAGTCTTACTACTGTACCAGTGTGAATGGTCTGAGAGAAAATTCAAAAAAGGATTAATGCTTGAAGGTTTACTTGATCTTCAGTTGATGGATGCACAGAGTTTATGATGGCCACTGCTCTCACATATAAAATTCAGACTGCACATGCCTGCAAGTCATGCATTAAATTTTGTCATCTAATTTGTTAATACCAGCACAACTTTAAAACAACAAGTATGTAAGGTCATTGTATCAAATAAAGTGGGTTCAAGACGAAAAAATTCTGTTCTAATCAGTTATGCAGTTCATGATTTTGGAGCACTGCCTGTCCCAAGTGACTTGGTTTGTTTCAAAGATGTGTTTTGCTTCAAAATACAGACAGAAGCTACTTGAAAGTACGGTAATGTACCAGTGTCAGAGATACAGTGGCATAACAGGCTGGTAGAGAGGGGGTCTCAAGAATGTGCAGCAGGCACCAAAATCTTCATTCATTCAACTGCGTGGTACAAACATTCTTGTTTGACAGCAAATTGCAAAATTTGAGCCAACCAAAATTATATTTTTCCTGCAAGGTACAGAGTTCAAAAACATCCCTTTGAACAGACTATTAAGGTGAAATATCCAAAAGCCCAAATCAAACACAGACCAAAGTCCTTTGCACACTGAGTGGCCACTTCACAAATAAGCTCTTTTGTCTAGGGAAACACGAGTGAAAAGCACAAGATAAAAGAAAAATAAGTCTAACCTGCTGCTTTGTTATTGTACACTACATTTTGTTGTTGCTGACAATGTAGTGCTCATGGATAGCCCTTTGGGATGAAAGTATATCAGAAATGCATAGCAAAGAGAAAACATCTTCAGGACAAGCCATATATAAACTGTCAGAGATTTAATAATATGAACCCCATGAAGCAACAGCATTTCTATTCTGCCCTGAAGTAACAGAACAAGGACAGCAGTCCTATCCACCATTCTCACTAACACATCCACCTCAATTTAAGGATGCTCTGTTTGCAGGGTAACACAGTGGTGCTTGCTCATCCGGATGCTGCAGAGAAATCAAAAAAGCAAAAAATATCCAAAATATTGGCAGGATTGACAAAAGATAAGAGGTGGCAAAAAAACTATAATTCAATGGTAATGAAAATCAGGAATATGGTTTCAGACACTTGGGCAATTTTTAGTCAGAAAAGACTGAAAGTTCTGAGTTATTCAAATGGATGGAAGGGACCTCAAAAGACCACCCAGTTCCAACCCCACTGCCATGGGCAGGACATTTTCTACTAGGCCATGTTGTTTTAAGCCCCATCCAGGCTAGTCTTGAACACCACCACAGCCTCTCTGGGGAAAAAACCTCGGTAAGAAAAAACTTACTAAAAAGTAACTGATTCCTTAGGTTTGCCTCAAGCACAGTCCTGTCACAAGGGCAGTGAGTTCAAGAGTGATACACTGACAAGAAGTAAAAGGCAAATCCTGCCATGTCCATCAGACTGTCAACCTTTGGAACTCCTCGTCAGAGTTCAGAGGGATGGCATATTGAGGGTAAGATAACAAGGATTATCTAACAGCATGGGAACCTTTACTGTTTAATGCATCTCTCTAAAGTCTGCAGGCCTGCGGGCCCTGAGGCAGGGCAGGAGCATTTATATAAGTGATGTGCAGGAGAAAGGACAGGGCAGAAGGGCCACCCAAACCATCTCGATTTAAGGAAGTCCCACCCATGAAAGCTAAACCCAGGCTCTCCAAGGGTATTTAAGTGTCCAGCTCAGCTGAAAACTGTACAGTTGCAACTCTACCTACTCTGGNTGAAATTATAATTGAATATTAAGCTGAAAACTGCAGTTGCAACTCTACCTACTCTGGGGTAGGCACCCAAAACCTTAATTACTAGTTTTATTGCTGATATTCAGGGTTAAGAATCCAACTGAGGCCGCCCATGTTATACTTGCTCCCCAGCAAAAACAGCAAGCAAAAATGATGTTCCAAATTCTCTTGGTTCTGAAAACAGCAGGCAGCATCAAAGAGGACTGAGCTAATATTTAGTATTTACAACAGTTTTCATTTCCCCACAGCAAAGCTAAGCAGACCACACCTCTCTACCACAGGGAGAATGAAACAACTTAAAGCCACATACAGCCCCCAAACTGGTTAAAAATTTATATTTCTCAGTTGTGTCTTTGTATTAGTGGGTCAAATTTATAAAGTAAGAAATATTCTTAATATCTTCCTGCTTTTGCAATTCCATGTTTCATTCCTGGTACGTGGTGCCTGGTATTTGTCTCCATCCTGTAAATGCAATAGTGCAGTATTTACCAGGAGATCCACTACAGTGATGGTAGCAGGATGAGGCAATTTTAGAAGGGACACCAGAGTTGAGCAAGGACAAACAGCCTGTTGTTGGACAGCACAATGTGAGTCATATGTCATCAATATGTTTCTGTATTTTCGTTTGTGTTTTTTTAATCAAAAAAGAGCATCTAGTCCCTACTATCTCTACTCTTCCCCTGTTCCATTCAGCTCATTTGTTTTTCTTGTTTTTCACTTGATCTCAAATAGATGCAGTTCTTTTTGTTTATTTTTTGCACACATCAATAATGTAAACACTCTGCTCATAAAAACTTCTATTTGATCTCTTGAACTGGTAGGCCTGAAAGAATACCTTCTCCTCCACTCCTGCATCTGTCAGTCATCCACTCTCATTTCTGTTATTCAAAATGTGGCACAGCTCACCACAACAAACTTTCTTTAGTCAGGCAGGCACTAATTTCTGTTTCCTCTCCAATGAAAGCGTTGTCCATTGAAGGCACTGACATGTGGTCAGAATGTTTTCAAACAAACTAATTCATCATTATTTAAAACATTTATTTCCAAATGCCACTACACCATTAAAAAAGAAAACTAGAAACCTGTAATTAATGAATACATGCTTAACTTTTAAACCTGAATACTCCTGCAGAACTACAGGCTCATATAAAGAGAGCCATATGCTCAAGTGCAGCATCGAAGCATACATTAATGCACAAAGGCTGCCCCTCAGACAAGGCAGGATTTGGCATGCAGGCTCTTATTTCTATCATTTGGATTTGGCCTGCAAGCTCTTTTTTCAACCATTCGAACATTTTTTTCTTCGACACTTTCCACCTTCAGTATTCCACTGCTGATTTTTATCACCTCTTCCCACTCAAAGTCTCCTGGGTGTGCTGGCTTATCGGGAGAGCCGCTGAAAGGCAGGGAATCACTACCATGACCCCGCCTCACCGAAAAGCAAAAAATACCTGGTGTGGCCGGGCAGTGCCGAAGGCGGCCTGCAGCAATGGCAGAACAGGCCCCGTTCGCTCTGCCCGGCACAGCTGGGCGAGCGAGTCCCCGGCAGGGAACTGCACACACAGCCCCGCGTCCGCCGGCCAGCCTGGCCCACACACAATCATCAAATAAACCAGGGCTGGAAGGCGCCGCTTTGAAACTGACAACATCCTGCAGAGGCACCGCTAACGGCGACTATTGTCTGCTGGTCACGAGGAGATGGAAATGCTGGGGAAGTTCCTGATTCCTCCCCTTTATTGTTTGTCTCGCTGAAACAGCCGGGTGGCGGCCGGGCCAGGGCTGCCCTCAGGCCCGGCGCGGGGCACCAGGGCCGGCAGTGCCCGGCAGTGACAGCCGGAGGCTGTGCCGGGGCTGCCAGGGCTGCAGCAGCTCCCTCCTCCCAGGGCACCCCCGGCTCTCCAGGGCCGCGCTGGGGCGATTCGTTGCCTTCCCGTGCTCCCTCCGGGGCCCGCCCGGGCAGCTCGGCCTCCGCCTCC
>VYXF01007955.1:769836-782662 GCA_013397295.1 Polioptila caerulea
CCGCTCCGCCCGGCCCCGGGCGCTGCCAGCCGGGAGCGCCGTGTTCCCGCCCGGCCGGGCCGCTTGGGCCGGCCCCGGGGTGCGGGCGGGGGGGACACGGGTAGTGAGCGGCGCTGGCGGGCTGCGAGCGGGCCGCTGCTGTGCCCCGAGCCAGCCCCCGCTTCTGCGGGCAGCTCCGGGCAGGGGAGCGAATCACAGTCACAGAATCACTTACGTTGGAAAGACCTCTGAGATCATCGAGTCCAATTCTCGACCGAACACCACCGTGTCAACCAGACCGTGGCACTGAGTGCCATGTCCAGTTTTTCCTAAAACACCTCCAGGGTGCTGACTCTACCACCTCTCTGGGCAGTCCATTGCAATGTCTAATCACCCTCTGTGTGAAGAAATTCCTCCTAATGGCTAACCCAAACTTCCCCTGGCACAGCTTAAAGCCATGTTCTCTTCTGCCGCTGGTTGCCTGGGAGCAGAGCGTGACCCCCACCTGGCTGCAGCCTTCTGCCAGGGAGTTACAGAGAATGATAAGGTCCTCCATGAGCCTCCTTTTCTCCAGGCTAAACAGCCCCTCGTGCCCTCAGCCACTCCTCACGGGACACCTGCTCCAGACCCTTCCCCAGTTTCTTTGCCCTTGCCTGGACTAATTCCAGCAGCTCAATGTCCTTCCTGAACTGAGGGGCCCAGAACTGGACACGGCACTGGAGGTATGGCCTCAGTAGTGCTCAGGACAGAAGGACAATCACTTCCCTGAGCCACACTCTTCCTGGGGTAGGCCAGGATGCCATTGGCCTTCTTGCCCACCTGGGCACACACTGTTTTGGGTGAGGGGAAGGGCTGTGCACCTCCACGGTCCCTATGCCCAGAGGCTGCCATCAGGCTTCCTCAAAGGTCTCTGGGGTCCCTCAGAATCGTGAGGGTGGGGAGATGGCTGCCTCCACCCTCCTGCTGGCAATGGCATGGATATGGAGCAGCCTTGGCACGTGTGGCAAAGGCCCAGCTTGCTGTCTGCTGCATTTTGGGTCTGTCATCACCCACAGGGACGATGAGATCCTCAAGGAAATAACTTCACAAAGCAGTGTAAGGGTGATGAGCTCAGAAAGTCAGTGACAAGTTGTGGAATCACCATCCCTAAAAGTGTTCCAAAAATAAGTGGTCATGGCACTTTGTGATATGGTTTAGTGGGCATGGTGGCATTAAGTCAAAGCTTGGACTTGACAGCAGTCCTCTTGAGTCCTCTCGACAGGAGGTCTTTCAAATGTAAATGATGCTGTTTTCTTGGTTCTGGGTGAGAGGCTGGTGGCAGGGTTGGCATGGTCCTTGCAGGGTTACCACAGATGAGACAGCTTGTGACAATGTGCACATTGCCCATTTCACTGTTTGTTTATTGTTTTTCTTTCCACACAGAAGGAGACAAAGAGGTCTTTATTTCACCTCCGAATCAAATACTTCAGAGAAAAAGATCATCCCTCCCATTTTGTGGTGCCACACGAAAAGCAAAGGTAAAGTGGGGTGAGCAGAAGTTATAGATGTAGCTGGCAAGCAGTATGATGTTTTGGGAAAATGTTTGGACATTGGGCAAATTGACATAGGAGAACAGGATTGCTTTGGCTCTCAGTAGCAGAGGGAAATGTTGGGAAGGCGATAGACCAGTATGGGGAAGGGGGAAGACCCTGTAGTACCAAATGAAGGAAAACTTCCTCATTAATTTTTGGAGAGGAATGAACACCAGCTTCCTCATATGCTAGGAGCATGTAGAGAGATGAACCAAGAGACAGGACAAAACTACTATTTAACTGCTGTTCTTTAAATTGTGTCATCTGGGAAGTCTATGATGATGCTGTGATGAAGTCTTACTAATGATTCTGCTGTACTGATTGCTATTACTACCCCTGTGCTTTGCAGGCTTGGAGAGCTACAGCCCAAATACTCTATAGAAGTAAATAATAGTTGTGTGTGGACACCTCTGTTGCAACTGTTAAAGAGCAGAGCTATTTCCTTCTCAAAATCCAGAAGTCCCAATATGTTAATATCAGTGTAATAGGTAATTATGTTGGATTTTAAAAAATCTGCTTATCCTCTATTTGTCAACTTATATCCTGTAGATGTCCATAGGAAATGTACATTTTCTATGTGGGTAGCTGTATGATGAAACATCTCTATATTTAGGTGATTATTAACTGGACAGGTGCTGCATTTGGAAGGTGCCTGCATATCTGTGTCTAAGAGTACGTGGTCATTTAAGATGCTTTTGCCATCTGTTTTTTCCTGCAAAAATGTCTTTTAAATGTGCTTGGGCTTTCCCATCTCCAAGCAGCAGAATGAATAAAGAAACAGTAAGATATCATGAAGATATAAAAGGAGACAGTTTTATAACTATGAGAATATTCCTAATCGTTCTTAACAATTTATGAAATCATAAATCACAGAATCACAGATGGTGAGGTAAAGCTTTTGTAATGCCTGAGGGCCTCTTATTATTCTAAGAGTGACTGATGTATATAAACGCATTATTATTTAAACAGAACAGTTCATTGTGGTTGAAATTAGGATTTTGGTCGTAAAAGTGACTTCTTATTAAGACTTCTCAATATGAAATGCCTTGCAGTAAAGGAGTAAAGGGAAAAAAAAGAAAATGTTACGTGTAAATTATTTTTCCTCAGCCTATTAAACAAATTGAATCTCTGCATATCACCCTGTGTTTACCAACCAATAGATTGAATTTGTAGCCATAGTGCAGAATCCAGTCTTTGGTACTTATATGTCTTGCAAATTATAGATATATTTTTTAAATGATCTTTTAAAGTAGTCTCTAATTTCTCAACTATGTATATGTATTTCTCACTGCTGGGAATATTGGATAAATGCTGGCAAACCAGTAGTAATGCAAATCACTGGAAACTGATGGAAAAATTATTTCACCAGTGTTAGTGCAGAAGAGCTCAGCTGAGGTTACATTTTGTTTGGATTCTTCTTGTTCTCATTTGGGATGATTCAATTGGAGATGATGGATGGGCTACCAATGTCATGTCTTCTGCAACAATACATCTTCACCTGCTCATGCTTGATGTTTTGTTTCCACTGAAATAAACACAAGTGTTACTACCTATTTTATTACCCTTGAGAGCACAACTCTGCTGGCTTGGGGTTGAGTTTGGGTTTTTTTTGCAAAGTAGTTCTTTTTTTTGGAAAAGTACATGCAGTGAGTGAGTGCTTTGCTTGAATGTGAGAAGTGAAAGTGTGAAAATGAGGCTGTTCTAATTGATAGAGCTTTTGGGAACTTTCTTCTTTCTTACAAATTAATGAAATTGTCTAGATTAAATCAATTTAGATGGTGTGTGACAGTGAGATAATGTGCTGGCCTTTCTATCTGAAAATCTCTCTGCTATTTGGATTGATGGCACCAGGCCAGTGTCTAATGGATGCATTTGTCTACATTACAGAAGAAGTTCCTGCAGTCTGGACTTCTGCTTTAGAGAGCCTGAAGATTTAGTGAATTTTTTTACCCTATATAAAAATTTTCCTGTTAGTGCTATGCCCAATATCTGTTGATATTCTGTGCAGGATTTTGTTGTGTTTGTTGTAATCAAATTGACATCTATCTTTTTTAATTGACATCATCTTTTTTAATCTTGGATTAAATAAAGAATGAAGTTTTGGTGGTTCAGCATGATCTCTGCTTTTGAGGAGGGTTAAGGAGATATTTAACATCATTTTCAGACCTTTCTGATGCTGGGCTTTGCTACAGAAAACAAGCATGCTGTGCATCTCACACTGAAGAGCATGCAATGGAATTGAAGTAATTTTCTGTCATGAATGTTCTGATTCTGTGCTCTCAGCTGCGTACATCACCTCCCTCCTTGCTGATTCGCTAGCAGCTCCATGTAATCAGCTCATGCAGTATTTCATAAATCCCATTTTCAGGCATTTCCTGGCCTGTGCATTCTGTTCCACATCTGCACATCTGCTCTTTCTGTGGAGACATTCATTCGCTTTCTGCTGGGTCACCAACTTCCCAGACGTTCATCTATTGTCTGAGTGCTTACCTGTCACATCTGCAAGAGTCTCCTGACACCAGCACTCCTTGCTACTGTGGAGGACACAACAGTGGGCCAATATTGCCTGCCCAGCAGCTATTCCCTGTTTGTGCTTCAGTCACAGTCACTGTACCACCCTGCTTTACCTTATGTAAGGGCTTGTAAAGGAGACAACAAGGGGGTCAGAAGTACATGTCAGTAAAACGAGACATTTCTTTTCCAATCACATCATGTTTTCCTCAAATATTTCTGTTCCACTGGAAGCATTAAAATCCAGGCTTTCCTCTATAAGTAAATATATGGATGTTCTGCCAGTATCTGCTAGTGCTGGCATATCATAAATTATTGAAAGCAGATAAAATGCACTCAGATGTGATCAGTTAGAGTTTAGCCAATTTCACTGCGGTCTGCAGGCTGGCAGGAGCAGAAGGATACTTTTTCTTGTGGCAGAGGAAGCTGAAGCAAGGAGATTAAAGATAAACTACTGGCTTTATGCTGTATTGCTACTGTAATGAATGCAAGCGTCTGAATGTGGTATAAATAAACATAAAAGTGGATTTTGCCCTAAAATACTGGGGGAAAAAAAAAAAAAAGAGTGATCTACCTGATCGAAATTGATTCCCTCAATCTTTCATCTGAGTACTTGCAGAGGGGGAAGTCTGGAAATCAGAATCTGTGTGTGTTTCTGGGGAGAATTCAGGTGTTTAGCCTTGACCCTAGTGAGAGATTTCTGAGTCAGTTTCAGATCAGTTCTGACTGCATTGTTTGTTTTCTAACACATAATAAGATTTCATTGTTACTTACATCTTTGGATTAAGGACTATAATCTGTTGATCCCCAAAATGTCATCAGATAATCTGTTTAATGATAAGCGAAAGCTGATCCTGATAGTCCATATGAGTTATGCAAATTAAATCAGGCACACTACTACCATGCAAGTATAGAAGCTTTCAGCAGAGCTCTCTTTCTCATTAGTCCACAATTAAAAGTCGGTTTTTGTCTGAGTTTAAATTCACATATCATTGTCCTGAGGTATAATCGAAATCTCTCATGGAGCCTGGCGTTAAATTTTGACACTGTAAAACATCTCAATTTTGAAGCGTCTGAAATATTTATGACTCACTCGGTGGTGGCTTCGCGATTAATTTTAAATTATTGATAGCACAGTTATCAGGGCAGGCCCAAACTCTAGTGGCACAAGGCGCTCCACCGTTCGCTCTCCGTGCGGTTTCCTGAGAGAATTCCAGCGATGTTCCCGGGGTGTCGCAGCGGGAAGAGGCCGGTGCCTCCCGCGGTTCCGGCTCTCGACAGCAGAGGGCGCAGCTGACCGGGCTTCACCGCTGGGACCAAAGGCGGCTTCAGCGCGAATCCCTCGCAGCGTTTTTTTGGGAAAAAATATCCCTGCGTATCCCGTATGGAGGAATTGGTATGCCAGCTGGTAATGTTACCTCTGGGCTTAACTGCTCCGTATTGCTTGGCTTGTAAAAGCTTTGGTTGCTTCACCTGACAGCCCATCGTCTTTGCAGTTCGCTTGTCCTGCTTTGCTCTCAGTTGATGTTATTTGAAGCTACAGGACTGGTTTGAGTTTACAACGGCATTGACTAATCACATCCCATGTGATGTTTGCGTCATCTTTATTACAACTAAACCTCAATGAATTTAAGAAGGGTCCTGTATTTAAAGACTGGCCCTTCTTGACAACTAACTGAATTCTCCTGTGGTTGCCCCAGAGGGGAGAGTGATTGTGAATATCACCATTGCGTTATTTTACCTGTGGGTGGGAGTAGAGAGAGAACCTGAACACTTCCTGTTAGAATTTCATGTTCAGAAGCTATACTCTGAGCCAAACTCCATTTCCAGAAAAAGTCTGTACAGCTCAATCCGTTTTAATTTCTTTCTGAGTCATCAGCCCAGTAGGAATGAGCGTCTGTACTTGGATGAAGCCTTTAAGGAACTGAGCTGGAGGCAGTATTGACAATGAGCAGAGAAAGTGAAGTCTGTAGTAGACTCAGCATCATGTAGGAATATTTCTGTTGCTCATTCCTGTTCTCTTGCCTCAGGCTGCCTTGGACTAGTTTGACATTCAGGCCTCATGTTGTGAAATGCTGAAGTAAGCAGACCTGTGTCTGTAATATATCTAATATAAAGGAACCTGTTCCTGATTAGATCTTGGAGTGATGCTGTAATACGCTGCACTTGACTCCTGCCTGGCAGCTTATGTGCCAAGTGAAGTATTTCCAGGCATTTAGTTTCTCTGCTTTTATGCTCAGAAGCTGTTGTGCTCTGGGTCTCCCAGGAATTCCCAGGTGTAGATTGAGCTGTTATTTGTACCTGGAGTGCTTGACTGCTGCATCAGACACCTGCAGTCCACATTTCCATCTTCCTCTCTAGCAGCAGCAAACAGGCAGCAGAGAGCCAATTGCTATATTGGCATTACGTGTACATCATAAATCAAAATTCTGTGATCAGATGTAGAAATCCTGTACTCACAATAATCAATTTCTGTGTGGTGTTGCAAAACAATTTGTCCCAGATCCAGATCCCAGCCCACAGAGGGCAGCCTGACCCTGTGTTTTACTCCAGTGATGTGCTTAACTTGTGAATTCAGTCATCTGCTGGCATCTCTGTCAGCGTGACTTGCTGTGGAATAAACAACTGAATGCTGTGGAGAACTGGCATCAGCTTTAAGCTCAATAGATTCAAAAGTGAGCTAAAAAAAAAAAAAAAAGGCGTGACTGAATTAAACCTTCTGGTTTTTGTTGGGTTTTTTTTAACACATTGAAAGAAAAATATTGTGTGAGAAAACTCATCTAGATCTGAGCTTTAAATACATTACATGGATAACAGATAGATTTATTGGTATATGTCTTTAGGCAAGAGAAAGAAAATACCCAGAACCTGTGTACATTAACATATTGGGCAAGTCTAACAGGAAAAGTGTTATTCTTTTTTTCTAAATATTTTCAGAAATCTTTCAGGATTTGAGTTTATTGCTGCCATGACTCTGTGCTTTTGTCTGGTTGGTCCATGTTATTTCCCAAGCGTGTCCTGAGTCCCTTATGAAGCAGCCATCACAATTTCCAAGAGATTTTTGTCCAGGAGGGTTTGTCTACATGCAGGCATTTGCCTTGGCTGTAAAACTGATCAGTGCCAGGTCAGGTACCAGGGGCTGATATCTTGACTTAGTATGACAAAGGACAAGGCATTCAGTTCCTGAAAAAGAGCCAGTACTTTGTGCTCTCCAATCAAATTGCATCCACCAGCTAATTAAGGAATGATCTTGATATGCTCTGAAGGGAGGCCTGTCCAATTCTATACTTCTCAGCCAGAGGGCCCTGCAATACAGAGCTTGGGATGGAAAATACATATAAAGAAAATGGCATGTGAGAAATTAAGACAGTGATGTGTGAATTCCAGGACTGCAGGGAGAAACCTAAGTATCTCTTATGATCAGACATCAAGTTACACACTGAGGTACTTTCATGATGCTTTAGATAATTAATTTTTTTTGGCCCCAGACTTTCTACCCCACACAAGCCTCGCTGTTCACAGCAGAATGTAATGGATACATTTCTCACAGTTTGGCTCATTGCAACCACAGGTGTATTTTCCCTTCTTATTCACCCAACTTTCACTGTGTATAGCAGTGCTGAGAGATTTTGACTCTAACTTATTCAGAATATTCTTTGCTGTTCTTGCCATGTTATTCATAAATATCTTTGCTAAAGCGAACTTTGACCAAGGAAATGCCTGCCATGTTTTACATGATGTAAAAATTACTCTATGGAAAAACACATTAAACCAATTCTAACTGCGTAATTTAATTCATTTTAGCCACAGCAAATTCTCGAGGATAAAGGGTAAAGCAGGGCACACAGTGAGGTAATGCCCTTACTTGGTGCAGCTCTGCAGTATATAAATAGCAACAAAGGCAGTTTGTGGGATTGTGTCTGTCTCTCCTGAAGGCGAGCACTGATCAGGTGCTCCATCGTAGGAGGTCACTGGGTTGGTCAGGCAGGACCTGCCCTTGGGGGAGCCATGCTGTCTTTCTGAAATCACCTCCCTGCTCTCCCTGTGCCTTAGCAGAGCTGCAGAGCTGTTCCCAGGCACAGAGGTGAGGCTGATGGCTCAGTGGTTCCCAGGCTCCTCATTTCTAGCCTTTTTAAAAATAGGACCGATGTTTCCCTTTTTCCAGTCACCAGGGACTTTACTTGACTTCCATGGCTTTTCAGATATCATGGAGAGTGGCCTGGCAACAGCATCAGCCAGTTCCCTCAGGACTCTGAGATGCATCTCGTACATCATCTCCTACAGACTTGTGTTCACAGCTCTTACTCACAGTACATCCGTGACCTTGGGACAACCTGGTGCAAAACCTGCTTAAGTTTCTGACTCTGAGCTCTTTGTTGGCATCTTCCTGGTGAGGTTCACACATAGGGGTGGTGCTGATGTTCTTCAGCAATAAATGCTGCCCAACATTGAGGTGACATTTCCAAAGCTGAGTCTCAGAAAAGGATTTGCCATTTTGGCCTTTGTGTCACAAGTTCCCACAGGTGCTGCAGTCATTTTGATGGAAGAGCAATATAGAGTAGGTATTAATAGGCTTCTCCAAGGGCTTTTCCTTAGTTTTCCAGAACTGCCAATATTTCCAGCTTACATAAAACCTGTAGCATTTATGTGATAACATGATCTTACATAATCTGTGTAAAACTTCCTGGGTTATTCAAGTCTAGTAGTCAGGACTGACTCAGGATAATGTAAGTTCAATACTGTAATTTTTGCCAAAAAAGTGCATATTCCACAGAACAATATGAAGGGTTGAATAACATATAGAAGAAAGGAGTTTTTTAAGAAAACCAGAATAAGAAGAAAACCAGGAAGATGACTCTGGGATTTGTCTCACTCAGGAGAACTTCCTATATTTTTGAATTTTTTGTGTTGTGCTTTTTTTTTTAACAGTTAAGTCTCTTTATATATGTGCGTGGGATATTTGGGAAAAAAACCCAAAACTTAAGCAAATATTTCTATTAATATTTGGTGTGAGTAATTTGAAGCTCAGTTCTCCTTTGAAATATATAGAAGGGAACTTTTCTCCAAAAAGATTAGTGGGAACTGCCCTGGAAGCTCAGTGTAATCAGTGAAAGGCCATGTATTTATTTGAATATCTTGTCCATTACTGATGAATTGCAAATTCTAGTAAGAGTCTTATACTGAAAGTAAGAGAACTGTCTTGCTTTCTTGTCATTCATGTCACAGAAAACTATTTATTCTGAGCTTATTAATATTCTGATTAAATTATCAGGCTTAGTAATGCTCTAGATTCTATTCCTTTCTAGTATAACTGCTATAGGTCTGATTTCCCTAAAAAAGAAGCCAGTGGAATTATGGTGGAACATACAGGAAAAATTGTAGAAAAATCCAATTGTTTCCATCATTATTCAGGCCAATCTTGTCCATCATTGCCATTTGCCTTGCCCACAGAAGTTGTTCTTGGAAAACTACTTCTGTAAGAATCTGTCTGTTGTTCCAATTTTTCTCACAATTATTTTCAAAAGGAAAGATCCTGCATTGTGCAAAGATAGGTATATTCTAGCTGATGAGTTATCTGCATCAGGCAAAGATACAACACTGACTTTTGCCTGTTTTTTTAATCTCTTTGTTGTTGTCTGCTGATTTTCATGGAAAAAAATAGATTTACATACAACTGATGGTTCTTAATTACTTTTAAAACTGCTATCCTACTTTATATTAGACAAACTGGTTCAAAAGTGATGAAAGAACTTTCTGTTTTATATTCATGCAATGGCTAAGTGACAGCAAGGTATGCTGCACAGAGAACACAGTCCAGTATTTGGGATATTTTTCTTTGAAGGAGAAGTTCTATGCTTTGCTCTGGCCTGGATTTTCTCTGTGACCTTGGACAACACACTTAGCTCCTCAAGGGATTGAGATAGGTCCTGGAAACATCTATTGTTTGGTAAAATATATTCATGTTTGGGCCTCTCTTAAAAATCACAAGGTGCCTGTTTAGATCTCTTGAAGCCTGGATACCTTTAAAAAATTACCTTAATGGATCTTTTTACACTATGAGTTAGAAGCTTAGTCTGTACAGTCAATAGCAAAATGCAGGAGATAGGATCCTATTTCCCAACTGACTCATTCAGAAGCCTCAGGTAGATGCCTGAAATAAAACAATGTCAATCACTGTTCCTTAATGGACTTCTAAAGTAGTCAGGAAATGGCTCAATCAAACAGCTCAACAGCTTCTGCTGCTAAAAAGGATCATTTCTGTTGCCTCTAAGGGTTCCTCAACCTTCCTGGCTGTGCAGTTCTGCTCCTGCCTTCAGTCATGTTCCAGAGTTTATCTGAGCCTTTGGTTCAGACTGCAAATGTAGGGAATTTGGATACAGAAAGTGAGGAACTCTTTGTTAATTAACGACCTAAAGTAGTTCCATGGGGATCAAGCCAGTGCTGCAGTGAGGGACACAGGAACACACGGGTTGGACTACGAGAAGAGGGAGTGCACAGGAGAGTGAGCTTGGATTGGCTTGTCCATCTTCTCTGACTCAACTTCACCTGTAAAATAATGATAATGGTGTCTCACTTCTCTGTACCCTCCTTTTCCACCCTCTTCAGCTTCCTTCCACATTGCCTAGATACTGGCACGATCTCAGGCAGCAACCACAGGAGCTGATTTAGCTGCCCACATGCAGATTGCCCAACTCATGGCTAATGAAGACATGGCCTCCAGAACTGGTAACTGTCTCCACTGCAGCTTTCCCCCTTTATTTTAATTTTTCTTCTTAAGTGCTAACTACTACAAAACTTGTAGGGATGTAGAACTTGTTCTAAATTATACCTTTTAGTCAACCTGAATTGAAAATCTCCATATCCAAATCTGAAAATTCTTGGAGGCAACTTGAGGGAGGAGACAGACAGGAAAATGAAACTCCATCAGTCTCAGGTCCTCAAGAAACCCAGCTAAAAAGCTCAATTTAATAAATGAGTGCTGTATCTGACCCACTTTAGTATTCTCTGGCCAACATGTTTGTTCAGCTTCTCTGCCACAGAGAGTTTACACAATGAATGGAATAAACTCTTTGTGTTCTGTAGAATCCCAAGGTACAAATGCCTTTCCCTTCCAACTTCCTAGCAGTATAAAGAAAGGAAGTTCTTAATTAAAAAGCTAATTTCTGCATGTTCCTGAACCTCCTTTTAAAGCCATCTATTAAGTACCACACGGGAGAACCTGTGATACTGCTAGTCAGAAACTCACCAAGGATGTGCATAGGAAATGACTTAATTAAAAATACAAAATGCTGTCATATTACATTGACTGAGGAAAACCTTGGCACTTTCGGACAAGCAAGAAAATTTGAATTGTTTTGCAAGTGGAAAATTCTTCTAATTTCAGAAAAGGAGCAGGGAAAAGAACTGTTTTTCAAAGGATGTCAGATCACCAGCTAAGTATAATGCCATAGGAATTTAGAGAGAGAAGGAAAACTTTTGATTTATTTTATTCATGCTGCCAAATTCAGAAACATTTGCAAGGGGGAAGAAAACAGAATGACTTAAGGAATATGATTGAACTGAAGTGTAGGGAACACTGGGGTAATCCACGGCAAACAGAGCTGGATGTGACTAAAAGCCTTTGCAGTGTGTGAGCATGAGCACAAGTTCAGGCAGTCAAATGTGCCAATTCATTTTTTGTGCCTGTATGCCCTGGTGAGGGGGCATGTGAGTGCTGCCCATCCTGCTGCTGCTTCCATGCTTTCCTACTCAAATGCCCTCCCTGCTGGCATGAGGGGGAAGGTGAGCAGTGCCAGAGGCTGGATCTGACAGAGCAGAGGCACTGGCTGGGCTGCACTTGCAGACAACAGTGAGAACCCATGATACATCTCTTACTGGCATCCATTCCTGACCTGTGGCCACATGATAATGCAATATTTACCACCTCTCTTAGATAAGATTCTTGTAATTGGGGTTTTTTTGATAGAAAAATTGTGTAGGCTACTTGCTAGTATGAAGATGTATAGTGCATGGTAGATCAGAGTGGAGGAGTGTGATTCAATCTCTCCTGTCATTCAGTTTGCATGTTGGCTCCTTGCTGAACATCACAGATTGAGCTTTCTGGTTTTTAGTTCATAGTTGCCCATTCTGAAATTGATAAAAGTCTGCTGTAATATTTTAACTGCACTATTCTGATGTGGTCTTCTAACCTGTCATTCTTGACGAACTAGATCGTTGATTTGCTTAACTCTTGCCACCATCTAATAATCTGGTGGTGTTGGGATTTTCTTTTGTCATGTGAATATTTGGCTTCACTAGGCTGGAGGCTGGGCTGCCATGAGTAAAGGTGTCCACCAGATACTGATCTTGTTTTTCTGGTGCGTTACATTTGGTTGCTTGGTACTTTTATTAAGGTGCCAGGAGGAAGCTGAGTGCTCTTTTCTGTGTGTTAACGCCAAGATTGCTTTGCAGACAACATTGCTAGAAATTCTGTGTTTATATACAATTTACATATAGTTACGCAGGTATATCTTTGCTGTTCGGTGTGTGAATTTCAAGTTGTGCCACAGACTTCAGCGCCAGGTCCCGAACGAGCAGAGCTGCTGTCGCACGGCGCTGTCAGTGGGTCCGGGAGCAGACACGCCTATCCAGCACTCCAAGGAGCTGGAGCTCTGCCGCGCTGCTCTCCTTGGCGTTCGCGGCTTTTGCCGGCGGCGCGGCTGTCCCCGACTGTCGCCCTCTGCGGCACCGCGCCCCGCCGTGCGCCCCTCGCCCCGCCGTGCGCC
>VYXF01007955.1:783329-805589 GCA_013397295.1 Polioptila caerulea
TGGCGCCCGGGGCCGGCTGTAGGGGCACGGGGAAGTGCGGCGGCTCGGTACGCGTTAAGTGACGGTGGGAATGGATGGATGTATGCGGAGAAAGGAACATGGTGGTGAGGGTGGGCGTAGGGTCAGACCTCGGCGGGTGTTGCTGCTCAGGGAATGGTAGCGGATTGGAACTGGGTGTCTGATGAGCGCAGTGAGGCATCCGGCTTGTCCTGTCATTGGTAGCGCAAGTGCTCCTGGTAGGGTGTGGTGGTAAATCCAATCATCGGTTTGTACCTCTGATGGACATTTGCATCCGGCTTGAAATTAACGTTTTGAGTTTTACTTCAGATTTGCATTTTTTTAAAAAAAATTATGGCCTAAACTTGAATAGCCTTTGTCTTTTGCATGCATTTGTGTGTAAACTCTGGCTGTGTGTTTGCCCATTCTGGGCTGGAGATGAACTGATCAGCCTCGTTGATTGCAGACCTCGTCCCTAAGTTCTGCTTCCAATACGAGAAACTGGCACAGGTGTGGCACAAAGACTGATGTTTTAGGGATTTTATTATAGTTAGCAGAAATTAAAGGACTGGAGACATAAAGTTAAGCATTTTCTGAATGTCATAACAAAGCAGAAATACTGGTAAGCATCTCCTGAAGACAGACAATTATCTGCACAATAATGACAGGTGAAACCACTCCCTGGTTATCTCTGACTTGAAACAAATGTTTTATAAAAATGATATATTACAAATTGACAAACCCCTGAATGTAAGGATGCATCTTCTTTGTTCATTCTTTGATCTCTCTGCATCTTCATGTGTTGAATACTGCTCAGCATGGACCAGCTCTTTCATCTGCTCAGATTCCTGTTGACATCCAAAGGAGCTTCACGCACATTGAAGACATCGTGTGACTCCTAAAAGCTTGTCAGCATTTTGTGGCTATGACCATACTCCTAAACCATCACACCCATTTTAGATATAAATAATAAATGGTGTTAGAGTGGCATAATTCTTCATGGAACAGTAGATTTCTTGCTTTAGGGAGAAATGGACCATATTGGTCTCCAAAGAATCCATTTCTGGAAGAACACTAAGTATATGAGCATCAGTGCTGTGCTAAGGCTGCATTAGTACTTGAGGGGAACACCCAGCAAAGCTTTATAACCTGGAGCTGATTTGTTGTTACTGAAGGGATACCTGGCTTTGAAAAAGTGACATAAAAACTGCAATTTCAGCTCTGCAGATGACTCACAAAAACGGAACCGAACAGAATGGGAAGCCAGGGAGCATTTCCACTGGCCATATTGCCCTTTCCTCCCCCCACTGTCCCTCTTTCCCATTCATCTGCACAACACATGATGTTTGGTGCCTGCTTAATTCTGCTGGAGAGCTGCCTGGAGAAGGAAAGTGAGTTCTTTCTCAGTCCCTCTCATGCCATCTAGTTTTTTCAGAGTAATTAATTGGAGAGAGAGAGAGAGAGAGAGAGAGAATAAGACAGTCCATAGGACTGATGGGAAGTAGTGAATGAGATTAATGAAACAGATGAAGATATTAATTTCTATCAATATATAATTTTAAAGTTTAACAAGTAAATTTATGTGGAAAATATGTGAGTCTGGGCAAGTAAATTGATTTATTCAGTGCTGACCAAAGGCTGTTTGTGTGTCAAACATTGCAGACCATTGTCATTATTAATAACTTTAAACACCACTGCTGTTAAAAGTCAACATAGAAACTTACTTTTACACATTTAAGTGATATGACCCATCTTCATGAGGTTACTCATGAGGACGTAGCACAAGTAAGAAGAGTCTCTAAGGGGTCAGGGCTTTATTCAAATGCCAGAAAGGGACCCTGTGCTTCATAAGGGCAGATTACCCCATGCATATGCAGTCTCATTAAAACCACTGTATCATTATGGTCTGCAAGCTCAGCGAATATCGATTGTTAATATTTTATGTGGTGTTAGACGTCCAAAGGTGATCATTATTATTCTGAATGCATCAAGCACTTGGAGCTGTCTGCTTGTTGATTATAAACCAAGCATAGCTAGCATAGCAAAAGAGTTAAACATTCACCCGTGACGTTTTTCTTGCTAAACTGCAGAGGATATTCAAGGGATAGTAAAAAATGTCACAATATTATCGGTGTTCAATCTGTGCAGCTCTCTATTCATCTCTTTTGCTCCAGGAGGCAGCATGGTGTAGTGAACTGACTGCAACAGATGACAGAAGAAACTTCTAAAATCCAACCGTACCTCTCGAATTTTGGACCTTTCTTTTTAACTCTCCTGCTCTAGTTCCCTGTTGTTATTTAACCAAAATTACTCATATAGTCACTGAAATTATGACAGATTATAAATCAATACATAAATTATAAGTAATAACACAATTTCAAGTAATTTTGCCTTAAATAAAACTCTGGATTTATTTAAGTTTTATGCTTCCCTACTGTACAATGGAAATAATGGTAGCTAAGTTTTTCAGAGGGGCTGCTGTGAGGACTAATGTCTCACCTGTGTCTTAAGATGAATTTTCTGAAAGTTTCCTTTTTTCCTTCCACTCTTCACAGACCTGGCTGTCTTTCACACCTTTCTTTCACCTCCTTTTGTTATGTAAATGGAAGGTCTCTAACATTCTTCCACCACTTTCCTTGTGGTATGGCTTTAGCAGATGTGTTGACCAAATGCCAGATGAAGCAGCACAGACAAGTATTCCCAGAAACTTGAACAAATAATCATTTTGGAAATCTTGTGACTGAACTAGGAGCCGAAACAAACTTTGAAAAATCTCTTTTCTGTCAAGTTGGAGTCCTTCCCAGGGCCTTTTCATGTCCTGCTCTACAGCCTGTTGGGATCAGTGGAGAGGTGCCATTGACGTCAGGCAGGCTTTTTAGTTTTGCAGTTTGCAAAAGGCTTAATATTCTACTTTCAGCTGTTGTTAAGTAGTTGCTGTTAGGACTCATACATGAGTGAATTTGGGTGTTGGAGTAAGCCTTATAGATTGTTGCTTACCTAAGGGCTTGTTTGCAAAGAGCTGTAAATTCCCTGGATGAAAGACATTTTTCTAAAGCCAAGTATAACTGTGACCTACTTGTGCATGTTATCTCACACTGCTTAAAAACTGTCAAAACTACTTGTTATCATGAAGGTCTAAGTTAATGGAAAAATGGCTATTTTTAACTATTATAATCTTCAGTTATGCTAGAGCAAACAGGCACAAGTGGGAATGTTTGGTGTGATCAAATACAACAATCTTGGCGAATTTTTTCCCTAAATGTTGAAAGAATTAATATGACCTGTATTTAGTCCATTTAGCAACTACTTCAGGAAAACAAAGACATGTGAAATAGGACTGATGTGGGGTTTTTTTGGGAAAAAGTCACTGACTTTTGAGAGAAGCTAGTGTTGAAGAAATATTATTTCTGCCCAGTTATAGTGTGCCACCCTGCTGCTGCTAATGTGGGTATTGTAGAGAAGGTAAGTGCAGATTTTAGCCTGCTCAATTGTCTAAGTAGTAGAGTTGTTCAGCTAAAGAATTTATTTTATACTACCATCCTTGTGTTTTTCTGTATGATTTTTAAACAAATATAGATCAAACACTTCTCATTTTAGACAAATCATTGTGACAGTAGTGAGAGAGAGGCTTTGTCCTCATTTTACAGGTGAGACAAGTCCTGGACTTATTTTTTTTTGTTTTCCCTGAGGGTCTGGTCAAAACAGGGGAATTTCTGCCTTCTGGCCTCTTCTCAGGCTCCTCATTTGCTCTTACCCAAGCTGATAATAGAGTTCTAACAGCAGATGATAAACTTCAACTCATTATGTTGTGCTCCGGTCGCAATTCTTTCTTCCTGGAACTTTTGTGTGAAGAAATCATTAGTTTTGCAGTGAGAAATTTACATACTAAATCTTGAGTTCCTACCATTAACAGTCTTCAGTTTTCTCTCCCAAATCTTCTCCTCAGATAGCTGTAGACATGGCTGCTGTTGCTGGCAGTGATGGTTTTGATTGAAGTCTATGCTGAGTGATTTAAAAACTTGCTGCTGGGAGCTTCTGGTCAATGTTTTACTATGGTCTGTGATTTTCAGGGTTATACTGCTCTTATCTAAAGGAACTAGCCACTTAGGAGGTGGCTGCTGTATCCTTTTCTGAAATCTAGTGCTGTGTTTTTCTGTTTGTCGGAGGTATTTCTTTCAGGCATGTCATGGTGTCCTTAATTCGTGATGTGACTATTTCATGGCTGTTACCAAAGGCTCTCAGGCTGAGTGGCTTGGAGAGTGGGGCAGTGTGAGCTGGCTGGACATTTCCTTAGTTATAGAAGTTGAGAATTTCAGCACGTTTATGGTAGTTAAGTAGTTTCAGTGCTTGCAGAGTGATTTTCCCCGTTTTCCTTGCTCCGAGGCTCCGTAGCCTGGAGGAAGGCGTTCTTGGCAGGGTCTGGGGCTCTGCAGCACTACCTGGGGCAGGCTGTGTGTGCAGTCATGCCCACACAGCTGTTTCCCACTGGGAGCACCTATGCAGGGCAGGATTTGGAACAGGAACTCAGAGCTTTTCTCTCCTCAGCTTTTGCCCCGAATTTCTTCGTTACTGGTTTCATACTGCTATTTAATCCTGTCTGTACTTTCTGTTTATTTCTTCTAAATACTTGTAATGATTTATGCTTTTTTCACTACTCATTTTAGGGTTTGAGCCTCAATTTAATGGCTTAAGTAGCTCAGAATGAGCACCTGGATCATCAAATCACTGAAAGCAGTACGTGTCTGCACATGAGAACCAGCAGCTACACCTGAATCTTTAGGCCTGGCAGAGCTTTTGTTTCAGTGGGAAAGAAGAATATTTTTACAGAGGTATCTGATTTAAACGGCAGTATCTCTTTTAAACTGGTCCTTTTTAAGTTTTGATGCCTTGTCCCATCCTTTTTCTCCCCCTCAACAAAGCTTAGTCTGTGCTATTTAACTTTTGAGATTAATGAAAATTAGTCCTGAATGCATGGAAAAAGTTGCACAGACTAATGGCAACAACAAGAGGAAACTGGGACAATGAGGTAGAGTCTATTTTAGATGCATGGTTTTGAAAGGAATTGCAAAGAAGGAAAATAAGCATCAGCTTATGGAAGGAAAAGCAGCAAAATAGCTTTTAGTGAAGAACACCAGAACCTCATGTGTTTCACAGTCTCTGAAAACAAGCTTTTGGGGATTTCTATTTTTTCTTTTAATAGGTTTGAATTGAATATTTCAAATTATTTTTTAATCTAATCTCTTAGTAATTGAAGATGAGAACCACACATGGCTAGTTCATGTGTCTGGTGTAGTATTTCTTAGTTTTGCAGTGCTAAGGCAGAATCACACGGTGGAAAGCAGACTTTTGTCTGCTTTGTGAGTTCTGATACCAGCAAGTAGCCTTAATTTTTTTTTACCACATGCTGTTTAGGCGAAAGTATCTTTATAATTAGGTATTGTTCTTCATTAAAGCCTAAAGAAAACTCTTAAACATTATACAGCAATAGCAGAGAAAAACTGTGAGACATGCGTTTTTTAAAAACGCTCAGCCTTTATTATGTCATGTTTTCAGAAAGAAATAAATTTTCAGAAGATCACACCCAAATAAGAGTCCCATATGTTGTGGAGAGAAATCCTTAGTTTGTGAACAAGGCTGGGCCAGACAGGCTTCAGCAAGGAACGCTGGTGTGATGGGGCTGTTTTACAGCCTTCTTTTTCTATTTGCAACCAAGAAGGTAATCCAGAATTAGGACTTTGGGGAATCATTTTGCTCCATGTAACTGATGAAATGCAGCCACATCCACAGTGCAGTGCTTGCTGTTCATGGGTACATATTTGAGTTAAAGTGCAGAGCTTTAGTGAGAGCTGAATAGGAGCTCCCTCTGACTGCCTGCCCGAGCTCTTGTGTGGGATCTGCAGCCTGTGTTGGTTTCTGTGCTGCTGCAAAGTTGGTTGTGGCCAACTTACATAACCTTGGAGATATTTCTTCATGGATAGAAGAGATCATATGCACTTCATGTTTGTTGAAAACTATTACTCTGCTCCTCTGACTGCCACATTTTGAAGTGGAAAGAGAATCTGCTCTCATATTGTAAAAAAGATTGGTGTGTGAAAAGTGTGATGAACCAGAGGTTTTTGTGGCACCAGTGTACCCTCTGCCTCCAGGGAGGAGGTTGCTGGCATTTTCCTGCTGTGCTGGTAGGATTCCACAGGAGAGATGCCTGCTCTGTGCAGCTGTGACTGAGGGCACTCTGGACAGAAGCGTGAAATAGGAAACATGGAGAAGATGATGTTCTCAAAGGTCAGAAAAAAGGTACTATTATCCCCTGTGGTGTATTTGCAGTTTCATCTGAGAGGGTGGTACAAGAAAACCAGTCCAAACCAGCCAGCAAATGGTGAGGTTCTGACTGCCTGAAGCCTTCAGACCTGTGCTTAGCTCTCTTTGGAGCCCGCTGAAGACTGCAGTACAGGTTACTGTTCATTGATGAAGCCAACAATGTTTTTTTCTATTTCTTACAGACTTTTTTTCTGGTAACTTATTGCCATGGTACTAAGAAATTTTCCTTTTGGAGGTCAGCCAGAGGGGTGGTCTTAGCACAGAGGTCTCTACAGGAAGGGCATGATAAGATGTTCTGGTTTACTGCTTCCTTACTAATAAATATATTTTATTCTGTTTCTGGAATGGCAAATCAGGTCATGTAGTGTCATAGAGATGGACACATTTTAATAAAAAATGTGAAGCTGAAGCAGTTTTGGCAACATTTTGTTAGTACTTGTCATTCCCTTTACTGCAACTGGTAGCTCAACTTAATAAATGGGCTCTCATTTTATCTATTCCTTCAGATTAAGTCTTATACAAGTAAGGACTGTGAGATTTCACTCAATGAAAGGATTCTGCTTTAATTACTGTTATTATAAATCTGATTTTGTTTCTATTACATCAGGCTCGTATGAGGAATCTTTGATCAACAGAGAAGTCAGCAAAACTGCTGTTCAAATTACAGTTTCCTTTTAACTCGTGATGAAAGCTTTCAGTTTATTTTTGGCATTAGAAAGTCTGGGAGACAACCAGGTTATATAAGAGCTGAAACCTAGTTAATGATAAAGAAACACAGCTAAGAGCCTGTAATAACAACAAGTCTGAAAAGGATATTCCAGCTCTAATTCTTGGCCTTGCTTACAGAACACATAAAACAGTTTATGCCAAAGTAATGGCTTTCTTTGGTGTCCTGGGGTGTCACTTCTCTTTATCAACATTTGTGGGAGAGCTGACTTCCAGAAAGACTGTGAAAGATGAATGAATTTCACAGAATTAGGGTGTAAAAGAATAGATGAATTTAGGACTTGCTGTGTCACTGAAGATAACAGTAAACACCTTGTTCAGTGGAACAGGAACACAGCTGAGCCTGTGGTCAACAGACAGGGTGGAAATCAATGGTTTTCTCAGAATGAAACAAAAAGAAAAGAAAAATATTAATTCTTCTTGACCGAAAGCACACCTGAGTGAAATTCAAATCTAAGTGCCTTTACAATTAGGTTCAGTTGCAAAAAGAATTGTGCTGAGTATTATCTGTGTAGCAATATTTTATGCCTGCTAGTGAAGGCCAACACAAGGTGAGTATCCCCATTTTCTCTGCCGAGGACGTTCCTTATGGCAGTCAGAAGGGTGTGGACAGGTGTGGACAGGCTGTGCCAAGGTGTGTGTGAATGCCTCTGTCCCACAAGAGGAGATCTCCAGATGTCTTGAGTGGTTTATAATGAGCAGAGATGTAAAGCCTTTTACCTCTCCCTGGAAGTATACCCTGTCTTACTTTCCTAATCTTGGTTTCACCTCTTCTCATGAATGTCTTCTGCATATGAATGTAGATGCACAAGACACCATTTGAATGTTTCTATGGCCTTCTGCTGCTGCTGTGTGAATTTCTCTTGTATTGTCCTCATAAGCCAATAAAATAATTAAATGATAATCCAATCAATTAAAAACTTGTGGCATATGTAAATAAGAGCAAAACTAAATGCAAGAAGACTGTATTGTTATATAATAATGTGGTTATCCAAAACTGTTTATTCTACTTCATGAGCTGGAGATAATCCCAAAATATTCAGTCCAGACTTTGATCTAAGGAAGAATAATAAAACTTTGATCATTGTTGAATTGGCAGCTGCTATAAAAAGCCTATGTTATAGTTCTCTCTTAGTAACACTAGCTAAATCCAAAATCACTGATAAAAGATTTTGATGATTGCAGCTTAAGGATGCTTTTGGACTTGACCTAAAGTAATCTCTGTCCAAAAATGTCTGTAAATACTTTTCTCTATTTTCAGTTGCCAGATGTTTTGATATTTGGGATGAATGACAAAAATGTTTTGTGTACTTAGATGTGCAGTACACATCTAAGAAAAAGGTTCTGGTTAAACAATTATGTTCATATGTGATTCGATTCATTTACAACAAAATTCTCATACCATTGTCTTTATTTCTATCTTTCTGAAAATGCCATTTAAATTTTTTAAATTGCCAGTGTCTGTGACTGTATTATAGTAGCCACAGTGATACCATGTTTGTTTTTATGCTTGCAACAGAGTAAATATTTTCCTACATGTTTATGCAGGAAACAGCACTTGTGATGCCCTTGCTTTAGAGCTGCAGCTGGACAGGGGAAAAATTTCTAGCTTTATTATTGTAAAACTTATAGGAGAATGTAAAAATCAAAAAAGCCATCTAGCATTTTTTTTTAATTGTACATCGGGATTTTTTAATATTTGGAGTTACAGGTGTCAACAAAGCTTGCAGACTACTGGGCTTTCTTTGGAAGTTTTGAATTTCTACCCCAATAGGTTCAATAAGGAAAATGGCTGAAAACTTAAACTGAAATGGCAGTTGATTTTAGGTTCTTTCATATATTTTTTATTTCCACATACAACACGACCTCAGTCCATAGATAGTGCAGGGGTTTTTCAAATTTGTGTGGCAGGGGCGTAGAGAGGTTCATGTAGCGTTTGCCCAAGTGTTTCAAGAGTCAAGTGGCATGAAAGGGCTGCATCTTGCTCTTCCTTCTGCCAGGCTGGCCTGGCACTGTGCATCTGCCTTGTTCTGTACAGCCTGTGGTGGTACAAAAGTTCAGCAGGGCCAGAGCCAGCCTTTCCCTTCCTTTGAGCTTTCCTGCTGACTGGCTCCCTGCTTGACGCAGGTACTCTGCAGATCTGAGGTTTTCTTTCGGAACACTGGTCTTGTGGTTTGGCCAATAAATCCTATTGAGTTAAAAATGTTCAAAATTTAGGTTTGGGAGACTTTGTGACTTCTTGCAATAGCAATCTCCCCCTCTTTCTCTTGTCCTCTGCTGACAGCATTTGTGGATACTGGGAGTCCTCATTTTTCCTTTCTGTAAGGCGCAGGCCAAGCAGACCAGTACTATAAGATGCATTTTATTCTCTATCCATTGTTGCCACTCTGTATTTATCAAAAGCAAAAAGACTATGTGCCTGAAGGGGGATTAAGAATCCTACCATCTTGCTATTTATGATGCTCAGGAGGTATTTTTAGTAAAGGTTGTTGGTGCTGCTGCCCCAGGGAATGGCTGGGAGAGGGTAGGTCAGGAGCAGCCAGCCAGAACTAACGGGTCTGGTGGCTGGAAGAGCAGGGAAGGGGTAACCCCAGCAGAGATCCCATGGGTGGCTGTGTGCATGTGCAGGGACGTGGATACACACAGACACCTTGGGAGTCTGTGTGAAGGGCAGCTAAAGAAACTGGAACCACCTCTGCAGCCATTTGAAGGAGGGGAGGAGATTAGTTCATGCTCTGTTCCACGCATTTTCTCTTCCTGAGAGATTAGTGGAGTTACATGAAATGTTTTTTCTGTGATACTCAGCTTCCATAGCTGAACATTTCCTCCAAATTTACAGATCCAGCAAGATCTGTATGTTGCTATTAGATTATGACTCAGTTTCCAAGGAAGCAGGTCAAGATTGAGCCTTCTACCCTTACTAAATTTGCTTCCTAGCCTTTCCTCTGGAGGCTGAGAAGCCATGAGAGCAGTGGGTGAAGGAGATCTCACGAGCTGTGGAGAGTGGAAGAGCTCACTTGAGAATGATGAGCAAAATAAACACATTTAAAGCAAAAGAGGCAAGAGAGTGTGTGTGGAAATCCTTCTTCAAGCTGGTACAGAAGCAGAACTGACACAGACAGAATGGCCCTGAATCTAAAAAAGACTAAAAGAAATGGGAACAGAGAACATTTAGAGAGTTACAGAAAGGAGTTGTAAGTGCTCTGGTGTCAAAAAAGCTTTTGTTTTCATTTCTTTGTTTTCAGGGCCCCCCAAGTAGCCTAGCAGTCTGTCGAGGGGAGCTGGAGTGGTGGAGCTGGAGTGTGCTGAGGCAACTGTCCTTGGAATTGCTGCAAATATTTTAGTGATTTTCTGAAGGGAGTGGAGGGAAGTATTGGAATGTAGTAGCCTGAGGAAAAACTCTTTGCTGCCTAAAACCTCTGAACGCTTCACAGACTGATCTAGGAGCTGGTGCTCTGCCAGATCCTATTTTTAGGCAATTAGGTTTATGAAGTTATGCTTCTCTAGGGGTAGCACACAAACATAGGGCCTGGAAAGGGAGTGGGCAACATGTGTGCAAGCATATGACTTTTGGGGTGAAAAATACAAACCAGAGTTAGATGCCATGTTTCCATGTTTCCTAGCAAAGAGCTAATCTTAAGTGAGGCTCAACAGCTCCAGCCCTGGTGTGTTTCTATCCTCCTGAATTACACAGTCTACTTAAAAGTAGGATCTGCTGCTTTCCTTGAATACGTAATTTTTTTTCTGCTAATGCCTTCCTTGCACTGCAAGTTGCTGTTTCAGACAGAAGTATTAGGAGTTTTCCTGGGGCAATGAGGAAACCCCATCAGGTGGGGCATGTAAAGAAGCTAGAAACTATACCACCAGAAGTCCTGTGTGAACTCACTGGGAAGGCGTTAGTTATGATGTACTTTTGATTTCTGACTTGTCCAAAGGCACCCACATGTGCAGGCAAAACTGATCAAAAGTGTTTCCATGAGTGTAACAGTAGTTTTTCTGTTAACAAGATACACTTCATGTAAATGAAATTGGGGAGACAGAAAAAATAGCAGGAAGAGAAAATGAAGTCCACTGCCTAAACACCAGTAATGTTATTAACAGTTCCAAATTTAACAGTTTTAGACAGAATCTGTCTTCCTTCATATTGGCTGGAAAGCTCAGTTTACTTAGTGTGTTCTCATTTGCTAATTTCCAGCAACAAATGTTGTTTGTCTGGAATTTTTCCAAATTCTAGGGTAAAAAATAATGCTTTGACACCATGATGGGAGAGCATTGCTGCATTTATAGTTCATGTTACTGTGCCTACTCAGAATTTCTTTAAAGTGTGGAGTCCTTAGTAAAAAATAAATTGATGTTTCTTTCCTAGATTGAATTCCAGAAACAATACTCATCATGGACTGAAATAATTTTTGGACTCTATTAAGTTTAATTTTCTGCCCCACCCTCCTTAATTTCTGTAATGCAAAATAATCCAGTAGGAAATCTTTAATTCATCTTTTCATTCTGCCCAACATTATTTACCACCAGTATTTACAGGTTTTGTAACGTTCTATTCTTAAGAGTTGGTCTTGGGACCATGAATGTTTGATATCAAATTCATTTTCCACTTGGAACTGGAAGATAACAGCCTTTCTAAAATGGTTATTTTCCCATTCTGAAAATGTCCAGCAGTACTGTGCTTACATTTGAGCATACTCTGCAGTATCAGAGGGTGAGGCAGAAACAGCCATTTGATCTTTTCTGAGTGTTACAAAAAATAATCAGCTTGTCTATTATTTCTGATCTGTTTCTTGCCTGAATGGCTGTTTAGAAACTGCAATGCTTATTTTATGGGGAAAGAATATATTGGCAAAAATTAATTTTGGTGGTGGAGCTCTTGGAAGACAAGCTGTATTCCCTTTGGTTGTGTAAATCTGGAATAACTGTGGAGGCCAGCAGAATAATTCCAGATTTGTGCCAGTCAGAGAGAGGCATTGGTCAGATTTTTGGTGTGGTATGAAACAGAGAAAGATATTGAGCATAGAACTGGTTGTAGGGCCAGTTGCCTGGAGGCAGGAAGGGGCACACAGCCTTTTTAAGGCCATTTCACCATTAGCAGTTTGTAACTGCTGTGGATTAACCCCAGCCAGCAGCTCATCCCCACTCAGCCACTCACTCACTGCCTTCCGAGTGGGATGGGGAGAGAGTCGGAAGAGTGAAAGTGAGAAAACTCGTGGGTTGAGATAAAGACAGTTTAATAGGGAAACCAAAAGCCACACATCCAAGCGAAGCAAATCAAGGAATTATTCAGTGCTTCCCCTGGGCAGGCAGGTGTTCAGGCATCCCCAGGGGAGCAGGGCTCTATCACGCACAATGGTGACTTGGGGAGACGTCCCACCACCAGTCCAGACATCTGCCCCTCCCTTCTTCTTCCCTCAGTTTTCTGTGCTGAAGGTGGTGCTGGCCTGTCCCTGTGTTGGGGTCAGCTGTCCTGGCTGTGTCCCCTCCCAGCTCCTTGTGCACCCCCAGGCTGCTCACTGGTGGTGAGGAGCAGAAAAGGCCCTGACTCTGTGTAGGAGCTGCTCAGCAATAATGAAAACATCTTTTATCAACACTGCTTCCAGACCAAACCCAAAGCATAGTCTCCTACTAGATACCCTGAAGAAATGGACTTTCCCCCAGCCAAACCCAGCACCCTGTTACCACACAGGGTTCTGTGCTAAGGGACATACAGTTTTGTTCAGGTGTGATTGGTCTGAACCTCTCTTTTGGAGACTTGAAAAGAAGGGGTGTTTGCACATTCATTAAATATGTGAGCAGAACAGAAAACCTAAAGAATATATAATTATTACAAAATTCAGCTGATAACAAAGGTAGTTTTTAGCATGTTTAAAATAATGTGAATTGTATACAGTGATTCATAAGCTACATGAAGCTGAGTAAGCATTCTCCTATTTGAAAGAACGACAGTGAGCACTGTGGTCTTTGGGGAATCATTCATCCTGGCAGTTACAGGAGTCTAGGTAAAATCTGTATTTCACATAGAATCTGCTTTATCTGATCTAGGACATGATGTCCTAGAAGGAAGGTGTGAAAATTACTTTAAGCTGTTTCTGGAGTGTTATGACTGATGTCAGATGTAGGTTAGTGCAGAAAAGAGAAGTTGTATAAAACTTGGAAATTGATCGTATTCTTAATGAGTTCCATTTCTGTATATTAATCAAAATATTGCTGTCCCTTCCTCCCTCTCTCCTTTCCTCTCTCCAGGGTAAAAACTGCACTGAACTGAGTAGCTCTGCTGAATTCTTTTGCCCTCCTGGCATACTGGAAAACTGCTAAAGCCATGAGGAACTCCCCAAATTGTATAGAGATGCTTTTATCCAGTTGACTAAACCACGAGCAACTCTTTTTTTGTGTAGTGCATAGTTTGCTTTGTAGTCATGCCTTGTCTTCTTTAAAGGACATGGAACATCTGAATATAGTTGTTATTTACCTTTAATACTTCTTTGGAATTGCTCACGTGCCAGTAGGGGCATGGAGGTCTTACCCCTATTGTAGAGCATGATGGCTTTTTGTCTTGGAGGACATAAACCCTGTCAGCAGGATGAAGAGGGCTGAGATGATGTTCAGTAGCCAGGAGCAGGGATTTATTGCAGATTTGTGTGACCTTTGCATCTTTTCATTACCTTTTACAAGGTAAATACCTTGAGCTACAAAACAGAGGACAGCACATTGCATTATGTTTTCTGATGCTGAATTATTGATCCCTCTTTGATTTCTTCTGTATATAGATATATTTTTTTTTTCCAGCAGAGATTTGGCAATCACTGTTTTTCAATTTCTTTGACATCTGGCCATCTGAAGCTGAGCAGAGCTTTAGTAACACAAGTTAGCTGTGTGAAGTGGAGCAATGCAGCATCTAGGGGACAGAGTCAGCCCTAAAGTCAGCATAGTGGAATTAACAAAGTTACATTAAGGTAGCACTGGGTCAATCAGTTTACTATGTTGGTTGTTTGCTGTGCAGGTTACTGAGAAATGCCTTGGTGCTTTCTCAGCACTGAGGGAGCCTGGTGTGAAGATGTCTGGGTTAAATTGCTGCACACCAGTGAAATAATTTCCAGTTTTGTTTCTATCCTGGTTAAACCAAATAATAGCTATTTCTCTCATTGTAATGCTCTGTAGGGCACTTGGGACCTGCAAATGGCCCAGAGCTAGTGCTGACAGAGCCTATACTTTTAGGCTGCATTTAGGGTGTGTGTTATTCCCTGGATATCCCCTCAAACACTGTGTTCCTGTAGCTCTCTGCCCCAGCTTTTCCAGAAGGGATGGCTCCAAAATCAGAATTTGGTGAATACAGTGGCATTGGGTGGTTGATTGTTTCATTGTTGGCTTGTGAGTTGACTTTGTGCCCTGGGGACGGGGGATGGCATTAGAGTGGACAAATTTCCTTGTATAACAGTACCTTTTTTTCCTTGAAAATGAGGCTATCAACACACTTCTGGACAAAAGCGTATAGTCTGCACCATTATTATTGGTGAGATTTCCTCCTTTCATGACTGTGATGTCCAGGTTTTCTCTGGGTCACATGAACAGCCCATAAATGCATATTGTGCCTCCTGGAACAAGGCAGCAATGGGCTTGTGTCTGCAGTCTGTTAACTCTAGAAAATTCTGTATTCTTCTCCATCCTGAGTTGGACTGAACCATTTGAGCTCGATGCTGTGTTTCAGCTGTATCTCCATGTGAGGCAGAACATTACTTTCACAGTGCTTTAGCTCTGCTGAGTTGTCCCCATGAGTGTTTTGATAGAACCAGAGACTGTCGGGGTTTCTCGAAGAGAGGGTCTGATTAGAAGACTGGGAATGGTGCCATTTTCAGGAGTGTGATCTACATTTCTGTTACTGAAGTCCAGGTATGCAGGAATCAAAGCCTTCTGTTACTGCTGTCTACACATCAGGGGTGTGATTGTAACTTGCCATGTGTCACATGACATCACATCTGTAATTGGGATCGTTTGGGGAGCAGTGCAAGGGAAGTCACAGTGGCTCCTTTGCTGGCAAAGAACCTGTGTTTTGGTGAATAGGCTGAGCTGAAACCCCAGTCACTATAACTGAATTGCTTTTGTTTCCCAGGCCCCATAGGAGCTTGGGTATGGCTACTGTTGATATGGTTTTAGACAAGGCCCTGAGATTAATTTCAGAATTCCTTTATCCTTCTTGGTTGCATTCTTGCAAATTGCTGCCCAGTGTGCTGTCCAGCCTGTCACTGAGCATTTTCTCCATGTGTGGCATAGCTGTACAGAATGAAAACCAGCAGGATTATAAATGTCTATTGTGTCAGGTGTTACCTTGATTTTGTTAACATGTAGTTTAGCTAACACCTAGTGACTTTCTTTCCTCTTGGCCTTTTGGTTTCCCTGCTGAAGACAGCTGCTCACAAACAGCTGTGTTGGTCCATTTTACAGAGCTTTGAGGATTAATGATTTTAATGCACAATACACTAAAGGAACTTGGTTAAATCAATGTTCAATCATTTGGCGACCAGGCTCTTTATTAATGAAAATGCTTGCCCATAGTGGTTTTCTGCCTTTCCTGATGTCCAAAAGAGCCATTCTTGACTTGTCACAGGTGTTTCTGTTACTGTGCAGATGATCTGAGGGCTGAGTTTAACCACTGCCATATGGTGGGGTCAGGAGCTGTGGAACAACTTCCCTTTTCAGCTGCTCTGAGAAATGTTCAGGGACATTGCAGAAGCTACTCTGCAAAATCACCTCCCTGGTAGTTCCAAGATTTTCAGATTTGCTGTAGGAGAAGTGTTAAGAAGTGCAAATTATGGGAGGTGAAGAATCCCAGAGGTAGTCTACATAGAAAATCAGCGAGAAAACATGGTGACACTTGTGCTACTGTTAGAGAAATCCATTGTAAAGTATCTGGTCAGCAGGCATTTCCTGTGACTCATATGCACCATCACAAATGGTGTTGTCAGGCTGGGTAATGGTAAATGCCTTGAAATCAGTAAGCAGAATGAAAATAATTTGAGACAGCAGTCATGGGACACATTTTGAGCATGGCCTCTCCCCATCACAGCCATCTGTTGTCACCTGTAAGCTGGCCTTTTGCTTTGAGTGTGAGGTGTCAAGCCCGTCCAGTGAACAGAACTGCCTGCTGAGGATGTGGCATAAATGAGGTGGCTCATGGCCTTGTCTGGAAACATTTACTCTCAAGTTAAATTCAAACTGGAGTCTGCTATGTGAAGTGGCTTGCATCATTAGATTTTTGGGATAAGTGAGCCTGAATTTGTGTTTTACTAAGCAAGTATGTAATTTAAAATAGTTAGGTCTTTACAGCACGTCACTGAGAGCGTGTTTAATGGGATTCAGAGCACCACAATTAGAAAATTTTGTCCGTGTTGCCACTGATGCCAGTCAGAGTTGATCCTAGTTCTGTGATGCTCCACTGCTAAGTACAGACCAGCTCAGCCTTTCCTCAGTGCTACAGTTTCTCTCCTGCCCAGATTCCAATGGTTACCATGATCTATGGGGGCAGCTGCAGGCCGTGATATGGGACAGGTTATGTAAGAAGAGGCTGCTGTATCCAAGGAGGGTAGAAAGCACAGGTGATGACGTAGCCTAGTAATGCTGGATTGTTCCTTCTCTGTCATTTAGTCCAGCACACTAAACATGTCTCCCATTACCTAATCCAGACTAGTGTTGTCTTATTTGTGTAAGAGGAATATTAATGGTATTTTGAACAGGCTTAAGTAGGATTGAAGTGTCATACAGGTGTGGGTTGATCCTTTGCATGGGACTAGTCACTTTTTTATCCAAACATGTAGGTAGCCTTTTTGCTCAAATGTAGGTAGGTATAAAAACCTGCACTTCTGAATTAGAAATACAAATTCTTTTAAGTCCACTTAGTAGCCTAGGAAATGTCACAGTATCTCTAACACACTTTCCTGAAAAGATACAACAGATATTTAACCACAACATTTCATGACGTAAGTCTATTTATATCAAAGTGTCATGTGGTTTTAGGGAAAAAGAGATTTTATTTTTTCTTTGAACAGCATAAGTCAAAAGACAGAATTGAGTTTTCCACATTTACTGCTTGAAATGGAGACATAATTAGGAAAATCTCTGTGAAAGTATTTTTGCTCTTATCCACCCAGTCACAAATTGATACAACAGATGATCAACTTGGAGGAAAATAACCTACTAAGGATAACTTACAACTAGAGATTTGTATGGAGGCTATGTTAGGGAGCAAAATAGAGCAGGTTTAAAGCTGTGTTTGGATGACCTTCAAATCCCATCTGCAGCTTCAAGTTTCAAATGTCAGCTGCAAGTAGATCATTGCACCAGAAACACTTAGGCAATAAAAGATCAAGGATGTTCTCTCTTTGCATTTGTTTCAGAGGAGAGAATTGTGTTGCCTCATTAGGAGCTGCTGTCTGTGGGTAGACTGGGAGGAACTGGGAAATCTTGCACACTGGGTCAGTGCATCCAGGGTGGAAAGGGGTTTACCTCTACTAGATAAGACAAAAATATTAAAATCCACTATGTTACTATAATTGCTTCAGTCTGGTCTTGAGCTTTATGCTATGAGGTGTGAATATCCTCAGCTCAGAGCCATGAAGAGAAGCAGAAGACAGCCAAAACTCCACTGGGGTAAAGGTAAGTATAGTCAGACAGCTTTATGGCTTCTTGCCTCCTGAACTGCAGATACCAGCAAATCCAAAAGACAGGCTGAAGGGAGAAATCTGCCCCAATTTCTCTTTCAGTTGTGCACTTTTTTCTTGTGCTTTCCTTGCTCACATGAAAGAAACGGGGTTAAAGGGGAAGTATAATCAAGGCACTGTTACTTTAGAAGCAAAACCTTAGGTCAGAGGTTTCTGCTGGCCAGACTGATCCTGGAGTCGAGTGAAAACAAACTGAGCCATAGCTGCCTCCAAGAGGCATTTGGCAGAACTGAAGGGTTGCTCAGAGAAGAAGCTGCTCTGAAGTGTTGTAAAAGCTTCAGAGGCTTTTAATTGTCACCACTGATGTCATTCAAGCCTGATTCCCACTGGAACTTCCTCTGTGTTAATTATGGTCCTGAGGATGGTAACTTGGTGAACGCAGCTGCAGTGTTGCTGTTGCATCAGTTAATTAATCATCCAGGCTGGATTGGAAAGATGTGTTCCTTTACTCTCATTATAAACAGCTGTAAAGAAATGGAAAGGTTTTGAGGACTGAGAAGTCCTTTCCAGCTGTTTCACAGTGTGAGGGCTTCTGGATCCTTGGACTAATGTGCAGGTCTTGTGTCCATGTTTTCAAAGGCATCATGGTGCTTGTTCCCAAAAAAGAAACATGAAACACATCAAACTCTGCAAAAGCAGGTCATCTTTGTTTCATCAGCACAGCTATAGGAAAAGGCCTTATGAATTAAATTAATACAGCTTTAATAACCTTCTTAAATAACTTGCACAGGTGAAGCACACAGATTCTGTTAGGAATAAATTGAAGATACCCAGAGTGGCTTTCTTAGGCAAATATAGGGAGATTATTGCTGGGCTGGTTTTGAGACTAGTTTGCACACTCTGGTGATGCTGATTTCACTGTAGGTTATTAGTTTTTCCTTAATGCCTCTTGCTGACCTGCTGCTTGAAGCCATGCAGACATCTGAAATACAGCTCATAGGACTCCCTAGCAAGGCTGCAGCCATAAGAGTGTGGCCTTTGGAGTGACCTCTGTCAGTTCACCCCTGCAGTGATCTGACTGCCAGAGCTCTACCCCAGCCCAAACCAGCACAGTCTCTTTATCTGGTCCTCTTAATCACAGGGAATATTTATGGACTTTGCTGTCTGAAGTGCAGGCTGCAGTAGCTGAACGTTATTTCTGCTACACTTTGAAAGCCAGTGAGGTGACATGTATTTACATTGCTGAACTGGGTCACTCTTTTTCTTTGTGTAATTTGCTTCTGAACATGCTTGGGAGCAGAAAAGACACTTTTCTAACACTATTATTTTGTTGTTTAGGCAGATAAAAGCCTCAAGCTGTTACGTCTAATGTGCCTCACAAATCCACATGGTGACATTTTAAGGCAAAAATAACTTCTAGAAATGTCAATAGAGGTGATAAATTATTATTTTTGAGCTTGTATATTAAACTAACTGCACTAAAGACATGTTCTTTGTATGTGGTGACAGGAAACAGTGATAAATATGCTGACATATTTGTAGAGATAAGGATACCCTACAATCTTGTAATTATGTTTTTCCTCATTTGTTAATTAACTGATTTCCATGGAATTCTTGTGGAGAGGGGAGAGCTGTGTTTTATTAGTAGGGCACTGCAGAATTTGGTTTGTGTCCAGTGATTTTTCATGACATGCTTGTGGCTGAAATAGCTGTCTGCATTGTCTGGGAGCACACCTGAGTCTGGAATGACCTTCCGGGTCTGATCTGGGAAAAGCTTTTACAGTGCCCTGTGCTTGGAATATTCCCCAAGATGTACTTAATCATGCTACAGATGACCTGCATTTGAAGTGGAAAATAAAAAGTGACCTGGCCTCCTGCCTTGTAGGGTGCTGTGGTATCTGCTGGAAGGGCCCTGGTGTTTGTTGTTGCAAACCCAGTAATATTTGTAGAGCTTATTAAGTCCAGACTTCCACAAAAATATTGGAGAAAACTGGTGCTGCATTTCCTCATAATCCAGAGCTATCTTCATTTTCAGCTGTAATGCTCTAGATGTGTCTTTCCTTTTAAATAGCAATTTCACTTTATTAATATGAAAATCATCAAGGTCAAGAGATTAAAAATAAACCAAACCAACCCCAAATTTCCAAACTGTTGTCCCTTCTTTGACACTAATCTGATCCACGAAGGCAGTGATTTTCTCAGTACTGCCCTTTTTGGCTCATTTGGTTGCATCCACTTTAGGCCCCATGCAGTGAAGCTGTACTTTGTGCCTGAAGGAAACCTGACTCAGAAGGTCACGGGGACTGTGACGGCGATACATGAGAGAGCACTTGCCCAGCAGGTGAGGACACTGAAGGTTCACACAGTGTGAAAATGCTGCCCAGATACTTCCCTTGCAGCCAGACCACGTCAAGAGCCTGTGTCTGGCTGTGCTTCATGGCATGGCACCACTGGCCATGACCAAAAATGTGCTGCCAACCCTGCCTTGATTCCTACTACTGGTTTTTTTTTTTTCCCACTTGCTGTAGTGTGGTACTGAGAATAAAGCATAAAATGCTTTTCCTTTTGCTCCTTTTTAAAATCTTTTACTGTAGACTGCTTTGTGATATGTTCTTATTCCCTGCATAAAGTTTGAAAATGTCAGTTGCTGAAGGGAGAAATAGTTTTAGTCATGAAACTAATAATTGCAGGCTTTGTTAAAGATCTGGATTTTGATTAGAAGAAATACACTTAACATGAGAAGTTTGCCATGTGAATTTAAGAACTCATTACAGAAAATTGAGGAAGAATAATACCTTTTGGTAATGTCACAGGATTTCATTTCTTAGGAAGAAAAAAAATGTGATAAGTTTCATTTATCCTGAAAGATATATCACTAGACTGAAAAATTGTCTATGGGTAGCTTTTAATGTTAATTGGAGAGAAAGCTTTGATGATTTAGTGTGGAGGAGATACTTATCTTTTGTGCAACTACTGATAGATGAGGTGAATCTAGCTCTTTAAAAAGCCTTTATATTGTTAGATTTGCACTGGGAAGCCCAGCAAGGCTGGGGTGAATGATGGGCATTGTACCAAGCACCATTTACACACTGAAAGATCAGTGCCTGCAGCCTTGCTAACCTAAATAGACAGCAGAAACAGAAAAACAGTTTGTAGCCTTTATTTCTTTACTTATTTATTAATAAAGCAAGCTATATAAAGCCTTTTTGCTAATTTGGGCTCCACGAGGTTGTTGTGAAGGATGTGTACTGGCAGGCAAATTGCCAAGAGTTCAACAGAGAGGCACAGACACAGTCCATCAAATGGATTAACCATGACATATATTATAGGTACATGTAAGATGTTGGAAAGTGAGTGACAGACTCTGAATCAAGTTAATAAAATTCACTTTGCATGGCAGAGTAGTTGGCTCTGTTGCAGCTAAATGGAGCTGTGCATATTTCAGGGAGTGCTTTTAATCAGAGGTGTGTGCTGGTAGTGTGCTGCACTAGGAGGGTTGTGAGTTACACCTTAATATGTCTGTCACGTTTTTAATTTTGGCTATTGCAGCCTGATACATAGAGAATCCATGTAAAACCAGCATTTTAAATAAATTTCTTCGGCTTATTCGGATCACAATGTTGAAATAAAACTGCACTTTGCCTGAGATTAGATCTAATGTTCCTGCTGATCTTTAGTGAAACTGCCAGAATCACTTAGACCATCAGTATCTATCAATCTATTGATCTGTCTGCAGTCTCATCAAAAACTGAAAGTAGAAACCGAGGTGTGGAGGCCATTTGCCATCCTCAGATGGTGGCCATGAATTTGGGTCAATTCTGAGTGTAAGTACTAAGTCTGTCAGATCTTAAATACGACTTAGCTGCCGGCAGGATGGGTTGAGGCAGGACAGAGAGTACCACAAACCAGCTCCTCTCGTCCTCAGGCACAAGTGCTGATGGCCCTGGGGCAAAAGTCACACTGGCATTCATAGAACCATGGCATGTGAGGCTGGCAATTACCTCTAAGATCACCGACCCAGCACTGCCAAGCCCATCTCNAGCTCCAGGCAGTGCCTTCTGCTCCGCTTCCCTCCACTCGTGTTCTCTGCACCCAAAACTGCTGCCAGAAGCATCNGCCTGTCCTCAAGTGTTTCTTCCACATGGATTTTAAATCCCTCCAGGGATGGTGACTCCACCACTGCCCTGGGCAGCCTGTTCAAGCGCTTGACAACCCTTCCAGCGAGGAAATTGTGCCTAATATCCGATCTAAACCTCCACCGCTGCCACTTGAGGCCCTTCCCTCTCCATCCTGGGGTCCTGCCAGTTGTTACTGGGTAGAAGAGCCCGGCCCCATCTGGCTGCACCCTCCTGTCAGGGAGCTGGAGAGCCATCAGGTCCCTCCTGAGCCTCGTTGTCTGCCTGCTCAGCACCCCCCGCTCCCTCACCGCCCCTCCTCAGTCTCCAGCCCCTTTGGCCGCCCCGTGCCCGGCTCTGCAGCCCCGTGTCCTTCAGGCCGGCCGTGCCCGGCCCGGCCCGGGGCCGTGCCCGCTGCTGGCGGCGGCCGCTGCGCTCCGGGGTCCCGG
>VYXF01007955.1:805607-833191 GCA_013397295.1 Polioptila caerulea
GGCGGGAGCGCTCGGCCAGCCCGGCCTGGGATGCTCCCGTGGGGACCGGGCGGCAGTGGCGACCCCAGGGAAGGGGGGAAGGGATGTTCAGCACTCCCTGGAGCTCCAGGCAGTGCCTTCTGCTCCGCTTCCCTCCACTCGTGTTCTCTGCACCCAAAACTGCTGCCAGAAGCATCGCAGCTTTTTGTTGCTGTTCATCTCGCGCATCCCTCTTTGGCAGAACCTCTTGTTCTTCCCTTCTTTTCCTTGTTCACCTGTAATTTTCCCATCGTGTGCAAATACACTCATAGTTGCCTCTATGTGGCATCATAGAAAATGTTATTCATAAACTATATTTACTGAATTTTCCTCACCTAAAATTAATTGTCTAAAGGGATATAGGGCTGCAGTCTGTTTTTTTATAAACTTTTTTCAAAAAGATTCTGCATTTAGATCCCAAGCCTAGGTTTAGAATTGTTTGGATCTCTGTTTTCTGTTAAGAATAACCACAGTTAAGATGTTTTTTCTCGCATATCCTTATGATATGCCTCTTACTGAATAGATTATTAATGTGGTTTTTTCTTAAGTAGTTTGTGACTTTTTATGCTTCATTGTTCTAAGATCATCAGCTTCTACTGGTTTGAGTGTATGCACTGAATGTAACGTGCCATTGTTTAGTGGGAATTTCCCATTTTGTAGGTGTATCCCACTCAAAATTTTTCTTGCATTGCTTGTATGTTCAGCACTGGATATCAGTGACCATTGAGGATATGAGATTACACACACTGAGCTCTCTGAGTGTTGTACCAAACTTTCTGAACCCTCTTTCCTGTTTCTCTTTGGTTACTCTGAACAGTCACTTGGGGCAAATGTTTACCTGGGTAAAGGTGGAACCTGCCCACATCACTGCAGAAAGCTTTTACGTTGACTCTCAGCCTCCTCTGTGTCAATCTGCAGGGCTTTTGGAACTCTGCACATCTGTGAGTAGTAATTCACCAGGTCTGAACTTATGTCACTAAATAGTTGCAGTCCTATGGTTGTATTTGCACTCAGTTTAATCACCCTGCTTTCGTGCTGTTCTTGTGTGTAATCCGTGCACCCCTGGGTAAGAATGAATGTGTTTTCTGGCTTGTTTGTAGATACTGATTTGATTAGCAGTAGCCATCCCCCAACTCCTGCATTCCTAGCTATAAAATGATAGAAAGGTGAAGTGACTTATGGCCACTGTCTGACATTCTTGTCTCCAGAGGAGCTTGATGTCTGTGATTCAGTATCTGAAGTCTTTTGGAGCTGTGTCTACAATGGCCTAGCCCTGGAGCAGGTGAGCTTTGGTCTTTTTTGACTCCAGACATCACGGGATTTTAATTGCACTGTGTGAGCTCCTTTGAGCACCTCTGTTCTTCCAGCTGATGGCTCTGGAATTACAGGCTTCGGAACAGGCCAGTCAGTTCTCCTAGCAATAGGCTGGTTTTATTTCACATTGTAGTAGATATAAGCAAGAACTTTAGGCTCTACAGATTTCTGCACAGTTTTTTACAAACTCTGCTTAGTCTTGGAGTGGAGTATCCACATCCCAGCTATTTTTTCGGTGTTGTGCTTTTCTTTGATTCTCCCACCTAGTTTAATCCCTTTTCCTTTCCCTTGGTGAAGAGGGTCAGTGACTCAGGGCAGGAGGAATTTTCTACAGCATCCTGTTTCTTCCCAGTTAACACTGAGGTGTCAGGGGTGAGTGTCTGCCTGGCTGGGCTGGGCTGGTGCCCTCACCCTTCCCCTCTGTTACGAAATTGCTCATGATTCCAGGGGAGAGAGTAAGGAAGCTGCAATGAAAATGAAACACTGACACTTTGCTGGACTGCCCTATTCATTACCCCTTGAGTTGAGCTTTCCTTTGCTGAAATCATTCTGAAATACCAGATAGTGTCATACTGAAGCAAAAGGATGGGGAAGGTATCAAAGTACTTGTGCCTCTGTTGCTATAGTGGTGTTTGTTTTTCCTTGTAGTATTTCCTTTTTCCTGTTACTATTCTTTGGTGTAATAAAAGCAGAAGAGAAAAAAAAAGTCAGAGTTCCAATAAATAATTTATAACAGTGACAGGGTTTTTGGATCTAAGTGTGTCCTGTTTCCGTGATTGTGGTGGAGAACAGTGTGAGAGGGCTGGTTAAAATCACTTCTATTGCTTTTCCTCTTGTCAGTGTGAGTCAGTGGCCTGCTGAGATCCTTCTTCCTGTGCCCTCAGTTCTTCAGGAGAGAAGCAAGCAGTATTTTTTTGGATCTCTTGGTTTGGTTAAACACTCTGGCATGGATGGTATCCCTTTGCTCTGTCGTGCAGCCATTTAACAGTAAATTGTTTTTTCATTCCTCTCAGCAGTGCAGTCTGGAAACCTGCAACTGATTTGTTCTATTTTCCTGCCAATGCACAATTTCAGTGGCAGTAAGGGAGCAGGTTCCTTTTTGTTTTGGGTAGAGAAATTTAAACTGCAAGACAGTTTCACAGCAATACGTTACATAATACTGCGCAAAGTGAAAAGTAATTAATGTGGAGGTGGAAAAGATCCCCTTACTACTCAGTGCAAAGCTGGGTTGCCTTTCTGACAAAGATAGTTACCTCCTACCTCTTCATTTCCATCAGAGGCCCTCTCAGAATCCCAGTGATAAGAAAAAATTGTCTCTAAAAGATTGTCTCTAATCTTTAGCAGAATTTGGTAATACAAGCAAAAGATTGAAGCTACATTATTCTGTCATCTCAGCTGCCTAATGTTTGGAAAGAGTGAGGAAATAAACAAGTGAGAAAATACCCAGTGCCCCCTCCTGAAGGCTGCAGAATTCTGCATTTTTCATCAGACCAGCCACATTCTCATCTCATGCTGCACTGGAGAAAATTTGACACAGCCTTATGAAACTAATGAATTTTTCCAGTATGGCTAAAATCGCAGTGTTAGGGTTTATGGAAGTTAAGCAAACATCAGTCTGTCTTTCTGCAGTTACTATTGTGTTACTGTTATTATTGCAGTGTAAAAGAGACTAAAATCCCCTGAAGACATTCCCTGCCCAAGAAATTGCAGGACTGCTTAATTTTATCTGTTATACACTTTCTTGAGAGGCCTGTCATAAAGATTTGGTTTGAAGTAATCTCAGGTTATATGAGGGTATAACAACAAGAACAGAGTCTGGCTAAACCTCCTAACTGATGCTGATCTGACTTAGACAATGTATAATCATAGATTAAAAATACCCTGAGCTTGGTTGCATCCTAAAAATACTCTTCAAAGTTCTTAGCAGCTGTTACTAGAAATAGTTTACTATTGCCTAGGCGGTGCAGTAAAAGCTGAAAATATAAAAACTAGGATTCTTTTTTTCTCTTAAATATTCATCATGAATACTCTGTGTTCAGATTAATATCTTTCAAGTACTTGCTTTATAAAAGGCTGCTTAGAAGGACCAAAGTGGCAGGTTAAAGGAAATAGGAAATGTGGCATATAAAAAATACTGTTCATTGCTATTGGTTGGTGGTACATTTTTTTCTGGAATATTTTGCAGTTCCAATTCCTTTGACTCAAACCAGAGTTCAGAAAAGAGAGGCTAACATGATCTATGCTGGAAACCCATGATGAAAGATTAAACCCTCTGGGATTATTGTCTTAGGCACAATTCTTCATCCTCTTTCTGTGTCATATCAGTTGCTAAAATTATAAACGATATTGATGAGATAGATAAGAAACATCTATTTTTTTCTTCTTAAAAATATCAGGGCTCTCAGTTAAATACAAACCATGGGAAACCTGTAGAAGGGAAAATAAGAGCACTTGGTTAGACTTTTAAAATCCTTGCAACAGACTTTCAATGAAATCACTAAATTAATTAAATGAATGAAGAAATTGAGTCTGTGACACTAATCCATCTGAATTTCTAGTTTTAGTGACATTAGAAAACTGTTGGTTCTGGTGTCCTTTGTATAAGGTGAGAGGTTGATCACTGTCTTAAGACCATTGTAAGACTGAGGAAGGTAAGGGAAGGTGCTGTGCCTATATGTGGTGTTGCACTGTTTTGTTTTTTTTAATTTCTGGAGTTTGTCCTAGCAAACAGATTTTTCATACCTGCACCATGACCAGCCTTGGGCAGGGCACCTCAGCTTCCAGGACTGTCCAAACCTGAGCTGCGTTTCTTTCTGAAATAAATGCCAGTCCATATTCTCCTCTTGTGTAGTCTTCAAATCAGCTTTCTTTGTGGAACCCTGAAAATTATGGAACTGTCTGCCTCACCAGCAATGCTGTCCTAGGAGTTTGCTTTCCTGCAGAAATGCTTTTGGTGTCCTATTAAAAGCTAAAAGCATTGTCATTAGAGAATTATAACATCAGCACAGTATTTTTTCGTCTGAAAAGATCTATACATCCTTTGCTTTTCTTCTTTAAGTTGGAGGTTTTCCTTTTCATTGTAAGAAGTTACTGTGAAATCCAGAAAGGCTATATATATATGTATTTGTTTAGTATTTACATTTATAAAACAGCATTTTTCTTCTCTTATTGTTCCCCCAAGACCAAATTGGTGTATATGGTTTGGAAATGTCACTTACACAATTTTTGCTTTATAACACATCTTTTAAAATATCTCATTTTCCAACCTTCTAAATTCACTAAAATCAACTCTATTTTGTGGAAATCTTGGCAAAAACCCCCTGTGTTATACAGTAAAAGCAGATGATGGTAAGCATGTTAATCACCTCTAGAGCACATTGCTCAGTCAGTGGTTTTGGGGTATTCCAAAGAATAGCAGCATTGATTTTGTTACCACCTCCAAGTACAGTACATTCTGTCGAAAAGACAGTTGTGTTTGCAGAGCACAGACATGTCGTGGGCATGTGCCCATGTGGGTGGACATGAATGTGGCACCCCTGGCACGAGGCCCTGAGGGGCTGGACGTGCTGTGAGTGCCATGGACAGCTCTGCACAGGCAGCCACCACTGCCCAGGCTGCAGGGGCTGGCACAGGGATGGCCCAGAAACTGCCCAGAAATGGGATGCACAGGGCACTTGCTGGAGGCCTGAAGTGTTGGCAGCTGGTGAATTCTTCAGTCCCCTCCTGTCTCTCATTTCTGTTCTGGTGCTGTGGAGAAAGTGTGTTCTGGGCTACGTGAGGCCTTTAGCTTGCATCGCCTGTGTTCTTTTAGTAGCATTGAAAAGTTTTCCATACAAATGTCATGAAGAGGAACTGTGAGCAGAGAAGAGGAAAATACAAAGTGTATTTCATTTATTTAAATGTTTTTCTAGAAGTTAAATCTTCATGGAATTCTCTTGTGTGAAACAATTTTGGAAACCTGCTTTAGCTACTGAAGTCTGTGTCAAATAATCACATATGATGTCTGTGTCAAATAATCGATGTTGCCAATACAGGAAGTGAAATGAACAGGCAACAATATCACCAGTGTTGACTCACCTTTGATTTTCAAAGTAATTAATTAAATGTAATTTAATTAATCCTCTTCCCTAAACACTCTCCAATTTTCTGGTTGATTCTTTTGTTTGTTTTATTTAATGATACATATACTGTAATTACAGTTAGCTTGCCATTCTGTTCTTGCCCAGGGAGAGCTGCCTGTATCTTTGCCAAAAGATGACTTCACTGCTAGCAAAATATTTGTAAGATTTGGGACACTTTACAAATAATTAGTGAAGTTTTCAATGCTCTCTGGGATTTGTTGAAGTGGAGTATAAACATTACATCTGCCATTTGCATCTGTTTGTTCTCATGGCAGAGTAGAAGCTTCATGGGACCTGGGACCATGGTAGACACACCTCATTACAAGTAGCTGCAGTTGTTCTCTAAACTATGCAGTACATTAGGTAATCAATAATATCTTATGTGTTCCTATTTTTAAAAATCTTGAGATTCTTTTTTCTGAAATCATTGTGTTATATTTCATATTCAAATGAGTGTAAGAAGCTTACCTTCTTTATTTTTGCAGCTGCATGCAAATGAATAGCATTTCCTTTACTGGTTATAAAAGGGATTTGGCAAAAGGCAGACTGTCCAGAAGCTGCATGGTTAGGTGGTAGATGAGACTGACATTAGGAAGATATTTTATCTTTTGAAACTGTTTTTTGTTTTAAAGCTTGCATTGCTTATGCCCTCTTTATTTTATGCTTCTGAGTAATCATCAAAATCATACATGAAAGGGGCCTTGACTTTTCTGGATTCTTTACAGTGTGGACTCCATATCCTGTACAACTAAAAAACCCATTTGCTTATTCAAAAGAGAATAATCTTCACGCACTATTTTTTTAAGAAGATTTACTGCAGCAAATCTTTTTCCATTTTGAATGTTCAAAAGCCTGAGAGTTACAAAAATGATGTGTTTTAATAATTGTCTTTTTGTTTTGAAAGCTATAAAGTATTACTGCCTTTTAAAAATCAAACAGAGTAGACATCTATGCTTTGCTATACAAATAAGTTTTAAAAAGGGATGGAAGAAGCCAAGGTAAAACCTTACAATTTGTAAAGGAGAAGGAGGCAAATTGGTGGGGTCAGCTAAGAAACAGAAAACCAGAAGGATTTAGGAGACAGCTCTCGGCTGTCTGGTAAAATTGGGCAGATATTCCTTATGAGGCTTTGTGTGTGTAGTGCCTAATGTTATTTTATCTGGTCTGCAAAATTCACCTGATGAGTGAAGACGTACAAGTTTAATGCCAGATTTATAAAACTTTACTTTCTGGTGTCACAATTCCCTTGATATTGCCCCACAGAGTTCCCAGGATGCCTGTGACAGGGAGGAGGATTAGATGGACATTAGCATCACTTTTCTTCAATTCAGAACCACTGGATTGTCATTGTTGATCATTCTGACTTCTCTCTCATTTTAAAAATGGTGTCTTTTAATTAGAAGAAATTCCACTTGCTTTAATTCATTGCTACTGAAGCATGTAGCTGCTATCAAGTGTGTGGCTCTGATATGTATATAAATAATACAGCATGGGGCTGGGACCATATGGATAAGCCTGTGTCTGTTTTCTCCAAAGATTTAGGGTATTTTTTTGGATTTAGATTTTACTACTGAAAGCTGGTTTATACTAATATGGGTACTCTGATAATTGGATTCTTCAGTGACAGTGCTATATGAAGTTGTAAGGGAGTAGAGTGGCATTTTACAAATGAAAAAAATGGAGTATTAAAGTGTTTAAGTAAATACTCTCAAATTATTTTTCTGTCCATGTTTGAGGATTTTATCTTGAGTGTTGATTTAACAGGAACGGTATGATAGTGAGGGTGGGTCTTTTCTGTTCCTTAAAAAAGACTGAAAAATATTTGACTAATTTTTTTAGGGTACCTAGTAAATTCAAGTACTATAGTTTTTTTGGGTGCTAATTTTAGCTAGAATTTGATTTTTGAGAGGTTAAACACAGACCATCTTTAATTAGCTAGAGCAGGAGATTCAGTTATTTGCCTGGTAATCCTGTTTTCTATTTCTGTTGCCATCCCTGTCTTGTTCCTTTACCACACTGCATTGTCTATTTCAAGCAGTACCAGGAACAGCCTCAGAAATGTGAGTATGGTGTTTTATTTGGTGAGCTTTCTAGGCACACTTCTCATCCAGTCCTGTATAAAGATTCATTTACGAAAAAAAGTAGTTTAAACCAAATACTTTAAGAAAGTATGGACTATGTATCTGGACCTGACAGCCTTTTTTTAATCTGAATAATTCCCGTTCAACTGAAACTGTCTTAGAAATATCCTGAGATGAATCTGTACCTGCAAGCAGTGTTCCTTATCAGCTTTGCCTAAACACTTGCTGGCTGCTGTTGAGGTGAAAGGACTGTCACATGTATTTTCCTTAATGCAGATGAGCCCCACCCCACCACCTCCCTTTTCTCCAGTGAAGGCAATAAGCACAAATAAGTTTGACTTTGAAACTGGCAATGGCAGCAGTGTTTAGAAGAGCTTTTAGAGATTTAGACTTCTCACAAATTACTGATGCAACAGAGCAGAGGAAATAAAACTGTTTTCTCTTGAGGCCCATGGTGACAAATAGCATTTTACGTTCTCCAGGCTTGCTTCTTTCCTTCCTTGTTTAGTCTTTTCAAGAGGAGAAAGTTCTTGCAAAGTACTGGTGTAGCAAAGCCAGGCAGTCTGGAGGCAGCACTTGTGACAAGTGTTTGCCTGCCCAGTGACAATGTAGAAACACACACTTATGTACAGGAATAAACAGATGTGATAGGGAAAGGAAGAGGGAAAATTCACTCCATTACACCATTACACAGAATATATTAGTTTGAGCTTTTTGCTTTTAGCTCTCATCAGGGAATTTTTGTGAGGACGGAATATGACAGATTCTTGGCCTATCAGTGATATTGGCATTGGGTATTTGTCAATTATACATCACAGTGTAGCAATGAGCTCCTTGTGGAGGTGCTGGTTGATACTGTGTGAAATCAAGATTCTGACTGTGTTGAAATTCCTGAAACCATTTCAGAGATCTGCAAATTTTAATTTTCTAGGGTTTTTTTTGTTTTCCTCATCCACATTGAACTGCTTGCTCTATTTTTAGATGTATCAGTAAGTTAATAGAGATAAGAGAGTCTGGTTACTTAATTATGGTACTTTCCTCTGCTTGTCTCAGTGTTGCAAGAAGTTGTAGCCCCTGTAATAAATAACTTCTAGTCTAAAGTGTTACAATTTGCTTATACAGTTACTGCATTCACCAGTTTGTTTCCTGGTTTTTTTGTTACAATTTTACTGGTAGAAGTCATCCCAGCAAGGCTGCCTTCCCTGAGCCTGTCTTCAGTAGGCTGCGGGCTTGCAGGTAGAACACTCAGCAAAGTGACAGGTTGCCTTTGTTTTCATATTTCTTCGTGTCTGCTTTTCCTCCCTGGGATATCTTCAGGGTTTTTTTGTCTTGAAGAGGACAGGGGTGCCCACATGTTTCTGAAAGTCAAAACTGGACCTCTTTTTGTTCTCTTACAAAACGTAGATGGACAGTAAAACAAAGCTAAAAAGTTGTTCACAGTTAAAAATAATAATTTTAATCACAGGATGAAGTTCACAGGCTTCAGATAATCTCCTGTGTTCTCAGGGTCTGGATTTACCCCTGAGCAACACTTCATTGGCAAGTCCTATCCAACAGGTCCTGTAGATGTGAAACCCCTCCTGCTCACCAAAGCAAAGGGAGTTCTGTGTATCAGGACTTTGTGTCAGTCTGCTTCATAGTGCCCTAAAGACCGTAGAGTTCTTTGAATTCTTTGGGACTAATGGTGCTACATGTATAATCTATAGAGGGGAATGTGGATGGCTGGCACACATTCTCTAAGGCAGCAGAAAAGTCTGATCTGTTTCTCTTTTGTCTCCTGCAGAAGTGTTACATAAAAACTTCCAGGAAACCTACAATTAAAGAAGGCAAAGCACTTTTAAGTATTTATAGGTCTTTGTCAGTCTTAGTGTTAGACCTAAGGCAAGTAGAAACAACCATTGTTTTCTAGTGCACATTCATTTTAACATTTTATGGTGTGCCCAAGATTCCTCAAGAATTCTGACACAGGTGGGATTTGAGCTCAGACATCTTGGATGCCACTGCAGGCGTTTTGTTACCGCCTCCTTCTTGCTCTTCCCTGCTTCACTCCTGCTGCCTTTCTGCTCATGGCTGTGTGCTGGTGATGTTGGCACTTCCACAGCAACACCCAGCGAGCAATACCAAAGAGAGAGAGGATCATGGTACCCCCCTCCCATCACACACCCTCCTTGTGCTTGCATTTTGCAAACCCATAGAACTGAAATGAGTGACAGCACAAGGACAAACTCGCCTCACTTTGTGCTGTTCCAGGTTTCACTGACAGTACAGCTCTGGAGTCCCAAAGGTTTACACTCATCTGAATTTCAAAGTAACTGGTGGAGCCTTCAGTTAACAGCCAGGCACTGGGCTGATTTTCCTTAGGAAGTCCATGACACACTGGCTGGATCAGTGGAATGCTGCTCAGTTCCTCCACTGCTCATCACTTTAGGTACGTGAGCAATAAATACAGTTTCTTGCCACGTATAACAACGCTACTCCTTCAGTTAGGCAAAAAGGTTGTCTGACTAATTCTGTTCTTTTAGTAATGCTGTAAGAGTAGAAGGTGACTTAAAAATCGTGATCTTAGCGAAAACGTGACATTTGGGAAAGTGGGGAATACTGCTTGCAGCTTGTTGTGGAAAATATTAGGAAGATGCTTGGCAAGCAGAGTGAGTTTCTTCTCAGCTTGTTTTGCCTCCCATCTGTCTATTTGACTTTGTTCCACTCTGCAAATGTAACTTCCTTGCATTGTCAACTCGTGAAAGGGTGTTTGAAGGAAATGGTTCATAAAAACTTCATTAAAGGTTTGGGGGGAAATGGCAAGAGCTGTAAATCTGTCAAAACAAGTTATTCCTGTCCACAAGTGAGGCAGCTGGCAACTCTGGTTATAAGGAAAACCCTCAGCGCTCAGCAACTGCGACCAGATCCTTGAGCCTATTTCCAGCTCTGAAGACTTGTGCAGAATGCACAGGGGTGTTTTGGTTCATTGCTCTGAGCTCCTTCAGTAGTCTCTGTACATAGTCTGCACTTGAGGAGAAGCTGAGGGCTGTCGAGTGCAGCTCAGATCACAGTTGGCAGCATCCAGAGCGTTCTGCTGCCATTGCCTTTGGAGCGAGGCCCGACAGATGCGTCATTGGCTTCTGCTGCTTTTTCTGCCGTGAGAGAATGGGACCCTGTCATTGCTGACACCCTGTGTTCCTTGTCCCTCACTGACCTCCAGCCATAACCTCACCTTTCCAAGGGACTGGGGGCTGGAGAAAGGCTGCCCCTTGCTATTCCAAGGGTTGCTTTTCTGGAGCACACAAGGCTTTTGCTGCCAAATATTTGTGGGAAATACTGCACTTTTCTGTAATTCTGTAATTCTGTATTTCTGTAATTGCAGATGGTACCTGGCTGTGCCATCCCATGTGCATCAGTATAGTCACCAATCCTGGACCAGTTCTCTGGTAATGGGACTTAGGGAATAGTGAAGTGGGATGACGGAAGGATTTTAAATATGAAAGATTTACCAGTTGTTCACTACTCCTGTCATTGGTCTGAGACCTTCTGGGTGAGTTAAATGTGCTCAGAACTTTCGTGGATGTTACAGCCCTGGAGAAGAAGCTAAAATAAATGAATAAAACAATGCAAGTGGTCCAGGCAATCCAGTGTCGCTTTCAGATATTACTGGGATATTTCCCCTTTGTCCAAAACAGTGAGTTTTACAGCCATAGTTCCTTTGGAGTTAGAAGCAAGAATGTAACAGCCTTACAAGAGAACGTGTTATGTTACAATGTAATGACCAGGAAGATATTGCAGGAATGTTTATTTCTTTCCATTTGTTCTCTGGCCTCCTAGTTTGACACGATCTGATGGAGAGGCATAGGAACAATTAATCCACATTAAATAAAGGAGTGAATTCAGAGTTAAAGGGGCTCTGATTGATCTTAATTTATTCTTGTAATGAGCTAACTGAAATTGATAAAGGTCACTCTTACTTATGAATGAGAGTGTCCATGAAAGGCTTTGAAGTAGTTTCTGTAATCCATTTCAGAAGCTGATTTGAATTAATTTTCTGAAATGTCTGCAGGCAGAAAACCCATTACAGTCTGTGTGTAAAGACTGCCAGCATTCAAAAATAATTCTGCCTGTCTACATCCTCATCCTACCTGCCACAGCTGGTAATTATAGTAAAGAGGGATCGACTGCAGTATCCCTGTGGCCCATGTCCCCAGTGTCCAAGTTTCTCCTCTGTGGGAAACCAGTGCCTCAAGCCTGCATCAGGGGCTAAGGACTCATTCTAAATCTGGTACATTTTGCCTGCCTCCTACTCCCAGTGCAGTAATTTACATTTGCTTTACCCTGGCTCTGATGTTTGCCACCTTCACCCACAGCTGAGAGAGCAAGTCTTTAAACACTTTTCCCAACACTTAAGCCAGAATTATTCTGTGGTTCAGCTGCTGGGTGAGACTAATGCCAGGTTCCCCAAGGAACGAATGCACCACCTGGCCAGTGAGCTCCAGCTGTCTGGCTCTGTGCCTTGAGGGCCTCCTGTACTGCCAGGTCTTGCCAGTTAGTCTCAGTGTGTAATTTTTTGTTGTTGCTGTTGTTCTTGTTAGTGACTCAGCCAAGATTGTTTTAAAGAAGCTATATCTCCCATTTAAATTCACAAAGGCTATAAAAAAGGAGGAAAGGATGGCTGCATGGGAACTGCTCTGAGCTATTTGTTATGTTCGCTCCCTAAATTACAGCTTGAATATCACTCTTATGTTGTGCCTGTGCCACTCTGCCACGTGGAAAAATTGAGAATATTCTGACAGGCTCCTTTCCCTGCTGGTTGAAGAAGGATATTTGAGCATCTCTTCAAATTCTAGGCCCTGTCATAGGATGTTTTTAAAGGTTTGCGCTGGTCATGGGCACTAATTCATCATCACAGGAGATCTCTTTTATACTTGGATCTGCCTGGAAAAGGCCTCTGCCTTTATGGGGTAGTTCTGAGGAATATGCAGAGGTGATTTTTTATTTTCTTTCCTGTCTATTGCTAAGTGCATTGACTTCCCAAGAGTCTCAGTCCCTTGCTACTGAATCGATTGTTTCCACTGTAGCAGTGCCGTGGATCAGAGAGGTCTGAGATCTGCTGCAGTGACATTAGGGTCACAACTAAAGAGCTGCTCTCTATTGTCAGAGGCACCACCAAGCCATCAAGTGCTCTGGTGCCCTGTGCCTTGCTTGTGAAGCCATAGCTGCCCCGGGCTGAAGGCCGAGCCCTGGCAGAGCCCTGTGGCTGCTGTCCAGGAGCTGCAGTCGGGGCGGGCGGTGGAGCCGTTCCCGTGCCCGCGGTGCCCGGCTCTGCTGGCCGCCGTCAGCAGCTGCCCTGTGCCAGCAGAGCCCCAGCCTGGCTCACGCCCCTCGCTTCCCAGGGCTCTCCTGGAGCATGGCAGGGCTCCTGGAGGTGGCTCTCGTACTGTTCTGAGGACACACAGATCTTCCCTCACGTGTTTGGAAGGCAGAGGCATTTGTCCCCATTTCTGGAAGAGATACCAGCGTCAGGGAACACAGTGCTGTGTTCTAACCCCAGCGGGGCAACCAGGGACGTAACCTGGAGGTCACTTGGGCAGGCGACAATGCAAGTTTGTTTGTCATTCTGTGCTTATTTGTCTGCAGAGACCTTACTGCTCCAGTGGGTAATGGGACTTACACAAGAAGTTTAAGTGTGAATTCAATTAAGGAAAGGTTTGGAGCCATCCTCCCCTCAAGTAGATTTTTCCTTAAATAGAACTTCTTTATTCTGAGCTGCAAATAGGAGTTTCACTGCAGGCAGCTCTGAAATATGCATTTCAGCTTCTGTATTATTTAGTTCTAGGACAGGACAGTTAATTACCTCTCCAAAGGCACTGGAGCTATTTAAAATACTTCCAAGGTATTCCCAACTTGTCTCCTGTCAGCTTGCCTTACGGTAGTTTTATTCATAATGTGTATTTAAATTTATGAGAAGATGCCTTCCCATTTGGGTGTGTGTGTTTGTGTTGGAAAGGAGCATGTGCTCCGGCATGGCAGAGTTGAGTAGGAGGCAGTGCCTTCTAGAGAGTCAGGATTTGTCATCTGCTTTAATTGCATTACATGCTAGTTGTTTTTTATTTTTAAAACAACTTCAATGGGACAGAAACACATAGGCTATTTTTTCTCCTGATTTTGATGTATCTTTTCCCAAAAGTAACATCATTTGCATAGAAGAACAGTGGTTTTAATTTCTGACAGTGTAAAATGCATATGGGGCTGGAGGTACTGCTGATTATTTCCAGGATTAAATTTTTAGTTTTCTTATGTGGTTATAATTGAAGAACAGTAAGAGTGACTTCTGTGATGACCCAGCTCATTTGTTTAGTTTGGAAGCTGCTTGTACTCTCAAATTTTCTAAATGTGACTTTTTGGAAAATGGGAATTTAATTCTAAAATTCCAGAAATTTCTGTTTTGCAAATTAATTTATGATCATAATGAAGAATATGTCTATGTTTTCTGAGACAGATGACTAGAAAAGGGGGATATGGTGGGGGGGATTTAGTATGGCCAGATCAGAGGGAGATTTTAAAAGACAGTTCTATTACGTTTCTATTACATTACTATTTTCTAGTTTGTCTTGGGTTAAGTTGTGGGTGGCCTGGAGATGAGGAAAATAAATTCTCATATCTTTGATACAAAATGACCTCTCTTAAATGTGGAGTCTAAGACTATATAGCATTTAAGGGTTTTGTTTTCTTTAGTTTCTGTTTTGCTTTCTTTTAATTGGTGTATACACCATAAGTCCTTATTATTTTAGTATTTTAGATTGATGAAAAAATAATACTATTAATAAATTTAGTCCAGACACCACCAGGATAATTTTATTGCCAGGATTTAAGTTTAAAAATAGCATTTGACCTGAAGCTGAAAATAATTCTGAGTTGGAAAAATTAGTGACATTCTAATAAAGTTATCTGGAAACTGAGCTTCCGAGAATATGTGATCCATGCAAAGGTGTCTACATAAAAAGCACAGTTGCTCAGAGTGGAACAAAGGATTTATGTTTCCACTGCAGGTGTCTTTAAGGAATGTGTTATTCAGCTTTTCCCATTGCTGTGGCAGACAGGTACACCAGGTGGAATTTGTTTTGAAGCGCCTGCTTTGGCAGCACAGCTGACCTTGAGTGCAGCTTCTGATCCCTCTAGTGCACATAAACAGCCTGCTAAAAGGCCAGCTATTTGTTGGGTGGGGTTTTTTTCACTTTCAATTTGTCATGGAGTGAATATGAAACTCATGATAAAAATTAGTAGAATTGGTGTGTGGGTGTCACCAGTGTGCATAAACTGCTGACTAAATGCTCAGTTAAATGCCATCTGAGTTTCATTCGCTTGTATTAATTTTTGTTCTTAAAATTGTTCCAAGGATTCTCAGAGGCTGAAGGCTAGAATTGTTTTCTGATTCATCTGGGAGGGATGGCTGACTGTAACAGCCCACTCTTTAAACAGAAGAAACAGTCCACAACTTAGCTGCTTCTATTCTTTATAGGAGAGCAGATTAATTAATAACAGGAGAACGAGGTGTTAAAAGGCCTTGCTGGTATCCCTTCTGTGAATGTAATAGGAAAAAGATGGTCAGAAGGAGTAAGTTATTATAGTAATACAGGGCAAAGGGAGGAATTCTCAGCTGGTGACACAAGTGTTGATTGTTTCCATTTCTGTCTGGACTTTGGTGTGTAGCAGGGGTGCAGCTTTGAGAAGTGTGCTCACTGTCCCCCCAGCCTCTACACAAAGAAATTGATTTCACATAGCATAATTGCAGTCAAACTGGGCATTATGGACCGAATGGGTGGACTGCAAAGTTTTCCACCAACTGGCTAGACCTTCAGACTTGAAGTATCCGTGTCCAGCTAACAGCCTGTGCCAAGCAGTGTACCTCAGGGCTGGATGCTGGAGCTGCTCTGTCCAACATCTTCATCAGTGACCTCGGTGGTGGGGCAGACTGTCCCCTCAGCATGTTCACCTGTGACATCAGGTTGGGAGGAACAGCCAGGACACAGCTGCCATTCAGAGGGACTTAAGCAATGTGGAAGAGTAAACAAGCAAGGACTATGTGATGGTAAAGACAGTGGCAGTCTTGCAGATTGGGTGGGGTTGCCATTCTGGGATCAGCTGGCCAGGTCGCACCTCTGCAGGTCCTGAGGGGCAGGAACATGAGTCAGCAGTGTGTCCTGGTGACACTGAAAGCTTGCTGCAGGATAGAGCAAGATTTATAAGATTTGGCAGAACATAGCTGGCAGATAGGGGAAGTGATTGCTCCTCTATGTTCAGCACTGAGGGCTTCCTCTGGAATAGTTTCCAATTTTTTTCCAGTTTTACACTCACCCTCCTGTGCAAAAAAGATGCTGACAAATGAGCAACTGCAGCAGAGCGCTGATGAGGGATCTGGAGCTTGGGACCTACATGGGAGAGCTGAAGGCACTGGCTTTGTGTAGGCCTGGGGAAGAGAATGCTACGGGCAGGTACAATGGGTGGTTTCAACTACCTGAGTGGATCCATGTTTGTGTATAAACCCCTTCCCACTCTCTCCCTGGTGCATAGTGGAAGGGCAGTCACAAAGTGCACCAAGAGAAATTCCAGCTAATTAGAAGGAAATCTTTTTTCACCATGCATGTGTACAAACCCTTGATAAGATTACACAGAAAAGTTGTGTAGTCTCTGGATTTTCAGACATTGATGGAAAAAGGCCCTGAACAACTTGATCAGGTTTTGGACCTAGCCCTGCTTTGGTCAGAAGCTTGAGCTAGAGACTTCCATTAGTCCCTTCCAGCTGGATTTGCCCTGTGATTCTCTTTTAAGGCTCTGGGATTCTGATGGCAGTAGACTGCTGAATGTAGAGGCTCCTGCCCTTCAACAATTCGACCTGCACACTGTGGTCTGCACTCAGTAGGCACAGGCTGTACCTTTTTAGGCTGAGATTTTATCATCCTTACTCATATCTTAAGTGACAGTAAGGCTATCAGGGGCTTCTTGTAAAAGCAAACACTGGCCATGAGGTAGGATCTGACATCAGAGGGGTTTCAGCTTTCACGTAAGCAATGATCTCCTTCTCCATCCCCCAAGCATTGCTTTTGCTTGTCAGGACTCTTCCTTTTAAACTTTGTCCTCCTCGTGAATCCTGACCTGACAAAAGAGTGATGGTCCATGTGAATGTCAATATTTTTGGTCTCTTGTCCCACATGTAAGTCCTTGACAGATTTCTGCCTGCTGTAGCAGAAAATTCAGGAAGAGTGGAATAAGGAGTTGCACTCAGATGAGCTCTCTGTGCTCTGAGTGTGTGGTTTATAATGCATGGAGCACTGAGGCACAGCAACAACAATGTGGAACTGCCACTTAGATATGGCAGGTAACAATGGACATGGTTCTCATTTTCTGTCCTTTGAAATTCAGGTGATAAATAAATAAATAGAACCACTGATTCTGTGAGGTGTCCCTTGTGTGTTTTAACTAGAAGCGACTTCCATTGCTCTACTTCTAAAGAAAACATGCAGATATAAAAGCATATGACTGTGAATTAAAAGAATAATAAATCTTCCTTTCTTCTGCCTTAAGAAACTCTCTCAATTTTAATCCCACTCTCTCAATTTAATCCTGCTATCAATTTTCCTGTATATTTCTGATGGTATAACTTCTTTTACTGCTTATTTGTTAAATAACTGTGTGCAGATGCTCCTGAGGTCTGTTGCATTAACACTTTCAGTTTTCTCAGCTTACTTTCTTAGCAAAAGAAGAAAAACAACCAAAACAAACAACACCACCTCCCAGCATTATTTACTCAAATTCCCTACTGGTTAACATTCTGATATTTCCATTGAGCCTATTAATGAGACATGTTAAATTTATGGTTGTAAAAAACTCCTTTTGTTTAGGTTTCTGTATCACCTTGCTTTAATCCCAGTGATAAGAAAGAAACTCCTTAGTCTAGAGTCACATCTCATGTATAGAAATACCAGTGATGATAAAAATTTAATGAAGGAATTTTTAATATAATCCAACAGGGTGAGATAAAAATTGCCTTACAGCAAAGAAAAAAAAAAAAAAGGAGTTATAAAGCATCATTTGAATTCTTCCAGTATTCTTATCTATCAACAGTACTTAATATTTAAAGCAAATGTAGGACTATAAAACTTGTAACTGTTTGAAATGTTTCCCTTGTAGCAGATTTTTGAGCCTTGGTTTTTAGATATATTGGTGATTTATCTAAGCAATTCTAAGTTATTGAAGAGACAACTTCTTTTTTTGTTGGGCTACACTGTTCAGTTGTTCTAATTTTTAATATTCCCATCAGGTGCATCTACACTTAAACCAAACAGAAACTGTCTTGTGGATTCTAGAAATTTGTTTAAATTCAGTTTTACGTAGAAAGAGACCTTTGAGTGCTTGGGGACTAAGAAGAAGAATTTTTGCCATACAGTTGGAGTTTACTGGGGTGTGAATGACAGCGAAGAATGCTGATGCTTTGTTTGATGACAGGATGGTGCTGGGTAGGTCTCTAAACAGGGATGTGTTGCTTCAGTTCAGTCAAAGATAAATGTACCTGTCAGGACATGCATCAAAAAGTGTATGATACCTATGAAGGGAGAAAAAAGAGCCATTTTCAATAATGGATGAAGTTGTGACAAGAGAAGTTTATGAACATGCCATAAATAAATTTAGCATAGGAGATAAAGGAAATTTAATCCCTACACCAGCTTTCCCATGGAACTTGTAAATCATAGTCCTTTAGGGTGGAAAGGACATTGGAGCACCATGTCCAGCTGTTAACCCAGCACTGGCACATCCCCCACTAAACCATATCCCCAAGTGCCACATCTACAGATCTGTTAAATTCCTGCAGGGCTGGTGACACCCCTTCCCTGAGCAGCCCGTTCCAGTGCTTGACAACCCTGTCAGTGGGGAACCTTTTCCATATATCCAGTTGAAACCTTCCCTGGCACAACTGGAGGCCATTTCCTCTTGTCCTGTTGTCTGTTACTTGGGAGAGGAGTCAGTTCCCACCTTGCTGCACAACTTCTCACAGAGCCTGATCAAGTTGAGCTGGAACTCCATCAGCTTCTGTAGGGAGTTGTGGGGTGTTACAGATGTGATACCCTGGGAAGCTGCATCGAGTCCTTCCCTCTGGGTATGATACTTCTCCTCCCAGTCCCACACACCTCAGTTTCTTACACTGAAGAACAGTGAACTCTTCACTTTGGAGATTACATTAGCTTACTCCTTTCATTCTTGCAAAGGAAGCAATGTCACAGAGACGCTGTTAAATTAAACAAACTTGCATTTTAAAGACTCCCAGCATGGCAGGTGGGAGGCCAACTGCTGAGGGTGGGCACAGTGTCAGGAACCCACAGCACTGAGTATTGCTCACGTCCTGGTGTGTCATGTCAGCCTGAGGAGCTCCTGAGCTGACAGTCGTGTGTGATGTGTTGTACTAAAAATCCTGACATGGATAGTGCTGCTTTTGTTAAGGCTGAAGAAGAACATTTGCAATATTGACTTTTGCCTATTGCTGTTTATGCTGTGGGCTAGAAACGTCTTCATTTTCATGCAGGATTTACAAAGAAAATTTGATTTACTTCTCTGTTTTTCTATATCTCTTTGCAGAGCATAAACAGAGCCCTGCCTCACTCTGAGCAAAATTTAGATTCAAATTTCACTGACAGTAAAGAAAATAATGGAGGCACTGTTTAAACCATTCTCTTTTTCAAAACTATGCTGTTGTGCTCATAGTGGTGTACACTGAAAGTAGTCTTCAGCATTTCTGGTCTGGTTTAACTTGCTGTAGCAAACATTCATGTGTCCAAAATACCTGTGGGAGCATCAGTAAGCTTTGTTCATGGGCAGTGCTTACAGACCTAGGCTTTATTTTAATTTAATAAAGACCAATTTTTTGTTTTCTGACAATAATTACTGCTCTTACTCATTGTGAATTAATCCCTCAGCCAGGCCTTTCATTTAGGTCTTAGCTGACTTCTTGAAAGGTTGAGTCCGCCTTGGAAAAAAAATTAAGGATATAAACATTATTCTGCCACTGACAGAATCTGGTATTTTTCTTTTCCAGGAGAATTGTTTGACAAGTGGATCACAGTTGCAACTAACTTATATCAAAATCAGGAGCATCACAAAACATCTGCACTCCACTTCTTAAAAGCAATTAATGAAACAACAAGTCATTATTTCAGTCCTGTAGTAAATAGATTATTAACTCCCTAAAGGTGAAGGAAAAGAGATGGCAGAAGATTAGGATTCAGATTGTCAGCTGATGTAAGCTGATCTCTCCACTAACCTAATCTCTTTCAAAAGTAAAGGGTTTTTTTTTTTAGTATCAGGAAGCAAAATCAATTATGATTAGCAGAAGATCTAGCCCAAAGTTATTTATTGTAAAGATCTGTTAAATGCCAGCCTCTGATGTATAAAAAATACCTGTTTAGGCTTAGCACACTTCCCTTCTGAAAGAAAAAAACCATTTGCTTAACCAACAAGATGCCAATAAAAAATAGAGTTACAGAAAAGTTAATTAATGAGGTAATTCTAATACATCCTGTTTTGTTTCTTGGCAACAGAAAGCGTGTGACAGTCAATTGTCTGCCAAATATTTTATCTTCATGTTATCCATTTGTGATCCGTTGCCTGGCGCCTGAATTAGAGCCAAGTCAGGGGAAAGCAATCAGTATCAGCAAGCTACCTTGGAGCATGGAAAAGGAGAGGGAGGTTACATGTTCTTGTGGCTTTACAAACACTCAGCTTAGCTTAGGGAAAGGCAAATTGTAAATCTTGAAATGAAGTGTAATGGGAGGCTGCCATTTTAGTCTAGAAACTGTTTAAAGCTCAGTGTATCCCAGCTGGAATATCTGTGTTTCTAACAAACATCGATTGAAATCCCAGTGGAATTGACTCAGTCTCCTTCCTTCCTGCATGGATATGTTGGGGAGTGTGCAGTTTACCCCTTCTCTTTGCCCTCTGATAATGATTGTGAGGACAAGGATGCCTGGGCTTTTTCATCAGGGCTGTCACTGCCTCAATGTGTGACCTCGGAAAATAACTTGGCGTCTGTATGGGTGGAATTTTTAAAATGAGCTGCCTAAAATTAGGCATCTAAAAATAAACAGCTTGTATTCATGCAGATGTGAAGCCTTGTTTCAGATTATTTTGCTGGAAAAAATTAGCTCCTATGTTTGTTTACCTGTAAAACTGAGCGGTGTTGAGAGACATGATAAAATATTGTAGAATCTTTGTGCAGAAGAAGCATGTAGAGTTTTTTTTTAAATTTCTTCTTTTTCCTAAGGATATAAGTATTTTGGTCTCAACCTAATCAAATCAAAACAAAAGCTCTCGTGGAAGCATTTCTTCATACAGCACTAGAATAGAGGATGGAGCTCACTACTTCAGAGTGTAGATTAATAAAAAACAGGGACATACTCCAAAAGGAATTAGAAAAAAAAAAAGTGAAAACAAAGTGCATTAGTAGCTATTAAGCACTGATCTGGAGGTAGTCTAAAGCTAAATCAGCATTTTGCTGCAATGTGAGAGAGTATCTAGAAGGTTCTAAAGCATTTTCCCTTAAGCATTTCCTGTTGCAGGTTTTAGATCTTTGTTTATGCCTTAACTAATTAAAATACAGTAGAAGTTAATGAATGTTTTTAAAACATTGAGACCATCAAATGAAATGGATATGCAAGAATTTCAAATGATGTCTGAAGGGGGAGGGAGGGTCTTTATCTAACTACAGAGATTCAGTGTTCTGCCGTTGGCCCAAATCTCTCTCATAATGAATTTATCTACAGGCTGCTGCACTGGATTCTGGAGATGTCTGGGATGAGTAGCTCTGGGTTAATATAGGCTTCCTTTTAAAACCGTGTGACAGCTTACAAAATGCTCTGGGATACCCTGGGATGAAAGGTACATAAATGCATGTAAAATGCTATAATTAGGATGCAATTAGAAACGCACAAGAAAGGACTGTTTGCTTGGCTACACTTTATATGTCTATAAAGTTTCATTTTTCTGGAGCACAGGAGACATGGCATAATACTTGTTTTAAGCAGTTACACTTGAAAATAATTGCTGTGTGCCAGCTCTGAGGAAGTTATTGTAAATTTGTTTCTGCTGCAAGGCAGAGACAATGACACTGATGTAATAATTTCAAAGAATGGGGCAAAAAATCTGGAGGAATCAGCCCTGGAAACTGTAAATGAGAAGAATTAGCAGCAATCAGGTATGTCAGCCTGTATGAGGAGGTGAGGGAAATTGTTTGCTGAAACAGTGAGGAAGAGTCTGCTTGTAATTTTGCTCCTGTAATGAGTTGGTTGTGGCACTGTCACTTATGAACCAGCTCTGGTGAAAAGGCTGTGGCACCCATGGGGACTGTGTAGTGTCATTTTCCATTCTATGAGACTTGAAGTGAGAACATATAAGAAGATAAACTATGAGGGAACAGGGTAAATTCATTTCCTTTGGTAAGAGCTTATTGATATCACTTAAAGTCTCTGAGTTTGTTTTTTATTTTCCTTCTGAGATTTTTTTTTTTTAATAAATGATTTTCTTTAAACAGGAGGTGTGATGGCCAGACCTTTGGGTTGGATTCACGAGACCTCAATTCAGTTTCTAAGCTGAGCACAGAGATTTATTCTGGAAAGATCACTCAGTTTGCCCAGTGTTTTACTCATCTGTAGTATGGAAAGAATATCTCAACAGGGATTAAATCTTCCAGGGAGCAGGCTGAGCTAAGATGGTCCAATGTCATCTAGGAAGAAATAATTTTGAAACTTGAAGGAAAAACTGTGGGGCCTTGCCTGTCTCCCACTAGATGCCGTGGGAATGTGCTGATTCATGGATCTGTGGTTTTCTGAAGTGGCTGATAACATTCTTGATGTAGGTTTTCTGATAGTAGGTAGGTTATGAATGTGGGAGCTTCTGTTTGGGTTATATAGTAGGGGGGGGAAAATGGTGATTAAAACAAGGAAAATTGTACAAATGAACTTTTAAATTCAAGAAATATCAGACTGGTGGTTTGTGTGATGGAGAACACTGTTGTCTTTTTTGTTTTTCTGGCAACAGTGTAGTTCTGTGTATCCCTTGCAGCACAGGGATTGATTATTCTCAATCACTTTGTAGGAATTACAATAAGCCTGAGAACTGTGTAGGATGGAATAAGCTAAATCCGATGAAATTGCTGGAGAACTAACGGCCAGAAAGTCTCAGCTGAGCTTTAATAGCCAACAAAAACATCTCTCTGCTGAGCATAATAGACTGCAGTATTTCCAAGTCTTGTCACTTGGCAAGATTTATGTGGCTTTTTTTTTTTTTATTCATGAGAATAACATGAATAAAACTGCTGTTTATGGCAGCACACTGGCAGATTTCAAATACTCTGAAATTCCTGGAGACTGGACCTTCAGCTTTAGGAAGCAAAAGGTCCTGAGATGGGACTCAGAACTCATACAATGAGAAGTGATCATGATGTACAAAGCTACAAGGTATGGTCTGTTAACTGGGCATAAATGAAAGTGAATATGTAATCATATGTATTGAAGAGGTGATGTTTTGTACATAAATAGTCATGTAGATGATTTATATTTATACCTGTCTTGAATATGGGGTCTAATGCTGTAGGTACTAATAATACTGAGCTACTGAGAACGTGATGACTTGCACAAAATGGAGATGTGTGTTGAATCATTCTCATCTTCCTTCTTCACCTCTTCACCTAAACAAAAAATTCATAAATGTGGTTAACAGAAGAAACCACACTGGTAAACCTGAGGAACTTGTCTCCTAATGAGGACAGAAGAACTTATTTCTGGGCCCATGGAGCTCCTTTTCACCATTTTATCGGGGACAGAAACACAACACGCAGTTGTATCTAGTAGCAGAATAAATAAAATAAATAAATTCGAGTGGTCAACACTTCCAGGGAATATAGTAGTTTAATTTTTTGTCTGTAGAACAAGAATAATTGTATCTGCTTACCACGTCAGAGGATTAGTAATGGTAATTAAAGTGTGGAGTGCTTTGATTATTAAAAAGAAGAATGGGGGTGGAAAAAAAGAAGTGTTTCTGATGAGCTATTCATTTTCAGTCAGGCCTGTTAAAGTCCAAATGGAGTAAACACCCTGTCCTGAACTCCACTTAATTTGGCAGCAAATAAAACTTATAAAACCACAGGAGAACAATGTCAGGCTGAGAATAAAGGTAGAGAGACCAGGTTCTGTGCCTGTGTTTACATTTGTCTGTGCATCTGAATGACTGCATTTTTAACAAGCTGGCTGAGAAGATGACAATTCATTGTGGAAAAAATTAAGTCAGGAGTCCAGGAAATTCAGGATTGAGTGTTTGAAGGAGGGAATAAAAGTACTTGGCCAAAATGTGGTCATATTTAGCAATTCCCAATGAAGAAGCCAAAAGTTTTTATATGTTTCTGGCATCTTTCCAATCATGTTTAGAGGAGAAGTGATAGTTTTTTGTCATCTGAAGTGGAATCTCAGTGTTAAAGTGGAATTCTTGTTTCAGCAGCACCTCTCAGTCCATAATAATGTACAGAGTAAGTATGTTCTAGAGAGGGCTTCAGGTTGCAAGTTGTCAGTGTCTGCACCTTGTGCTTGGCTGCTTTTCAGTGAAAATTCCTAGGATGAGGGTTTAACAACGTCTCTTTCAGTCTTCCCTCCCTCCTCCTTCCAGGGGAACAGAACTTAAAGATACTAACCATTAGTATGGATACAGGAGAGAAAGAGTGAAAGAAGAGAATGTGCAGCTCAGGAGGTGTGAGCTGGAGAAATTCAGAGAGAATCTCAAGCAGTTAAACAAGACAGCTTAAGGGTTCTGTGGATGATTTAATGGACATGGAAAGGAACTGGGAAAGCAGACAAATGGAAAGGAACTGGAAGTAATTCTGGGAATGGTATTGCCAAGAGGATGTTCCAAGGAGGTAGGGCAAACCCGATGGGTGTTGAGGATGTTGGACGCAAATCAATCAGAACAAAAAGATTCATTAATTCAGCTGCTCAAGGAACAGTTTGTCTCTGGCTCTGTGCAACTGCGTAGAAGGAAATGCCTGGAAGTCTGCACTTACAGTCAGCCTAATTGCCTCTGTCCGGGAGGGGTGTTGTGGGAACAGAGGGAAGATGCCTGGGACTTCAGTTTTCGCTGTTCTAAGTGTGTGTGAAAATGGTAACAGTGTTTCTGTCACCGGCTCTTCCTCCTCTGTTTAGGTGCAGTATAGTCATAAACCAGCAGCAGTGGAGTGGAGATGAGATGCTGAGTCAAACAGACAGAAAACAGCCTCAGGACAACATCAACTCTGGTTGCAGTCCACCTTAAAGGCTGCTGGTTAGGGTCCTTTTGTATGAAAAAGAAAGTTATCAATAATATCAGCTGATTTGAGATGGCCAGAAGATTAAGGCATGTCATTGTTTGAAGGACAGCATACCAAGGTCTCGATTAGTAATGGAATAATATCTAGAGGAAAATACTCACTCTTCCTTTAAACTGTTTGGGAACAGAGACACACCTATTCTGCTGGGGCCACTCCCTTTCATACTGTTCAACCCAGGAAATAGTAGGAGTGGAGCCACAGAGTGAGCCACCTCTGAAGGCTCTCACTTGTCCCTCCAGCTTGCCATCCCTTCTCGGTGAGGCTGTAGCTTTTGAGGTGCAGGAACAAAACTGCCTGAGAGCACAAATGGAACTAGAAATACATCAGAGCTCTGCAAACGGCAAAGGTTTGTCCTGGACTATTGCTCTGCTATTTAAATCTCTAATGATAAATGACAGGTTAAGCCATCCACAGGACATTGGTTCTTGGATTTACAGAGGGAAAGCAGGCTGAGGAGCTTCTGTTGGACAGAAATTGGGATCTTTCTGATAAGAAAAGCAGTTTCTTTATTTTAATTTGTTTTTCTTTATTGATTTAAGAGTTAAACACCTCCTCAGCCCGGTGTATTTTATGAACAGTGGACTTTGTTACTTGGCTGAACAGTGTGTGCATGTACCCATGTGCTGCTTCCCTGGAATGGATATCTGAGCACAGGGAGCAGAGCACAGCTCAGTGGAATTAAACAGGCATTTTATCCAGGTCTGACTCCCTGTGTATTTTTGTAAGAGGTAATTCACTGCTGTCTTTTGAAGTTTCCCATCTTCTAGCTAATGATGACAGCATGCTGTTGCTGTGGGGTGAGTTCTGCAAAAAGAGGTTTTAGAGTTCTGTAGTGGCAGGTGGCATAAGAGTTCAGAGTATTGCTCATTGATGCTTTGAAAGAAAAGCTGATAACCTGTCAGTGTCAGGGTGCTTTCAAGGCAGATTTCTTCGGTGTTTAACCTCAGGAAGCCTTGTGCAATCTGTGTTACTGACTGAGCACACCTACAAGTTCTTGTCTGTCCTGCAGCCACCTGTCAGTGCTGCTGTCCCTGCACAGCAGACAGGAGGGGTGGCTGCTCAGTGCCTGCAGCTGGTGTGTGCTGCTTTCCCTGGTTCAGGTCTGGCTGTGCAGCACAGGGTGCCAATGTGCAGCCTGCAGTGAGGTGAGACCCAAGGCACTTGGCTCCTACACACCTAAAGCACATTCAGCGCGGTTTTGGTGGTGAGTGACACAGAGTGGATACTCTTTGCATCCAAGAGGCATGAAACTCTTAGTTTGCTTAGTAAACATTTCCCTTTTTTCACATCACAATCTTAGAGAAAGGTGGGGGAAGAGGCGTAGGTATAAAAAGACAGATGTAGCTTTCTTGGTAACTCAAGTGTGGGTAGTTGCTTTCTCTGTTATGCTTGGATGGATAAATAAACCCTTGGGGTGCCCATTTGATTTCAAGGGTTAGAGGTGGAAGAAGTAAAGTCCTGTTTTCTTCTTTGCATTGTCTAATCCAATATTTATCTCTTAAAAACAGATATCATCTACCTCTGTGGGTCTGAAGGTTAAAAAATATACAGGTAGATGTATTGAAAAATTGTGTACACCTCTCTATGACGAGTGTCACTTTGCTTTAAAGAACCCCCAACAAAACAACAGAAAAATACAAGTCTCCTACCAACTATAACAACAAAAAATTATGGTTTTTTTCCATTACTAATTAGTCTTTGTAGGCCAAACACTTAACCTAATGTTGATTTAGATATAGCAGTTTTATTTCTGTTCTTTCTCTCAATGTGGGCTGAATTAGGTGTGCAAAATTCCTTTTCCCTTCCTTCTTTCTTTCCCAATTTGTTCTTAAAACACTATTTTTATTTACTTTTTAAATATGAATTAATCTCCACAGTGTAGAATGCAATAGCATTTGGTTAAAAAAAAGCTGTTTCAGTATAGTCATAGCTGTGGCACCTGGGGACATGGTTAGTGCTGGGTTTACAGTTGGACTCCATGATCCTGAAGGTCCTTTACAACCTAAATGTTTCTCTGATTCTGTGATACTGCTGTGATGTGGGAAACACCACACCATTATGTGAATTTAATCAAATGAATATGTGATCCCCAGGTCCTGTGGGGATTCATTATAGTGAGGACAGGCTGAATCTCTGGTTCTCTCTTCCCGACCAGATACACTGAGAACTGGGAAAACCTTGCTTGTACCTCTGCCTGCTTTGGTTGGTGCTGGTGGTCTCCTGGTTGGGGATGGAAATTTCTTTTCTCTGCTGGGTCCTAGTAGGTAAACTCGTGATTGCCACACTGAGAAAGCACAGGAGAGACAATTGATCCTGCTGCCCTGTAGGTGTTTGTACTTTCCCTTCCCTAGCGTCAGCAGGGGAGTCAAGCTGTCTTGAAACCTAAAATTTAGAGAGATAATTGTTTGTTATTTCATTAAAGTCAGTAATGAAAACAGGTTGTTTAGTTTGACTTCCATTTATAATCAGTTTCATGAGCTGGCTTTTCCCATTCTAGAAAAATGATCTCCTAATTCTCTTCATCAGCTGTGTATTTTGAGGTGGAAGGCTTGACCTCATTCTGATAACCCAGTAAGCAGCAGGAGAACTGAGATTTTTTACTTGTTCAGAATCAATTAATTGACTCCAGGAACAGTATTTCGAGGATTTGATTTCAATGAGAGCGTAAAT
>VYXF01007955.1:833996-941391 GCA_013397295.1 Polioptila caerulea
GGGGAAACACAATCAGAAAACCACTACAAAATGGTGCATTATCTTCTAATTCATTCATAGTTAAAAAGGAAATAACTGGGAGCTGCCAGCTAGTTTCAGTCTGAAAATATGCACAACATATGTTGATAGCATAAGGTTTTCAATTCATAAACACTGTTGTGATCAGCACCTGTTTTAACTGATTCATCTGAAAATTTTGCTTTGTGCTGCTTGAAGAAGTTCATCAATCAGTTTTTATTCACACAACCTGACAGGTTGGCTGGCTTGTCTACTTTCTTTAATTATTTTTGTTGTTGCTTAGCTATTCTTAATTGCAGAACTATTTTTCAATCAAACCAGGGCAAAACTCTGACTAAAAAATTGAAGATGTCTGGAGAGTGTTAATACTAGAAGGGATTTTGAAGCTGAACTGCATGGAAAAAAGGGGGGGTTTTTTTTGTCATTGATTTGTGTTAGTGGTAAATCTGTGTATTAAACAAATACCATAGTGGTAACATCAACACAAATAAAAGGAAACTTAAGTTTTGCTCTAGGCTGAGGGAGTGTTTACACTTAAAAAATCCAAACCAACCACCCTCCTAGTATGTACTATTTATAGTTTACATTCTACAGAAACTGAATAATCTCATCTCATGAAGTAAATGTTTAGATGCAATATTAAATGTATTTTTAATACCAGGAAGTATAGACACTCCATGGTGATCACTGAGAATGCAGCAGAAATCCTCCCTCAAAGATGGCCAGAGCAATCTTGACTTTGCATTATATTCTAGTAGCAATTTATTCAAAATTAATTGAAATCCTAGACTTGTGTTTAAAGTTCAGCTGCTGGAAAAATGACTTTTCTTAGTAGCTCATGACATATAATACCTTAAAAAAAACCCTATGTTAATTTATGACCTTTGGTCATGCAGTAGAAGGATAAGATCAAGAAATTCTTGCTGAAGGAATACTGCAGTAAATCATAGCTACAAATACACTATGGTAAATATCAGTCAAGCAGTCAAAAATAGTGGTCTTCAATTCTTTGTAGGGGCTCCATTTAACTCATTCACCATTCCAGTAATTTATGGTATCACTGGAATGATTTTTCCCACTATTGTAAGACCTTATTTCCTACTTCCTCTTTCAGAATTGTAGCTTGCTAGAGTGTGTGTGCCCTCCACTACCACTGCAAGATTAGACTCTTGATGTAGAGTTATCTTTGAATATCTCTCAAAGGATTTGGTAGGCACAGCTTCACAACATTGTACATGTCAGGGAAAGAACCCAAGATATGGCTTGTCCTGTGTTGAGTGGCACTGGTGTAGAACAAATCCAGCTGTACCTGTCTTCAAATCAGGAGCATGTTTCTCCTTTGCAATGTTCTGGCAGCTCTGGAAGTTTGCTGGGGTTCTCTGAGTGCTGCTTTCTGTGATGGTTACAGATTACAGCTCTTGTTTGAGGAGATTCCACTAAACTATCAGTAAAATACAAGCAACTGTTTGTGCAGCTATGAAATACCCAAGGGGGTTAAAACCTCTCTTTATCAAATACTAGTTGGCATATGCTATATGTAATTTCCTGCCATGAATAAATGGAAACAAATTCCAAATGTTTTCCTCTGTCCCTTCAATGTATTTTCAGATGTGTCCTTGCCTCAGTCTTGCCTGTACAGAATGTGATCCCTGTGAGAGAAGTGAACTGCTCACAGAGTGATAATTTTGCTTAGCTGACAGTTTCTTAGTTTTTAACATGGCTCCTGATCACTTGTGTGTGTGTGCAGCTGATTTAACCAGAAGATAGTGCTGACCACAAGAGGAAGGGTTCAACAGTGCAGTAGGATTTATTTAATTAGAAAACAAAGGTTAGCCAACACAGCATATTTAAAGCTGCTTTTATGAGGAATGTTGGCAGTGGATGAACTGATCTGATGTCATTTCTGGCATCCTGTAGCAGTGCCATACTTTCCACTATATAGAAAGGTAACCTCCTATTCTTAGTTGTGATGGACATTGACAAACAGTTTCTACTGGCTTCTGGTAGGGGCTTAAATTAGTCTATAAAACAAAGAAGGACTCTCTTTTAGAGCTTCACTGATGCTACAAGAGGGCAGTGTGAGTGCAAAAGTTCTTCTTTTAGAGTTATGCCATGCTCCAAGAATGGCTTTAATGTCAGAGAATTTGGGAGTTGGATGCAGAAAGAGAAATATTTAATTCTTCTGCTCATGTGTGCTGGGGCTACATCTACAGCAGAAGATCCAGTGTTAGGGGACAATGGGTAAAGTTAAACTGACATGTTCAGGAAGCTCTGCAGTGATCTAGAGAAGACTTTCTTCTGGTGTAATTCTTTACTCAAATTCAGCATTTGAGTAAAGTTACCATGTATGTTTGTAACTGTGTGACATGTCAGAAGAGAGTATAATGATATCCAGTTTATTTCAATACATAACAAGAGGAGTGGTGCTTTCTTTGATGTCATGCTTGTAACACGTCACTCTTTACAAAGGTACAGGAAATAAAGTGAGGAATGAAATATCTCTGGGGTTTTAACTTTGATCTCTTTGCTTCCCAACATATTTCTCTCAGTTACCATGAAGTCTACATTGTGAAGAGGATGTTACAAGGAGTTTCTTCTCTCAGCTGGAAGAAAAATGTTAAAGTTCAAGAAAGGAAAATTAAAGAGTATGATTAAAGGAATTACATTTGTCTTGAAAGTCTTTGCTCTGCTTAAATAAAAGACACCTAAACATTGATGAGGAGCAGGAAAAAAGCTTCCTACTAAAGATCTGAAGGACTGCCAGCTTCTGCCAGGATCCTTTTGGCTAATTGTTCCCTAGAGTGGCTTAGGCACCTCTTTGACTTCAAGCATAAAACTCAGCCCTACAGAAGGTGTGGGATTATTTATAAACTTTGGGATAGGCAAGCACTTGGATTGTGTCAATCATACAGAGTCTTGGGGGTGCGGCAGTTTTTGTATTTAAATTTCATAAAGCTTTCACTATATCTTGCCTATGAAACTGCATCAGTTGTCAGCAATTACACTTGGCTTTTTTTCCATGTGTAAGTAAAAAGGATTGGGTTTGCTGTAAGAATCCATAGTGCAGTGTTCTTGACATTGTAGATCAATAGATTAGCCTTGTGCTGCCAGGAAATAAAATGCTGAGTCACCTCATCTTCTAATAATGCAATAGACAGATCCATTAATGCACACACTGTAGTTTTATGTCTGAAAATAGATGTGAACAGAGATTTTTTTTTTTCCCATGCCTATTCTGAAATAAACATTGGAATGGATAAAGTATGGTTTAATACTTTGGTTGAATCAGGCCTTTTGTCATAACCTGATAACTCTTCTAGTCACAGCAGCCACAGTAACAGTGATTCTGCTTGTTTGGGGGAGGGTAACTAAAAATGGAACTTTCAGATGGGAGATGTACAGAATTAACTCTTTGCCTTTCTTGATAACTTCGTTTTCTGTGGAAAATAAGCACTTTTATTGTTAAATAAAGGATGCAATCTAATGAAAAATCATTGAGAAATACGATAATGAAGTTGGGAGGTAATGAAGATCAAGGAGAAGCACTCAGCTATGCTTTACATGACCTCTTTTTTAATGCTGACCAGTTAGTCCCTAGTGTTATTATCTGTGGTACTTCTATAGTTTCCATTATCACAGAATCTAAAAACTTCAGTCTTTAATGTACCTATTGTTACAAATCCCTTGTGAGAGGGAAAGTGATAGGGGGAAATACAATGAAAGAGATTAAGGGAATGGCTCAGGGATGAACAGCAAGTCTGTGGGAGTGCAGAGACAGCATATTTCCCAAATCCTATGTTAAGGCTTCCAGAGGTAGTGGACAGTACCTTACTAGCTGACATTATTAGGGCTTTTCCTCCTAATGTCATTTAAGTAATTCATTTGGTGATTGCTTTTTCTATGTAGTGTTTTTCTTTGTACTATTTCAGCTCAGCTAAAGATTTCATGTGAAGGTAGATGGCTGGTGTGGCTCTCCTTTGTCCAAGAAAAAGATCATTAGATGTAATCTCGAGCATATTGTTTAGATATTTTTGTTTGTTTAATCTTTCTGCTCACTGCTTCACTGAAGGATAAACTTGGTGGTTGTTGGGGTTTGGGGAAGTGAGTCAGATTCAGTTTCTGAGCATACAGCAAAGGGAAAAGCATTCCCAAGAGCTTGTCATGCTGCCTGTCCAGCGCTACAATGCACTGCAAAGCTGGGCTTTTGTTACCAAAGGCTCATGTGCCATGGAAGTTATCATACATAGTTGACAACAGGAAGCTGAGCACAATGCTTTAATTCAGCTGAAAGATTTTGCAAATGTCATCAGTTGGGAAAGGAAGTTGTCACAGTGTGGTCTTAGTTAAGTCTGAGATAGAAGTGCAGTTGTGTTTTCTCTTGCGTTTTTTCTTGGTTACAAACTGTAACTGGAGAATAAAGGGCAAAGTGATGTTTCGTGTATGTTTTGGAATGAATACCCAGAAACCAATACATAAAATAACATTTGCTTTCTTATTTCCAAGTTAGTTTAACAGAATGGCTTGTGCTTGCAGATCTTGCTATTGTTACATAAAACAGGTCTGATTTTCAGTGTGCCACCTGGAGAGATCCCCAGGTGGTTTTTCAGGGTACAAGTTTGACTCTATGGGTACAAATGCAGCCACACCCTATTCAGACTTGAACTTGACACTGTCCTTTCACACAGACATTTACAGCTCTCATGGACTGGACAGACTTTGTAGCAGTTCTTCAATTTGCATGTGGGTGCTGCAGAAAGAGGTGTTTGATGGAGTTTGGCTAATGATTACTTAAAGGTCAGTTATAAAAGCAGTGGAAAAAAATGTCATGTGGCAGCTTGATAAGAAGCCTATATGGGACACTCATGCTTAATTGTGTTGCTCAGCTGAGTTATAGCACAGATCCTTTTACCTTTGATACCACCTTAACCTGAGTTAGCCCTTTTCAGTTAGTCAGTCTTTTTTTTTTTTTTTTTTTTTTTTTGCCAGTACACAGAAGCCTTGTGGCTTTGTGGTCCTTCTGTTCCTCCTGCCACAGGCAGCAGTACAGCTTACCTTAGAGAACCTTGTGTAGGTTTAAACCAGTAAACTAATTTGGAAGAGACCCGTGGGCTGTAGAATTCCTACCTCTGCAGGTTCTTCATAGCCTTTATCACAATAAAAGATACCAAAGCACCATAGCTGTTTTTTAACTATATCTTATGCTTTTCTAGACAGTACCAAACCAGACAAACTGTTGAAGCAATATTAAATATTAGTATCTAGGAGGTAATATTAAATATTAGTAACTGGGCATTTCAATCTGTTGTGAATAAAATTTGCATCTAGATCTATGCAAACTAGCATGGCTCTCTCTTTGAAGTGTCTGCTTAGTAGTACCAGTGCTTTATTTGGCCATCAGCAGTACTTATATGAGCACTGCTAAATGCTTTTTCATGAGTGGGTATGGTCTCAGTGAGGAAGCAGCAAGTGTTAAGTGAATGGACAGAAAACAAGTGCAGTGCACTGGGAGCATATTTGCTTGTGAGGAACACCTCTCCTTCACTGGTGATCACCACCTGAGTCAAGAGAGTACAGCCAAAGCCATTCTGCAGCATTTAGCTGAGTAGATGTCATTGACATGGTGTGACTGGAGATGGATTTCCTTAGATGAGCAGAGCACAGACAGGTGTGTGTGGCCACTGCAGCTGTGTGGCAGCAGGGCTGCTGAGTCAGCCCTTGGGTGTGTTCTCAGCCAGGATAACACCAAGATTAGATGGGCCCCATGCTCCAATGAGTGAGCTGAGAAAATACCCTGTTCCTGTTGCTCCTGGCTGTGGTGCCTTTGTTCTTCTGAAACGTGTGCTGGAAGTTACCAGAAAACACAATGGTGTTTGCACCTGGGCTCTGCTGGATTTTGAGTCCCCAGAAGATGTACAGCACTGAGAAGTGGGGCATGGTAGTATGTGATGAACTAGTGGTGTTCTGGTAGCAGTGGACATGCCTGCTTGCAGGAGTATCATGGAATCATAGAATTCCATGGGTTAGGTTTGGACTGGGGGGAACCACTTCTGGCCCTTCAGTCAAACCCTGCTGCAATGAGCAGGGACATCTTCCACTAGATCAGGTTGCTCAGAGCCCAATCTGACCTGGCCTTGAGTGTCTCCAGGGATGGGACATCCACCACCTCTCTGGGCTACCACCCAGGGTGTTTCACCACCCTCAAAGGGTGCCCTTGATCCCACTGTCCAAGTCATTGGTGAAAACACTGATCAGTGTGTAATAATGCATTTCAGTAGTGATGGCAATTCTGTTTCTGGGTTTAAGCTAGGGGAACATTTAAATGTCTCTCTGACCTGAGTATAATCCCCACAAAATTTCTCCTTGTGCAGCAAGGGAATGGATTTTGTTTCCATTTGAAAATAATTTCTGTAAACTATTAGAATATAATAGCTGAGTTACTTTTTAAGGACTAAAACATGATTACTTCAAAAGCCACAAAATAGCTTTGCACTACCGGTTTTTAAAGCTCAGCAAATTTTATGTAGTACCTGAATTATTAATGGAGATAAATTGGAAGAGGAAGATCTGTGGTCTTGTCAGCCTTAAACAAGCAGTAGTTGGTTGACTTTGCAGAGAGAGGCAGCTCCTGCTGAAGCCATGAGTGAGCAGGTCCTGGGTGAGGAGCCCTATGGGGTGAAAGACTTCTGTCAGTATGCTCAGAAGATGACTGCCTGTTTTGGACACTTAGGTAAAGAAATTAAGGATTTTTTGGTCTTCATTATGTGGATGAAGTGTTTCCTCAAGTTTACAGTGAATAGCTGAGTGTTTGTACATCAGCCTGGAGTCTTGAGTAAGTAAATAGTGAGTGCCAAAAGTGAAAAAGCTGAATGTGTGGAGTAATTTTACCACAAGTAAAGTTTTGCTTCTTTTTTATGTGTGTGTATTTGAATGTTGGGATTTTTTTCTTTTTTTTTTTTTCTGGTTTTGTTATTTTATTGCTTGGATAACTATATTTAATGGTAAAAGCAGATAGGGTGCTAGGGTGCTTGCTCATTTATTATTTAGATGAAGGCCCTTTTTTTCCTCTCCTTACTCTCACTATCTTTGAGAATTCTTATAAGGAGAAGGTAACCCTGATAATCCTGTTGCCTTGGACAGATGCATGAAACATTATTTGGGGCTGTCTATCTACCTGTGCAATAGATGTGTTACCTTCTGAAGTGGTATGATGAGGGAAAAGGAAAATTTCATTTTGTTTTACCTGGTTTCCTGTATTTTTATTTTTATTATTTTTTGCAGCTAGGTTTTGCTGAACTGGTGTGACTGACTTCAGTTTCTTGGGTTTCTGATTGGGCTGTTTGTTGCTTTCAGTGCAAGACTAAAGTCACACTGAGATACATTTCCCAAAAGTTTAGCTCTGATGGCAGAAGAAATTAAGACAGCATTAGTGCACTACACATTTCTGCTGAAGGGCAAGTCTAATCCTCGGTGTTTCGTGAAACATGGAGGGGTATTTCCTCTTCTATGTATTTAGCCCTTGGTGTCTGGTTTTTACTATTATTCTCTGCTTGCTATTCTGTTTTATAATTTATTTGTGGATTGCAGTCAAATTTTTTTTGTTACTTCTGTTCTTGGAGTATTTGTAGAGTTGCTTCTGTTCCTGGTTGCATATGAAACATGCATGTATTTTTATCATCCAGGCAGCCAATTGGTGTGGTGAATTCAGAGGGGATTGAATGAGAAATTGTCTTGAGATAGCTGGAAATATTTATAAATAAAATATTTATAAAGTTGGAAATTAGATAAAATATTTAAAGAAGCTATTCTGCATAATTACTGTGTCCTATCCAGTGGCCGCCTGTGAAAACTGTCAGTCTGGAAAGTGCCCATACCTCACACTGTGCTCTGTGAAGGCTTGAGATCCCAGCACTGACTGCTTGGATTAGACATGGCTTTGAATTGGCAGTGATTTAAACAGGTTTTGCTGCTTGGCAGATCCTGAGAATGTTTCCTCAATGCCAGTTCTGAGCTGAGTGCCCTGGATTCCTGAGACTTTCTTCCACAAAACATAAGGACAGGGTTGTGCCCCTGTGATTCTTGCCTTTTTCTTTTCTCTTCAGCAAGAATACTAGAAATCAGTCTTCTCCCCTTAACTGAGTGCTTGACTTAAGTGATTGGAGATTGCCATTGTCTTTTTGATTCAGACTGAGGCTAAATCCCATGTTTAGCAGCAGTGTGTTGTACAAGGCTGTCTCAGGCCTTGTCCTTTGCCTTGGACACAAGGATATGCTACAAACAGTCCCTTATCTAACTCTGAAGCCACTTTGATGCTTCCTGGTCTTGTTTTGCTTATTTCTACTGCTTGTCCCCTTATATTACATATTGACAGCATTGAGGCTTTTGAAGACAAACACTGTGCTTAAAAAAAAATTACCTATCCAAAAATCATATTGGTTTGTGTTATGAAGCAGCAGCTGGCATGGGGCCTTTGAAGGTGCAGCTCTCAGACAGTGACAGCAATAGCCAGGGCTGGAAAGGGGCAGCATTAGAGAAGTCTGTCTCAGGGGAAGGAGGATCTTATTTTTAATTAAGCAGGGTGTTTCTGCAGTGACATGTTAGGGTCACTAAATCCTGATCCATCATCCCACACCAGTCCCATGTGTTTTGGTGGTGGAAGGACACTGGGTTGTGCTGCACTGTTGGATAGATCAGGCTCCTCTGTGGTGATCACAGGCTGAGTGCTGCTGTAGTGGATTTACAGCTCAGGCTGGTTTAGTTCTTACTGCAAGAGCTGCTGTAATGAATGTCTTGGTGAACAGAGCTGGACACAGCAGAAAATGGGGAGTCAGCCTTAAACCAAGGTGTCCAATCTCCAGTATAAGGACAGACTTTTCTGCTGGGTATTAGGCAGCCAATTTTAAGCAAATGTTGCCACAGTTGGAGCAGTTTCTGCAGGGCTCACTTTGGTGCTCTCTGAGGATGGAGTTCTGCAGCAGAGTGAATGTCTGGGCAATGTGTGTGTTTGCCTCACCTCAAAGGGCAAAGTCCACCTTGACGTGTCAGTGGGGCTGGCTGGTTGGCACTGCTCAGCCAGATGTCAATATCCTCCACCCCTTCTCCAGCACCAAATGGCACTCTCAGACTGAGATCTCTGTGTTCACTCATCCAGCCTCTGCTGTGAGTCATCCCTCTGCTTTGAGCTCTGACTGCACATCCACCCTCACCGGTAGAAGCTCTTGGATTTTCAGAGCTGCCTCTTCCACTGAGGGGATGTGGTGTGCAGGTCAGTAGGTTGAGGAATCTGGGAGAGAATGAAAAATTGCTGCAAAGCTTCATTTCCTAGGAGGAATGCTTAAAACACATCATTTGTTGAGATCTCTGATCTGATACAAGAAACTCTAAGGCAGAACTGGAGTTGCAATTGAGCCAGCTCTTCCTCAAATATACATTAGCACCACGTCATTAAAATTAGAACAGATTTATTCTGGCTTGTCCTATTGTGTTCTCCATTGATTAGAAAATCCAGGAGAATGGCTGTTTAAGGGGAACTGTGATTGCACTCTTGTTTTCAAGATAATAAAAAAGTCATACTACTTGAAAAATATAAAGTAATTGACCTCATAGGAGATGTGTAATAATACATGATCGAAGTCTGGATTTATGAGATGGTACTTTCTCTTTGAAACAGTAAATAAAGCAGTCTTCTCTTCAAAGCCTGTCCCCATCTGGAGTGAGTACTTAAGCTCTGAGTTTTGAGGGAGAATTAAGTGACAGTTTCTCACTGTGCTCAGTAAGCCTATTGGTAGAGTTTTTGTCACCTTCTCATTTAGAAAAAGCCTTACTGGCAGCAGTGCAATGGTTACACCAGGGCTGTTGCAGCTGCAGCTGCCTTCTCTGTGTTAAGGGGAGCTGAAAGTCTGAGACAGACACTGGTTGCACTCTTGTCTCTGTGCGTTTCACTGAGGGTATGAAGTTGCCTCTGAGCATTTCCAGGCCTGGGGTCTACCTGTAACTTTCTCTTACAGATGATGAATGTTGTTAGTTTGGGGTTTATTTTATCTCTTTCACTTTGGAATTTCCTGTGACTTTCCAGTGCCCTGTTGATGATTAACTCTGCCTTTACCCAAGGAGAAATATTCATTAGATGATGAGATTAGCAAGTCACTGGAATTGGATTAATGTAAATACTTCTTGTAGGTGAAGCAGGAGGGGTTGGCACAGTATCTGCAAAGCCTCTGCTGTCAGCTACACAGGAAGGTGGAGAGGAAGAGCAGAAGGGAACCAATCCTTGATGGTTAGGGGAAAGCTTAAGTGCTTTTGTTTGCAATAGGCAGTGAAAGCTGCAGAAAGGATTTCTCCAAAGGAATCTACTTATGAAGTAGTGCCAGCCAGTGCTTGTACATTCCTAAAAAAGGAGGACCAATGTGCTCTACCTTTGCTACAGCCTTTTCTCTGTAGCACACGGACAGACCTGGCATGGAAGAGGGCTATGCTGGATTAAATGCACAGATGTGCATTTGTAGCTTATGATGATGATGATGATGATGATGATTCTTCTATAATAAGATTTTTGACACAGCAAGGTTTTTTGATTTTAAGCTAATCCTCTTATGTAACTCAGTTACGTTCTTTCTCTTGTCCTGAATATTAATCTGATTTTCAGATACTCTTTTTGGTTTTGTTTCTGATTTTTGTATTCACTGGGATGAGTTTCAACTGATTACAATAGTTTTAGATGGCAATCACCTCATCAAGCATACTGTTCTAATCTCTTGAAGATAATCACTAAAAATATATCTTCCTTAATCTCCTTTGCTGGATAAGAGAAAAAGAGAAGGATTGGAAAGGGCAGTGTGCCGTGAGTAGTAGACTGACAGCGTGCACTACAGGTTGCTTTCCTGAGCTTCTTCTGAATAGAAATGCCTTCTTTCCCCATCTTAAACAGCTTTGGGAAGCTCTGTGGCTCAGGTGAAGAATTGGTGCTGGAAAAAGTGAAATTTCGAAATTCAGTCAGAAGGATGTCAGTAATTGAGGATGGGGATATTGCAGAGGTCTTGTATCTCATTCCCAAGCAGAGCTTGCTGAAGCAACTGCCCTACTTGAATCCAGATGACTACTACTTGTGTGAGCAGTTATATGACCCTCCTGAGCATCTGGGTAAGTGAGGACTGCCATCAGATCTTGATTTTTGGTTGGTGAATAGGCTAAATTGCTTTAGAGTTACCTTATGTTTTGTGTAGCAACAAGATACTGTATGACAGAAAGTGTGTTCAGGTGTGGAGAAATAAATACTTCATCATTGACAGAGGGAAAGAAGGATAAGCTGCCAAGTTAGAATCTGGAGGTAGTTGGTGGATATAGGTACAGCTCTCTCTATGCCCACCCTGGGACAAAGGAGGCCTTAATCTTCAGAAGGATTCAAGCTAGAAAAGCACCTTTTGAAAGCACAGCATCCTGTAAGTAGTGTGTTCAGAGCTTTCCTATGGGATTTGTGAAACTGTGTTCCCTTGCTCTCAACCTATTGCCAAGGAGTATTACTTGAAACTGCCTCATTCTTGAATTGGAAGAAGTGATTAAAAGTCTTTCTGTGCTCATCTCCTTGTCATTTGTGAATTTATCAGGCTTCTGTTGTACCTTTTATCCAGGTGCCTCCTTTTTCTGGATAAGAAGTCATAACTTATTTAGATGCTCTTTGTGCCGGAGCCAGTCCAGGCCTTTAATTATCCTTTTACATTTATTTTACTAATTTTGCCATAACTCTTGAAAAATTGCGTAATAAAACTGCATTAATCATGTAACATAATGTGGGGATATGCAAAGAGTCATTAATGATGCTCTTTGTTTCTCCCTGTAGTTTCTAAATTTTATTTTGTGTTTTAATTAATATTAAACATTAGCTTATTCCTTAGTAGAACTATTAGTGGTGGGAGAACTTATATCTGGAATTCATCAGCTTAACTGGTTTGTTACAGTCCATTACAAATTAAAAAAAAAAAAAAAAAGTTTCTGGAAAATCCTGTCTGGGAATGAGAAATTTGCTATAAATGTTAATCTCTTCCAGATAAATTTAAAAGATTTTATCTTCTAGGACTTGCTTTATGGACTTTAATTTTCATAACTCAAACTGCTTATGTGTTGGAATTTTGCCTGTACTAAGCAGATGAAGAAAGCTGCTATATGCTTGTCCCCCTGTCCAGCTCCTCAAAAATGTTAATCCTGAGTGATTGTATTTGGTAGGCAAATGTTTTTCAAAGATCTACTTTGGTATATGACACTCTTTCTTCTGTGCAAATTGCTTTTTGCTAGTCAGCTCTGTACCTAATGCGCTTCACTTTGTAGGAGAAGAATGTCTCAAACCCAGATGATATTGCAGATAGTTACTGCTTCTGAGTAATCAATTATTTTAAAAGTAACATTTCAATGAAAGTGATGCTAAAATATGGGGCAGATGTATAATATAGCTGTTAGGTGGGAAAGAGAAAACATTATTCTGCCATGCCAGCCCCCGCAGTGTTTCCCATTGATATTGTAGAGAAAAAAAAATCTGCATACAATTCAGCATTTTTATAAACCACAATTCAGACTTGAAAATTATTTGGATGAACAGTGACCAGCTATATGATCAATCTGTGCAGGATTCCAACGAAATTCTTGCCATCATGGCAGGCTGGGAGTTGTCTCCAAATTTGTACGGGGCTTAAATCAATCTGGAAATCTGCGATTTTGCAGCTCAATCACATTTAGCAATCACAAAGATGGTGGGACAGGTTCTGTTTAGCATTGTGCTGCAATAGAAAATGCAAATAACCACTATGGATTTTTTCCATTCACCTTCCAGTATGGGTGCTGCTATTCAGTAGGGTGGGGATTGCAGTCCTGCTTTCCAGTGCAGTGTATAATGCTAACTGAAAGGTTGAAAGATGTCTGATGCCTCAACTTTACTTAAATTATGACAATTGGAATCAGAATCTCACCCCCTTAGAATAAAAGCAGTGGAATGCCTTTTGAAAACAGCCTGGGGGTAAATGCTGTATGTGACTTTAAGATGCAGAACATGTAAGTCTGTCTCTTAGGCCATGTGCTGCTTGGGGATTATGGTCCCTCAAGTACTACAAGATTTAGCAGCTTATAAACCCTGCTGAAGGACAGTTTGCTGTCTCTATTTGGCACTGCAAACAGAGATTAGAAATTACACTGTTCAAAGCATTTGGAGACTCAGTAATTGTTTTCCTTGCTGATCATAAGGGGAATCATAAACAGCAGGGAAAGACCCATATTTTTAGGTTTTTAGAAGGTTAAGAATTGTCAACAGGTGCAGAGCTCTTTAGTATTCCCGAGGTGAGCCTTTGGAGTATCATCCATTTAACACATCACTTGCTTTTACTCAGCACTTGCATCCTGAAATTCCACCCCCTCCATAATGGGAATGTGGGAGGTTAAACTTGTCTCACGAAGTTAAATGGTGGCATCATACTGACAGTTAAACGCACTCTAAAAGTTGAAGAAAACTTTAAAAAAGGAGTTCTAAGGTATCTTTGAATCCCTGAAAGGACCTTCATTCTGCATTTCTCTTGAGTTCATCTGGCCAAGGAATTATGAGCCACCTTTCCTTCTGTGTCCAGGGGAGGTGTAAGGATGCATCCTGTGGGAGAGATTGCCTGTCATGGTTTGCTGCAACAAAATCTGTCTTACCCTAGAAGGCCTGGTTCAGCACATGGCTTTGATTCTCTGAGGCCAGACCCTGACACAAAGGAGTCTATGGGAAAATGTCTGATTTTGAGGATTAGCAAAACCTGAAAGTTGGTTACAATAGAGCACTGAAATTTAGAAGAGAAAATGGTCTTGGAACTGTGTGATGTTGCTTCTCATATAAGATACTGTCACCTGTCCCTTGTACTGATGACACCTTGTGCACCTTGCAAAGTGGTGGCTCTGGCTGTGACAGTGCACACCTGAGGGAGAGGAGATACACATCACATTACCTAAGTGACCTCTGGTGTGACGTTAGTACCTCTTTATGTAACCATATTTATTTAAAGCATCACTTGTGAGAATGGCTGCTTCTGCTGCATCAGCTGGATGTGAAGGAAGACAGAAGCAATGTAAGAGGATGAGAAAGGCGTGGGGGGAAATGTAGGGAGCATGAAAGCAGTCTAATGATGAGACAGGAAGTAAATTGGACCGGTGGAAGAAAATTGATGAAGCACCAAGATCCAATTTAGTCTTCACTGTGTAAGAGAACTGGCTGGGTGGCTGAGACTAACCAGCAGTGGAGAATGGACTCGAGTCCAGCTGGAGGCTGGTCACCAGTGGTGTTCCCAAGGGCTCAGTACTGGGCCCAGTCCTTTTTAGTAACTTTACTGATGATCTGGATGAGAGGGGTGAGTGCACCTCAGTCAGTTCAGTGACAACACCAAGTTGGGTGAGAGTGCTGATCTGCTGGAGGGCAGGAAGGCTCTGCAGAGGGGTCTGGACAGCCTGGATTGATAGGCTGGGGCCACTGGTAGGGGCTTCAACAAAATGTGTGGAAATGGTTCAAAGCTGTGCCAGGGAAGGTTTAGACTGGATATTGGAAGAATTTCTTTTCTAAGTGTGGTCGAGTATTGGGCTTCCTAGGGAGGTCGTCAATCCCCAAAATTCCTATTTTAATCTTCTTCTCACCTGCTAGTGGTGTTCCTAGTAGCTCCACAGTATTCCCCACACAATGGATACAGGATGTGACCTATGGCCATAGGATTTTAATGGTGCTGTGTGAACTTATCCGGTGTCCAGTCTCAAATTCTAAGCAATCTCAAAAGTGGCAAGCAGTGATATGACAGAGGAAAATCCAGGTTCTGCTGGCATTGTAGTAGGTGCTCCTTAGATGTTGAGACGTGCTGATCAGACTCCTCCTGTCCTTCAGATAAGGTAAATCTTCTTTTTGATAGCTTTTCAAATTTATTCCTTCAAGTGAGCAATCTCTCCTGGCCTCAGTCCTTATATTTTTTTAAAATGATTGAATAGGGAGAAGGCTTTTAAAATTTGTGGTAATCCAAGCTTAGAAACATTATTTCATTTTTCTGCAGGACGATGTCATAATTTGGAATAGTTCTGATAAGTCAACTATATGGTTTGAAATTATGCAGTTGAATTTCAGTATCTAGAAGTGTAAACTGTGGAGTTGCACAGATAAGAAGTGGGAACTAATACAGACTGATCCTGAAAAGCACACAGAGAATGATGATATTTACCATAATATAGATTAACTGTAATATAGAGTTAATATAAGTGTTATGTATGGTGTAAATATAGATTGACTTTATAATACTGCTGCCATTCTTTTTCTGGGATATGTTAGCAGGAGATACATAGAGCAGTTGAATGATTTTTCTCTGTTCCTCTTAGTGAAGAGGACTCTGCTGTATACTGCCTCTAGGTTTGGATATTGTATTTTTGAAAGATACTGATAAATCGTGAGGGAAATTAGTGGAAAGCAGTGGGAATGGGAAGAAGGATTTACGAGAAAAGATTAATGGAATTAGGTTTGCTCAATCTCGAAGAGTGGTGATAATTGAGGGATTTAGACAATCTTCAGCTGAGTAAGGGATTCTCAAATGGAGATATGTTTTGCATTGTCTTGAGAAGCACAGAGAAGTATCCTTGTGAAAAATACTGAGTAGTGGTTTTGTGCTGAGTAAGAAATATAGCTGAAACTCCATCTGTGTTAACTCTTAATAATCTTCAGTTCTCAAAGTTTGAAGATTTAGCTTGATTTTTGGTTTTTAATAAAGTGTGAAACGAAGAAGTAATGATCAGTTCTTCATCCCTTACCCATTTTCAATATCTCTACTGCAATTTAGTCGCTGACATATTTTTACTTAAAATATTAGAACAGTTAATGGCTTTGTAGCCCTTGGCTTCCTGTTTCAGAATCCTGGCAAGTGGTTGTCAATGTTCGGCTCAATCTAAGCTAATTGGTTTAGTAGTAAATCAATGGTTTAGCATTAATCTGCATTAAGGTAGCATCATTTAGAGCAACTGAATTCCACTCTGTAGGGTTCACTGCTCCTTCTCCTAAATTCTTTGTTATCTATAATCCAATAAACTAGAACAAAATTGCAGTTCCTACTGTTAGTAGACGCTAGCAAGGAATATGAGCTAAATCAGCTGTAAATTCAAAGAAATAATGAAAATATTGTGGTTTTCTCGATTATATATAAATAGGCAATAGCAGCAGTGTGAAGATTGTTCAGTGAGATTGAGGCAAAGGTCTTCCCTGCTCTGTAACTCCACAATGCCAACGGGTGCTCTGGCTGGAAAGGGCACATTTTGGCTACTTCCCCCCAATATTGTTTACAAGGAGTCCTGCTTTTGTTCTGTATCTGATGGAGACTTCCTCTCTTGTGTCCGTCTTCTGCAGTTGCATAACCTTGGCATTTTAATCAAACAACCCAGAGAGAAATGCCGTCCCCTTCCTGGGCAGGGCTGCAGCAGGACAGCAGGGGTGGCTGCCCTGCAGGGCTGCAAGGGGCAGGAGAGCAGGGTGCCCTCTTCCTGTGATCCGGGGAGCTCAGAGCCAGCACAGCTTCCTGCAGGCAGGACGGGGCCAGGTACATCTGAAATGGAAGCTGCTTCCCAGCTGCAGAAGTTCTAGGCTTTCTGACTGGGTAGGGAGTGGAACAGGACTGAATGGGAAAAAGAGAGCTAGAAATTGCTGTTTCTTCTCTTCTGAAAGCTGTCCCTTGGGCTTGCTCTGCTTATCCAAAAGGTGAAATAGTGGGAAAATTTCTGAGCAGAGAGAAAGGCATAGGAACTGGCCATTCTCACTCACTGCAGCTTGGACTTTGCAGCATGGAGGGAGTGGAACAGGACTGAGAGAGGGGCTTGGTGTCCAGCTTCCCTTGCTTCATCCACTCCCATACATCCCTCAAGAAAAGATGAATACTAATGGCTTCTCCTTCTCCTTTATGTCTGGGAGGTGGGGGTGTCACCAGGCAGACTTTTGTACACAGAGACCTTAAAAGTGGCTCTTAGTTTGAGATACTTGGTAAATCTCTGTGGTGAAATAGTTAATGGTAGGAGTAAAGGAGGAAAGGGAATCAGGAATGTTCTTCACTCAGGTCATGCAGACACAGGGCAGCTGAGAGGGAAAGAAGACAATGTTAGAATGGATGATTGTGATGATTGGATCTTTATGGTGGGATGCAGAAATATGTGGTACCAGGGGATGCTCATCACTAGTTTGTTGCCATGTGAATTAGATGGTGCAGCTGTCTGCACAGCTTTCAATGTAAAACATAGAAAAATTAAACTGTAAAATGCAAAAAACACAAACCAAATTAGCTTATCAGTCAGTATACATCAGTACAGAAGATACAACACATTGTTTATTTTTTAAGTTGGCAGACTCTTCTTTAAAACATGTGACTCTTTCCTATGGAGCATCAGCAAAACTGCTTTTATAGTTGCCATTTAGAAATTCCAGTTGGTGCAGAAGTTGGAATCGGTTATGCCTACTCTCAATTTGTTGTATGTCTGCTTAATACTTTTATGATGATCCTACTATTGAAATGGCAGCAAATAATTTAAGAGAAAAGTTTAAATATGTAAAGGTTTTCCGTGCTGAAACAAGTGACCTCCCTAACTAGCAGATAAAATCACAGCCACAAATAGAAAAATTCCAGAAGCTGGAGTAAGGGGATAAAAATTTATTTGCTGTAAAATCGTGTTTGAATATATTAATATTACACTACATAGCCAAATTGTATAAAGCATCTTTTTAGCTTTCTTTGAGGTCCTCTGTAGTTCATTTGACAGGACACTGGACTGGCAAATACTTGTTGGGAAAGATACATTTGCAGGACAGATTTAGGTGCCTCTTTTGAGAGTCCTATTTATAGTTTAGTGTGGAATCAGAAGAGGAGGAATTTATCATTTGGCATAGTGACAATTAAATAGTCCAGCTTGATCTAAGGGTGGTTTGTATCCAATGCCCAAATGGTGGGCTGCCTCATCTCCAGGCACCCACTTGTGGACTTGTGGAATGCTTTGTATTGGGTTGTATTGTTGAGGCACACACTAAAGGTTAGTGCTCAGTGGAAAGACTGTCACATTTCTCAGCACTGCAAAACAAAGAACTTGTTGCTTTACTCTGCAATTTAACAGATTGGCAGGAAGCTGCTTCTATCTGGTGTTGCATGGACCTCTCAGGGAGAAGTTCTTTAGACCAGAGAGTCTTTACAGCATTCCTGCTGATTTCACTGAGCCAAAATCTCCCAAGACAGGCTGTGGGGTTTATTCTGCACAGTTAATCCAATTCTGAAGTGGATTTTCAATATCAAATCTCCTTAACCTTAGGCATGCACAGTAAAGGATGACACTTGCATGTGTGCTTTTCTGTTGGGGATTCCTGCCTTCGTGCAATTTTCAGCATTAACTGTGGTGACCGTCAGTGAAATTTATTATGTTTTTATCAGAGACAGTATTGGTTGTGTTCATGAATTAGCTCAATAAATTCAGTTTATCGCAGGTGAATAGTGATGATTTTATATGTTAGTTTTAGAAAAAAATACAAAGTTTAAACCACTGTCTTTATTCATTACTGTACCACATCTCAATTTAGTGCCAGCTACATGTGCATACTGTAAAGGTCACACAGGTGTGAAGAAAGCATGATCTCCTTTCTAAGGATTAGCAATAGCATAAGCTGTTTGAAGCCAGTTGTTACATCAATAACATAAACATATGTTCAGAGATAAATGTTTGTACATACCTGCAGCTACAAGATTTACCCATTAGTGAGCTTCTATATTTTTGGAGTATATTATATTATATATACTGGCAAAGCAGTAGAATGTAACCATCTTTTCTCATCTGTTTCTAAAGATAACCTGAGGGTTTCAGGTGCTTTTTTACATAAGTGTGTGTGTTAAGCTTCTTAATATTTAGAACAAAGCCAAGTTTACTCGTTTCTTATTTTGTTTTGTGACAGATTAGAGTTTAGTCTTACTATTTATTTTGCAGACTATTACTGTTCTACTGAATAACAGCATACTAAGAAAATCCTGCTTTCAAGAATCTCAGAAAATCAGATTTTGTTTTAAGAGATCCAGATGTCTTAATAGATCAAAACCTCATAAATGTTTTATTCCCAAGGAGTCTGACTTGAAATAATATGAAATTATTCTATTTCTAAAAAGCACTAAACCCCCAAATCCTGGCAGATCAGAATGCTTACACTATGCATTTTACTGAATCAAGTGATTGATGTATTTGATGAATTTTAATTTTGTTTACTCTGAAAGAAAGATGGCATGTGATTTTAAACACCAATATTACAGACTGATTATGTTGGAAATGGCATGACACAGGTACAGGGAAAAGCCTAGCACAGCAGAAAGGTAAAGGTTAGAATCCAGGCCTTCAGGCATTGTTTGCTTGAAGATCAATCCTGTCAATAGGGACAATGTGATCCCAGGGTAGGATGGCAGGACCATAATCTGTGCTGAGCAGGAACCATATTCCCCTCTGGTGGGTCTGTGTGTGCTCCTCTGGAGTGTTTAAAACTTGTGACAGGGCAGCACAGAGGGTCTGTGGTGGGGAGGTCAGTCTGTGGGGCCATCCCAGCTCCTCAGCTTCCTGCTGGCTCCACACAGGGCAGTGTGCTGAGGAGGTGGGGGTGAGGAGGGCTTGGCAGCACATTGCACAAGCTGCAGGATGGGGTTGGTACAGAGCAAAAGCTGTGGGGAGGGCTGGAAAGGCTCAAGGATGACTCCCAGAATATCGATGCCTGCAGGCTTGGAAGACTCAGGTACACCAGGTGTGGTGATCAGTTCTGTCAGGTACAGCCTGAGTTCTGCTCACTGGCTTCTGGTGAATCTGAAAAACTCCACCAGCATCGCTGGCTTTCCCACTCAGTGGAATCTGCCTGGTTCTTTGCAGCAGTGCTTCAGGAGCACTGCTGCTCGAGCTGATTCCAGAAGATGGAAAATGGCCCTCGAGTGGCTGAGGGAGAAACACCACCTTGCTGGAGGAGGGTGTGGTCAGGAGAAACAGAAGCCAGGAAAAACTTAATATATAGCTTTGGGGAATCCTGAAACTGGGAACTGTAGGGTTAGGGACCCGTTAGGGCGCTGGGACCACTGCTGGGTCATGGGGCTTTTGCAAGAAATCCTAAATTGGCATTGTTGGGTTTTGTCTGAGCAGGCACGGGTAAGTCAGGATAACAATTAGAGCAGGTCATGAGAGAGTGGCATTTCCTTCCTAAAGAAGGGTGCATTTTGCAAAATACTGTAATTGGGACTTCATAGAAGTGATGGCTCTCAATTGACCAAAGCTGGACAGTGGTAAAGCTATGGAAGCCTGGGGTAGCCTTTCTTGTCAAAACTTTAATCCAGGCTTTTTGCTGGAAGCAAGGACATTAAACAGGTGATATTTTCCTGTATATTATTTAGTGGAACAACTTCTCCCCTTTCTTTCTCTGTTTCCTACCTGCCTTTTCCCCTCATGTCTTTGGGAACAAGAGATATCAGTTCGGTTTTGAAGAAATTGTACAAAAACTGTATGCTGATACTTCTGAGCCATGATCTCATCTGTGAAGAATGAGTGAAAGATAAAAATATGAACACCAGCTTTTAAAATGAGAATAACAAACCTTAAATCACAGCTAAACTGCTTAGTATCTTAGACATTTTCAATATTATCAAGGTACAAGAAATAGCAAAACAAACTGGTTTAACTCTTTCCTTTTGTGGGGTGATCTCAGTATCACTCTCATGCCTCTTGCTGAATGCGCAAGATATTTTTCACCAGAAAATAACAGCAACATGAGCATGTTGTTTAGCTGTGACTTTCTTTGTGACTCTTCCACCCACACCATGTTCAAGGAAGACTTTATTTAGTTTGTACAGTGCAAAAGGTATTTAAAGAAAAAGAGTTGTTGTGCTTTCCTTTAAAATAGGTACTCCTAAATAACAGTAAGTGCCAAGAGATTGTTTCTGGAATGCTATTTATTCCATCTCTAGTTTAGGATATCTGAGTCGATTCTGAGTTGTACAGCTGGATAAAAATTTTAGCCTTGACTTACAATAATGAGATTAAAACCAAAAACCATCCTGGTGTAAAGAGATTTTATTTACAATACTAACATCTACTCTTCATATATCTTTACTCCGGAGTAGATTTTATTTTACTCCTAAATCTCCAGCATAATTTACTGCAGCCTGTATTTTTGAATTACATTTTATATGCATGCTGCTGTAGTTTACCACTGCAGCTCTCATGGCTGAATGATGTGAGATACAGCAGTGCTAATCCCTAGCACATGTGAAAAATGGAGGAATGTCCTCAGAGAACAGAAAGTCCACATACCAACAAGCAGCTTCTGTGTCAGCAGCTTGCTGGAACAAAAAAAAAAAAAGAATTATCATCACTGGCAGCCTTTTGAGGGTGTCTGAGGATGCCAGGAAGGGGTTAACAGCATCCATGGGTGTGTGTCCATAGGCTGCGCTCTGCACATCAAATCAAATATTTATGAATGAAGGTCAGATGTGCCCCTCTCAGGAGGCTGTCCCATAACTGTTTACAAAATACAGCTTGAAAAAGGACCCGGCCAGGCTGAGTTACAGGCTGACATCTCTGATGTGTCAGAAATGTGACATCGTGGCTTATGCCTCCGTGTTGGTGGGGTTCAGCCCAGCTCCCCACTTGAGCCTCAAATGCTATTAATAGCAACACACTGAGTCATAGAAGCAAGAATGTCAGACTGCCTGTGCTGTGCTGCTCTTACACGTTGGACTGCTAACAATAGAAAGCCAGCCTAGATTTGTTAGAATAACTATTTTTTTCCATGCATGTGCCTGTATCTCTGGCTCTTTTTTCTCTCTCTCTCTCGATGATTTATTTATTGAAGAATGTCACTGAATAAGAGACACCTTCTGGGTGAGGCAGACTGGCGTGTTTAATTTATTTCTGTTGTTCTGGGTGGCATTTATACAAAACATCTAGAATTTATTTACTGCAAATATTTTTAACGCTGTGTGTGTGGTCTGATTTTTTTCCAGCAGGTATCAGCCATCTGCTGCTCTGTCTGGCTGATGCCTACAGCTTGTTTCTTTACATTAATATCTCTCTCTCTACGTAGAGTAGCATGGAGAAGGAATTCCCTTGTGGAGGTGTGAGCAGTGTAAATGTAGGGTGCAGTATGAATGTAATTTCACTTCTATCATGTAACAGAGCACATTTTGCACTGAGCTGTGGTCAAGTTGGAGCTTTTGCTCAATGAATCTATCCATAATTAGTCCAGAATATTTTTATATTTAACCCAGTTCTCTGCTACTGAGATCACCTGTCTTTGACAAGTCAGTTCATTTCCATTTGCCATTTTCTCTGCCTTTAAACAAAAAGTATAAAATTTACTCTCTAGGCAAAGGCATGGGTGACATAGGTTTATTTTGGGGAAGTCACTGATAGCTAGCTAAAATGAGGAGCTAAGTAATAGTAGTAGTGATAGAGGCTCTCCAAAATCTCGATGCTGACAGTATATGTGTGTTTAAAAATATAAGTATCTTTTAAGGAGTATTGAGGATTTTGATTAATCATATTTCCAGTCTTTTCTTCATAACTGTGATTAAAAGTTTGCTTGTAAAAGAAAAGCTTTATTTCCCCTGACTCTGACCTGCATCTTCTAATAGAAAGCAGAACCTTGCTATATGATGATGAGACTTGACAATATTCTAAAGGGTTGGTTTGTTTGCTTTTCAGCATCAGTTTACTGACTAGTCTTTTCTCAGTAGAGTTTAGTGCCTGGAAAACCATAAATTGGAAGGTCAGTTTGATGTCCAGATTCTACACTGGTGCTTTGTCTTGTTGGGGATGTGTTGGGGAGTGAAATTCCCATCTCAGTGCTGCTGTTTCAATACACTTCTCTCTTAGCTCCATGAGTACCTGTGGCTGTCATCTGCAAAGGAATAACTCAGGAGGAGTTATTGTTTACAATTACTTGGTATTTCAGAATACAGCACTTACTTTGATCCACAGCAAACATTTATGTAGCACTGCCTGGCTTCAGAACCCAGGTGCTCACTGAGCAGTGACACTTCTCATTTTTATTATTTTTATTGTTGTTTGAAGTAGAGAATAGATAGGTATTCCCATCTTGCACAGGTTGTCTATTCTAGAGGCACTGAGAGACCTTTTATTAGAATGTTTTGTGGTCTAGTAATTGCTTTAAAGCTAAATCCAGGAGTGGATAAACTGCTCACAATAGAAAAGCCACTGTGCTGCAGGCTGCCTCAGCCCTTGCCTGTGCTCATCTTTGTTTCCCCTCTTGATCCTGGCTCAGTTTGAGTAAATAAAATAATAGGAAACTCATAAATACCACTTTAGCTCTGTGTGTGCATTGGAACAGCTCTCCTGCTCTCCCTCCCCTCTCCCTTGCAGCCTCTTGCCAGTCATTCGGGAGCAAATTACAGCGGCAGCTCTGCTGTGCAGGGCAGAGGAATGCAAGGTGGTGTCAGGGGCTGGAAATGAGGGACGCTGGAATCCAGCATTTGTTCCCAGCTGTAGCTGGTGCTCTCAACACAAGGGGCACAATCCACGGGCAGGGATGAGCTGCCATTAGCCAGAGGAAAAGACCTCAGTGGGAAAAGATAAGAGAAACAAGAAGGAAAGAGACAGTGATGAGCAATTGGACCTGATCAGACCTTGTGGGAAATCTGACCAGGGGAGATTATTGTCTGGATAAGCTGCCTTTTTTCTTTATTTTCTTTCTTTCTTCTTCTTTTTTTTTTTCTTTTAAGAACACTTACTGAAATTTATGTNACCTCAGCCAAACACTGCTGGAAAAGAGATTGTGTTTAAATTACTTCAGCTAATTCTTGCTGCTTCCACTACGAAGAAAAATTGTTTGCCATGGTGAAAGAAAAAGGTAATTATGTTTATTGATAGACTGGAGCCAAAACCTAATGTGCCAGCCACAGTCACCTGAGGTTTAAACCTTCACATTTGAGTTGAGCATGCTGTGATTGGCAGTTGTTGTTTTCCTTTCTATAAAAGTGGTGCGTGAAGCCCTGCAGTGGGTTGCATTGATTACCACTGTACCTGCTTTAATAAGGGTGGAATCTGGAACACATCTAATTTAGTGTGTCTGCACAGCGGGGTCCCTTCTGTGTGTACATGTTTGTTTGGGGGTTTTTTGCTGTGATTTAACCAGAGCTGACAGTTCTTTACCTGTGCTTGCTACAGTTCGAGTAGCTTTGACCACTGCAGCAGCTAGTTTAAAATTTAAAAGATAAACATTGATCCATTCAAATCTGGACTTGAGAGGGTATATTTTGAATTTTAATGGATAAGTGGATTTTATGGGATTTTGCAAAATGCTTGGATTTTGCAGCGGTAAATTAGATATCAGTTTTGGTTACCTATAAATAACATTTTAAGCCTCCTACAGAAGAATTTGCTCGTTTAAAGAATTAAGAAATGGTTATAGGGTGTTTCCTTGCACTAATACTGGTCTGTGACATTTATTGTATTACAAAGATGCAAGATACATTCTGAGTTGTGTTTGAGTGTACTGGATGTGGTTTGGGGGCATTACATTATCACAGATGGAGTCAGACTCAGTCTCTTCTGTGAGGAGGAGTCTGAGTTCTTTACTCTGTTCTTTGCTCTGTAAAAATTCTCTGTAAATGGGAGAAGTTTAAACTGGGGAAGGAACAGAAATAAGAAGGAGTAAAGTTTAGTAAGAGTGTGCAGTTTTGCAGCTTTGAACACCCATGCTAAGACTTTTTCAAATGTTGTAAATAAAAAAGTGAGTGCAATCAGCATCAGAGATGCTCCAATCAAGGAGAGCAGGACAAATGCCTCATGCATGACAAATGCCTGCCACAGTGGGTCAGAACTATCAGGGGGATTGTACTAATAACCATTATCCAGTCTATTGACAATTTTTGTTCATGAAAGGCAGTGACCCAGCATAAATTTTATTGGCTACTTAGTTGCTTTGGGATACCCTATATCTGATTTACAGGATTACTTTCATAATGTCAGTCATGAACCGATGGCCTGCTACCCCTATCAGTGAGCCATACCAAGGATGGTTTAAATAGGAATTTCACCCCAAATCTTGGAAAGTGCAGGTTTCAGAATCATTTGAATGAATTATGTCAGTCATCTTTTCAGAAAAATAAATGTATTGTCATTCAGTTTATCATAACTGTTGTTTGTTTTTTAAGATGCATTTTAAGTCAGTACTGCTGGTTTTTTTTGAAGTGTACATAAAATATGTGTAGCACTCAGGTTTGGTCTTTTTATGTTTCTGTCCCCTCACCTAACTGATGTTCACTTGATTGGAGTCCCTGTCTTATGTGGGATTGTACCTGAGGAATACTCTGTAAATTCAGTTTTAGCATCTTGCACCATGAAATTTGTCATTTACCTGCAAAAAAACCCAAACCTGTCATTTTTGTAAAAAATAGGAGGAAAAAGGCTTCATAAAATAGCAGGAGAAGTTGACAATAAATGACTGAAAATGTGAAAACAACTTGTGTTCAAATTGCTTCCATTCCCCCTCCCCACCAAGTTAAATGCATTATTAAAAATGGCTATTTATGTTGGATATAAATATTTTTTTCCTGTTCACAGAGATAATGGACTAAAACAGCTAAATGCTCTCTTTAATTTTAGACTGCAATTACTGATATTTCATATCTCATGGCTGCAGAGGGAGAAAGAGAGAAAGGATGGTATCTGTTAAATCTTTTGATTTTATATGTTACTACTTTCAAATAATTTCTCCAACAATTAATTTAAACTCCTTTTGCCTCGATTTTCTTTTTCCTGTTTTTTTGTGGGGTTTTTTGGTTGCTTTGTTTGATTCTTTGGGTTTTTGTTTTGGTTTGGTTGTTTTTTCTTTTTCTTTCTCCTCTGCTTTAGTCAGAAGGTCAGGATTTATTGCTCTAAATGTCACTCTCTACAGTGATACTCTTGCAAAATGCAGTCAGTACAATACAGCTGGTGCTCTCCCTTCCAGCCACTGTGGCTTGAGCAGGCTGAAAATGCAGTTCAGTCCAGTGTCATTTCAGAGACATGATAAGTAGGCACTGGAGGGGCTGGTTTCAGCTAGAAAAATGCAACTCCAATTCACTGAATTGCAAAATGGTTGGTAACAGTTTTTAGCAAATTAGCATGCTTCATTATGCTCATACTGTAGAATGATTTCAGTGTCTGCCTGGTTAGTTCATACACAAAAAAAATCCTGAGGCCAGGGTGTTTTCTGCTGACACCAAACGGCGCTTCCTAAATTATGTCTGACTGATACCACATTTCCATGTCTCTGGGTGCTTATCTATTTCCAATTATGAGCCCTTATTATCTAGTTACTCAGCTAAATTATTATCACTGTGCTGCATCCAAGGGCAACTTTCTCTCTTCTTATCCTTTAACAGAAAGAAAGTTTACATGTGCATATGTGGGTCTTGTTATTCATTCTCTCCAGCAATTTAAAGCCCATATTGAATAATCTGCATTCTTGCTGCTTCTGTGTTGAGGTCAGTTTGTGGATTGGGAGAGGATTTGTCAGTTTGTGGATTGCTAGCCAGGTTTCTGTGTGATACAAGTGTTGTAGCTTCATTTTTAACCCCATTAGTTCACATAAACTGAGGATTTAGCCCTGATTCTTGATTTCTTGAGCAGTTGATGAGAAGGCAGCCCTGGCATTCAAGGGCTGGTCTGTGAAACATGTTGGTAATCAGCTTACCTGATGGTAAGCTGATGATCAGGTACCTGATGAAATCTTGGGCAGGATCATCCATGGGCAAACCTATGAAAGTGGATTAGTAGCTGTTCATGCCATGCTTCTGCATGTTTGGAAGGATAAAAGGAGAAAATATGAAGGGTTGAAGATTTTTTGGATTAAAGAAGCAGGCACAGAGGCTTAATGATTTCTGTTCTTCATATACTGATCCTGCTGAAGGGAAGGTGCTGGCACCTGCTGGGTACCGAGTTGCAGTGAGCTTGATCATGTTTCCATGTTCTCACAACTTCTCTGAAGCTGTTCACTGGTGCTGGCTTTCCCAGGAAGCCACAAGAAGCTGCAGGTCACCAGAATGCTACCTTATTTCCTGTATTGTTTGGCCCATGGTCTGGTTTGGTCTTGCAGAGAGACTTTGTCCTCTGTTGGGTTTTTTCATACTTTTGATAAAGCATGATAGTGAAGCCCATTCAGGTTTTGACCAAGAGGACTGGTTTTATGCTTGCAATAGCTCCAGCCTTCTCTTCCATTTGCCAGTCCCAAGAACTGTGAGCCCCCAAAGCAGCTTTTAGTCTTTCTCTGTAGTTGTAATGTAACTGCTTTAGATGGGCCTTTGCTTGAAGAGTATGCAAACGTTACCTGTCTGCTGATTTAAATGTGTTCTCTCTTGGGAACTTTGTCTCTCCAGTGCTCTGTGTATTTGCAGTCTTAACATTTATTCCTTGTGTTAATCAGGAAAATGTTGAGTAATGGGATTTGGGCCCCAACGCTGTCTCAGTGTCATGGTCGTTGATGAAATATGGTCTTGACTTGAACTCATGACTTTGGAACTTTTTAACCCCAGCTGACCTGGGAAAGTCTCCAAGTTTGTTGCTTTTACAGCACATGACAAGATTATGCAATGGCACATTGGCAGGGGGAGGATTGGGGAGTTAATTTTCTTTTGCTTCAGTTTACTTAGTTTCAAATTTGATTCTGCTTGGCAGTTTGCTTTTGGGGCTGGGCATTGGGGCTTTTTTTTTTTATTAAGGGCATGTGCTGCCTTGTACAAACTGCAGAAAAGACATTTTATAAATATGCATAGTAGTAGATGTTAAAAAAATACTCTTGTAGTTAAAGTACTAAACAATAGAACAGTTTTGTGTTAGAGGCTCTTAAGGTGACCTTGGGGAGGTAATTTGATCTCTCCTTGGGTTAATCCGTAGAATGAGGATAAGAACATTCCTCTTGTCTGCCTTGATTATTTGAATTAGAGGTCTGTGGAGCAGAGAGTTCCTTTTACCTTGCTTCATAGCTGTGACAAGGCAATCTTGTGTGGGATTTCACTACTTGTACAAAAAAAAAGAATATCCAGTGCTATGTGATTATCTTATAACCACCTTTTTACTTTTAAAAGGCAATGCAATTTTAAAGGAATTACATTTGTATTGGCACATTTATGGCATTGCTTTTCTGTACTTTCTCTTTCTAAATTTATTTTTAATATTAGATTTCAAATTGCAGTTCTGGTGTGCAGCATTGATACTGACAGAAACAAAACCAAGGAGATTCCAGCTAGGCCACTGCATGTTTACTGGAGATTTTAATTTTATTTTTTTTTAATAGCACTTAGTTCACATAAAGGTACAAATACTCATATCCAAAGAGCTGGGCAAACAGTGTGCAGGACAGTGTGCAGTCCTGCCATGCCTCACCACTTCCCATGTTCCCCAGTAGTGGAATTCCATACATTCCTTGCATCTCAGCTGTGTGTAGGAGCCAGCTCTCTGAAGATATGATGGCAGATATCTTATACTGAAAAATGGGAGAACTTCTGCTATTGATCTCACTGGAGGGGAGAGCTTAGGGGGTTTAGTCATTAAATTTGAGACCACAGAGTTCATGGGTTCAGGTGGTGGTAGAGGCAGCTCTTCCTCCAGTGACTGGTGTAAGCCAAAAAAACCCAGGAGGTTCAATCAATTTCATTTTCTCACAATTAACAAAGTTCTAATTGCTGATTCTGGTTTTGAAGATAAAAGCAAGCAAACACTTACTCAGAGAAACACACCTCCTGTTCTCTCTGGACACTCTTCCTTTGCCTTGCTGGTCTCCAGTGCATGTCACTCATTATCCTCAGTACCTTTGGGGAGGTGTGGGTGGGGCAGGACATTGGTACCAGGCCAGTGCTGCTCCTTTCATCATGTTGCTCCTTTCTCCTCACTCAGTTATTTCCACAGGAGTTCCTCTGCTGGCCTCAGTCCTTTTGGAGCTGTACCTCCTCCCAAGTCTCTTTGCCTGTGCTTGGGGCAGCTGCTTTGCCTCAGTGTTTCTCCTGCCTCGGCATCATTTTCCCTTCTCTCTTCCCCATGCTTTGGGGTCTTCTCTGTCCTGGCATTGTCTCCTCTGTCCCAGAGTGGGTCAGGTTGGGAGGGACCACGGTGGCCCATCTGGTCCAACCTCCCTGCTCCCCGCCCTGAGCACAGGGCACAGGGTTGTGCCCAGATGGTTCTTGAATATCTCCAGCAAGGGAGGCTCCACAGCTTCTCTGGGCAATCTGTGCCAGTGCACAGTGCTCTGCTCTCTCTCTCGTGCCTCCTGCTCTTTGTCCTTTCAGTGTTTGCTGTCTGTTGCTATGTCTGTGTTTTTGCAGAGGTTCTCTCTGCTCCTCTGGTTCTGTTTCCATGTGCACTGGGTCAGTTTTGCCATTTGCTCAACTGGTTGGACCAACAGTGACCAGCACAATCCCATCCTTGGCCACCTCCTACACAAGTCACCACCACAGCACCATCACAATCAAACCTCTGCTGGTTATGGTGAATGCAATCGAGTGGAATAAAAAATTATATTGTTGCTTTCCTTGGGTGAGAATTCAAAAGGCAACACTTCTATAGATTGAGTCTTGGTGTAGTAAAATTTTTTAAAATTACATTAGGCTAGGGCAGAAAAATATTTTTCCAAAGGGGAGATAGGAATCTTGGTAGGAAAGAATTTACAAGTTAGGATGATACTTTGGTCTGCTACTGTAGGAGAGTCAATTATTTTTGTAGAAAAATTAATGGATACCAAGGGAAAAGACCAAGTTCCACTAATCAAAATGTCTTGTGCCCTTTGGGTGGGAGAAGCCAGGGAACAGTATTTTTTTTATCCTTGTTCTGGGGGCAATCCATAACTAATTTAGAAAGGATTATTTATAACAAAGTTGGTTTTCCACCTAGAGGACTGCCAGTATTCCCAAAAGAATGATTAATCCTTGCCTTCATTGAGCCTGGATAACTTTCAGGCTCACTAGGGATCTGTCTAAGGAGAACACTTAGGCATTGTATTAAGCCTGTTCTGTTCAGCAGAGTGTCTTGTTGAGTCTAATTGAATCACTGGGAATTAAAGCTAAGTAAGTGCTTCAGTATTGTCCCAAAGTTGGACCCAATTTTTAGAGGCTGCATGACATTTTTGAAAAAAAAAAATTAAAAATCATGTATTCTACTAATGGTGGTCATTTTGTGTTGTAAGAGACAACTAGAGAAACAATTCTGGATATTCTATGTGCTGATCATAAAGTGATATAAACCCAGAAATGACAGAAGCCTTGTGTCAATCAGTCATGTACATTTTCTATTATTAATACCAGCTGTTCAGAAGTTCAGTGTTGTTGCTCTTATGCTATAAAAGAGAATAATAGGCAAAATTCTATAAACACTGTCAACAGGGTGGGTAACTCCCCAATTCCCACTGCTGTTAGTACCCCTTCAGCATCACACGTCAGTATAACCTAAATGGCACCATTGTGGAACTTTGTTTTAGTTCAGGATCTGGTTCAGAAGCAGTATCTTAAAATTATATCAATTAAAGAAATGATCCAAATAGAAATGAGGCCTTGCAGAACACTGAGTGTGATTTTTTATTAGTGCTGGATCAAACAAGAATCAATGAATTGCTTGTTTGTTCAAAGGAGCAGTTGTATTTGTATTTTCTTTTCTCCAAAGGCTCCTCAAAACAGGGTTTGATAGATTTGAGAGTGTCTACTAGCTATCCAGCAGTGGGGGTGCTAGCCAGAGGAACAGGCTGTGTTCAGGGGGACTGTATTGGTCAGTGCTTTCCCTGTGATAATCCATTTACCATATAACATTAACACTTGATGGTCTTTAGGAGCAGAATTTATTGTTAAAATGTTATACTGCTGAAAGTGACTTCTATGCTGCAATGTTTTTAAGGTCAGGGTGCCAACACGGGCAATTAGGCACATGGCAGGGCCTCTGAAATGTCTGATTTATCAGCTCTGTACATGGCCAACTATCCTGGGCATCAGGAGCCCCATGAAGACTTATGTTGCTCATGAATGTGGCATCTAGTTTTAGTTTGAGGCTGTGTAAGTCCTTAGAAATGCCAGAAGGGAGGGCAGTACTGAATGATGGCATTTACAAGATCCCTGATTGAAGGAGGGTGTCTAAGCACAGGACACAGAGCTTGTGTGGTTTAAAGGGGCTGCTGTGGCCAGGTCTCTGCAAGGGTCTTGTGAAAGAACCCTTGGGGAGATTCCTGGTGGTAACTGAGAAGAGATTTTACTGCAGATTCTATTTTGAAAGCATCTGAGAGACCACTGACTTATGTAGGTCAGTTTTCCTCTTCAGATAATCTCAGGGTGAACAATGGGAGAATTGATTATTAAAATTAGCATTTTTATATTGACTTACTTCAGAAGAAAATTTAATTCATTTTACTGCATGAAATACTCATGCAGCCTCTAAAAAGGATGCATGGGGGAACTGTGATGAGTTTGTTGTCAGAATCCCCACGTGGGATGCTGTCTGGGTAGCTGAGAGGCCTGATAGACATTTGAGTGCTATTATGGGTAACTCCACTCAGCAGTAAGCCAGAATTTCCATGTTGTCTGGAAAAAGCAATTGTTTTTTCTGCTAACTTCAGCAAATTTTTTTTCATGTAGCCTTGAGGATCCTTAAGGATTTGAACTGAATAATTTGACGCTTCTCTTCATTTATTGTTGTGAGTAAGGTTTTGATACTGGACTTGATGATTCTTGTGTGTCCTTTATACGTCAGACTATTCTGTGATTTTTTTGTAGGATAGACACATCAAGTGATGTGTATGAGATGGTTCTCAGAGTGTGCTGAGGAGCTCTAGAATTTCTAATTACTTCTGTCCTATGTTAGAAGAGAATCTTTTGAAATAGTGAATGATCCTCTTGTGTATGTCAGATGTGTTGAACTCCATTTTTTTTTGCCACTTACAAGGCTTATAAACAGATACTACTTGTTAGAGACTTGGAGATGTTGGCTGTGAGAAGCAAATGTTTAGCATGATCTTCCAGGCCTTTGACAAGGAGTTTCGAAGGGTGAGTTGATTATCTTGAAATATTGTCCCTCAGAAGTTGGTTGTGGAACCAAATGCAGAGCCCCTTTGTGGATGTGATGGAAATCAAGAAGGGCATTCCCAGAACGTCAGATAGGAGAGTCTGGATTCACTGTCTCTTTATCACCCAATTTTTATGGTGATCTGTCATGTGAAAAATTACTCTGTACTAATGGAGAAACATAGCAGAATAAATTAATTTTGAGCTTCTCCCTTTGGCTTGCTAACCACTAATCAGCAATCCATCTGTTAACAATCATGTTGGGTAATGCAGGAATGCAGGTTTTGAGTCAAAGACTGGCTTGGCTTAGTCAACATTTGTTTGATCATCATCTGTTTCTCAGCATGTCTTAGTTTGCTGCATACTTCATTGCAAGATTAGTGCCTTTTCATTACTGAAAATAATTTAAAAACTCCCTATTGCTTTTTCTGTTTGAGCTTAAAACAACTCCTGACCATATTCAGTTAAGAAGCTGTTCTTGACTCTTCTTTGAAAGGATTATAATTTTTCATAAGCAAATATAAATGTAATAATTTTGTCAAGTCCTTTTGTTCCTGCTAAGTATAGATGATGCTCTAGAATGTGCTTTTGTTCACCTGCCAAGTGATCAAAGGCAAGCATGTGTGGACAGACACGGCAGAAGTTCTTCCTTGCTGCTGTTTCAGAGAATGACAAACTCTTCTAAACAGGCTCTGATGCTTTTGTGTTGAGCAGAGCATCAGCAGAGCTGCTGCAGTTTCTCTGAGTTAGCACTGGAGTGTGTTTCTAGCTGACAAACAGAAAGCTCTCAGGCTCCTGGGGGGTCCAAAGCAGGAGTAGGATATCCCGAGGTTCCTGCTCAGCCGTGGGGGCCCACCCAGTCACATTCATACTGTGTCACTGAGAAACTGGGAAAACTGTACACTAAAGCTGTGGGCTGTCAGAAACTGTGGTGAAATCCCCAGAGTGTCCAGATCAGGATATAGCCCCTCCATAAACACAACCAAATTTTCTTTATCTCTCAATCACTATCAAAGGCTTGGAAAACTGGGTCCACCAAACACATTTGTTTTAATCACAGAACCATCACAGTTACATTGTTTTATTTTGTGTATGTTGTAGAGGGTGATCTTTTTTTTCAGATAGGATCAAGCAGGTGCTGGTGTTAAATATTTCACTTAATACTGAACTATTCATATGCATAAATCTTTATAGGGCTGAGGCCTCAGGCCCTGATCTTGTATGCTGTTCTGTGGGGAATTAATTGCAGTATCAAAGCTTGAGACAGAAGGAGAGGCATGGGAGGAGGGTAGGAAACAGCAGGAAAAATAGAGAGAAAATAAGCATGATAGCACTTGTGTTCTGAAACTTTGAAACAAATGTGATTTTCTTCATGCTGTATTTTTCAAGCTTATTATTTCCCTGCCTTTTTACACATTTGTGTGTGTCTGGCACAATTTTTAAAAATTATTATTTCTTTTTTATTTTTTGGTAAGTAACATGGGAGTTGATTTACAGTTACCGTTAATATTTTATGTTATTGCCTGGCACTCATATCTCTAAATTTTTATATTTCATTCTTTCAGCTGCATTAGCTCTATCCAAGGGTTATGAACACCTAAAAATAGGAAGTATTTAAATACTGGTTTCCTTACTCAAAAATAATATATGTTTCATCTCCTATTCTTAAAATTTGCTTTCTGGTATTGAAGCCTTTACATCCTATTTTCATGCAATAAGTTTGATATCTTTGCTTACAACATTTTTTTCATTTTTTTTCCTTAGGATTTACCCTGTCATTCTAATTTATCTAGTTAAACTTGTAAATAGCTTTATAAGTTATTTTTCCTTTTAAAAAGTCCATTTTTCAAGGAAGCAATGCACCTGGTTTCTAGACTGGATGTGGGCCATGTCTTCTGTTTAGCACTTTGTGAAAATCTTTTAGTTGCTGCAGAAGCTCCCAAGAGGTGGAGGGGATGGATGCCAGTGTGTTCATTGCAGTCTGGTAGTCAGCCCCAGAGCTGGCCATGAGATGCTCTTTTGAGGATAGATAGCTCTGGTGTGCTTTGTGTACTGTAGCTGAAGAACTGAGGCTGGGAAGCATTGGTTGTGATCAGAATTGAGTTGGACACATAAGAAAAGTATCAGTTTTTCTTAGGTCGTCTCTTTGTTAAACAAGTTGAGAGTCAGAGCAGAGACAGAGGACGGGGGATTGGCTGTAATTCTTTCTGCATCTAAACCAGAGCAGACTTGGGCTCTGCTGTCCCTTTTCACATGACTTCCTTTCCTAATCCTTCTTCCCTGTGCCACCCTTCTTGCTGAGCTTCCATCCCACCAACACCCCCCAAAAAAGGAGTGGGAGGTAAAATGGGGTGTTTGGAGTGTCTGGAGCCCTGTGCTGTCACTGGGTGCACTGCTCAGCCCATTGTGCTCTCGGGTGGGTGTGAGTGCCACACCTCACCATCATCAGGGCACTGACTTCTGCAAAAAGAGCTGCTGCACTGCCATGGTCCTGTTTGCATCTGCTGTTTTCAGCAGCTGATGAATGCTAAGGGGAAAATGATAATATTTCTGTGGAAAATGTGAGAAAACATTTCAAAACTGTGGCAAAAAGCTACCAAGTTTAAGAGCTTTTTCCCACCTTGTTTTAAAAATAGCTACTCTGGATATCTATAGACAGCACAAATAGTTTTAAGGCAAATTGGCACACTGTAGGAGTGATATAGATAAATTTTCAGAAAGAAAGAGCTTTATAATGATTCTTCAGATCTGATTTGAATGCCAGTAGTATGAGCTAGCTACAGTCTAGGATTTTCCCTTAGGCTTTCTCACACATGTGTAGGCAAGCAGCTCGCTAGTTTCTCTTCATGGGAGTGCCTCCTTCCAGGATTTCCTGGAATTCCTGAAGATCCCTGTCAAGTACCTGTGGCTAATGACTGCAGTAATATCTTTATCAGTCCCTGGCAGCTGGGAGGTTTGATTTCCATCTCAGTCTCTGCTTGGTCACCTTACCTGATAGGATTCTTTCACATTTGAGATTCAAGAACTGAGTGTGCAGATAAGCAAAATGACACTGCATTTTTCACTCCTTCTTTTAAATAGGTATTTCAGTACCTCCTCGAGTCTCCACTGTGCTGGGCTTTTACAAAAGATGAATTCCTTGGAGACTCTGTGGGCTATAGTCAGACAGGCTTCACAAACCAGGGGTTACAGACAGTTATCTCTGAAAGAAACACAAAGGATGGGAGAAAATTACTTCTCCTCTCTTCACAACAGAGCATGTAGAAGTGGTAAGGCAGATTCCATTCTTGAACTTGACTCTCTAGTGTCTTCAGCATCTTTCAGCTCAGAACATATTTTTTTCCCAGCTTGTCATTTTGTGCACAGTGCCCACCTGCCTCCCTCTGTCCTGTCCCAAGCACGGGGCTGCCCAGCTGCATTAACAGTGCAGCTGCTTGGCAGCATCAAACAACAAGGGAATTTTATTTTTAAACCTTCAAGTTTTGAACTGCAAATCCTGTAAATTAGTTTAAGAAATCATAGCCTCCAAGGCCACATCAGGTAATGCAGAGGAGGGCAGAGAGAGAGCTGTCTGTAGAAAGCTTTGGTTGTGTTTACTGCAATGGCAATCTCAAGCACAGTCCTTGACTTTTATTACTGAAAGCAGAAAGGAGTGAGGAAATTTTAAAATAGGCTAGCAAAAAACTTGGAGTAGTTTCACACCATTACATCTGTGCTTTATTTTTCCTCCTTAACAGTTCAGTCTTCAACCAAGAAAACACAGCAGCTGAAAATCAGCATTTCAGAGTGCATGCTGTCTGTGCCAGGCCACTCCTAAGATATAAATGACAAAGCTGTGACATTCTGAGAATCCCCTTGCCCATGCTGCAGTGTGCACAGCCTGCTCTGTGCTGTGCAACACAGCCCAGAGGTTGTGGAGCTACAAGCCACAGAGATTCTGTATCCTGGCATCAAGCTTGAAGTTACATATCCTACAGCATGGGTAGAGATGGCTGAACATAGCTGCAGGTTTTTTTTGTGGAGGTATCCATGCAAATGGAAGAATGATAAAAATTCACTTTTAAAAGAGCAGAAGCCCATATTGTCTTCTTTAAATTTAGAGGAAGCTCTTTATTGCAGAGTAGAACTGAACTAAAAATATTTTATTGTGACTCCACCTTGCAGCATTCCCATAGCAAGGTGTTTCCCAGAAGCTTTTCTGACTTCCATTTAAAAGCCAAAGTACTTCCTGGCTTGCAGCAGATACATGGAGTCTTGCCAGCAAGAATCTGAAGCTAATAATCCCTTAGCTTGAGCCTTGGATTTCCTGGCAGTTCCATGTTCAGGGAGAGAATCATCAGTAAAGAAGGCTGCAGCATTTATTTTCATTGTTTTCTTTCTTTCTTTTTTCAGCTGCATACTCTTCAGGTAGTCTCTGCAATTAACATTTCAGAAAGGTTTGTTACGAACACTAAAGTCTAATTTCTAGCTGATGCAACAAAAAATAATTGGTTTTAAACCCTCAGACAATTATCTGCTCTACAGAAAACACCCTGACAACAATTTTCAACTTTTGCACAGCGAATTAAGTCTTTAATTTTGCTCAGAAAATGCCTTTGGTTTCTCATATGAACCTTGGGTTGTGGTCTTTTCTATCTCTTTTTGTTTTTAATTACTTCTTTGCAGGTATGGGATTATTTTGAGATGTTTAGATAAAATGCAGTAACAAACACTCTCAAGCTGTTAGAGTTGCTTTGAGTTTACATCCATATAATGCAGTTGCAAAACATAATGACATCAACATTGCTTGATTCACAAGGAAACATAAGGAATGACAAAAATAATGGTGATATGTCTGCAGAGTGATAGCCCAAAGCAACACTCCAGTGACAAAGACTCTTTTCCTCACAGATGAAGGGGCTATTGATTTTTTCCTATCGTTTTTATTTCTCCCTGACTTAAACTATGTAATCCAGACTTCCCAGTTGTCCCAGTCAGTGCATGTGTTACTCTGGGTAAATTGGATATTTAATGGGACATTGATTTGTCTTATTTGAAACCTAAATGAGCTTAAGAAAGCATTAATTATTCATTTAAGCTGGTCTTGAAAGCAGGAGTGGAAGTCTCAACCTTGCTTAGCTTGAAAAGTTCTTCTTTACCTATCTCTAACCAGAGATTTCATTCATTAATTAAAAAATAAAAAGTCTTCAGGCAGTGCCCAGGAGTCTTACACAAAAGCACCCATGCACCTTGTCATGGTGGTTGGGCTAAACTGGGATGTGCCAGGCTTTGTGAGGAGACAGCTGTCAGTTCACAGCCTGGTCCTGGAACGGGCAAACACTGAACCTGGGTTTGTGTCCCACACCCCTTCGTGTGGGCACTTTGTGGTGTGAAGACAATGGTGAGCCCTGCTACTGAACCAACTGACTGCCTTAGGTGCTTCTGTGACTCTTTCCATCCTGTCCCTGGGAACCTTGTCATGGTATTTATTCTCACAGAAGGCTGAGGCTAACAGTGTTGTTGCACCTGGTTTGCAGTCCCAGACACTGAAGACACAGAGAAACTAAAATATTCAGATAATTTTAAGCTGCTAGGTCTCAGGCTCAGTGACCTAGCTGTACATAACTGTATGGCTTTATTCCTTTAGGGTTAGGGGATATCATCCCAAGAGCCCAGGTATCTGTTGTGGAGCAGGGGTTGGAATCTGGGTTATCCAGATTCTAAATTAATGTCCTCTCACTGATTACACTGTCTGGAGTCTGTTGTAATTGTCTTAGATGTGATCTAGAGTTGCCTTATTGCATCATGTGCAGTCTGTGATGACTGAGAAGATATCCTGTGGGGAGGGTTGGTGCAGGCAGAGCCTGAAATATGGACTCTCTCAAGGTGTGAAATCCCTGCAAGGAGATGAGCCCAGCTCCTGACTCAGACCTTTTCCAGACCCAGAGCAGCTTACAGCTGACATGTCCAGTGAGCTGGCTGGACCTCAGTCAGAAACATTTCAGTAAGCTTCTTGTAAAGGTTTTTATTTCTTTTTCTTTAATTCCCTGTTCTGTCCTCACTGGTAGCTATGAAAGGTCACCTCTGCCACTGGAAAGCCTTGTGTGTGTTGCGTGCATCCAAAGGAAAAAGCTTACAAGCAATTCCTTACAGGAGGGTGAAAGTCAATTATTCAATTTTGACCTACAATGCCAAATGGAGGCCAGTAAGACAAGCACCATAATTAGCTTCACTTAAGAGATCAGCCTGGAAATAGAAACTAACAGTTGCTATTCATTTAAATGGCTTTAAAGGCAGAACTGGAAAGAAGCTGCATCATTGGACCAGCCTTGAAAACAGTTATTTACTCTCCTGGAAAGAGCAGAGGATTGTATTTCAGATCAATACCAGAAGATCTGGAACCTGGTGTGCAGAATGTCAGGGTGTCCTACACATGTGAGTTGGAATAAGTAGAATGTCATAGGTACAGATTTCACATTGCACCATAGAAATCCTTGGAAGCATTTCCCCAAATTCTTTATCCATTTCCTCTTGTGAGCAACTTTAAGTGTGCACACTGTTTTAAGCTTGCATCAGGCCCATCTCAGGCTGTCTGGATCTGAGTGGGAATTTTGCTCATAACAATTTAATTTGTTAGCAGTCTTCTTCCTTCCTGCCTGCCTGCCTGCCTGCCTGCCTGCCTGCCTGCCTGCCTGCCTGCCTGCCTGCCTGCCTGCCTGCCTGCCTGCCTGCCTGCCTGCCTGCCTGCCTGCCTGCCTGCCTGCCTGCCTGCCTGCCTGCCTGCCTGCCTGCCTGCCTGCCTGCCTGCCTGCCTGCCTGCCTGCCTGCCTGCCTGCCTGCCTGCCTGCCTGCCTGCCTGCCTGCCTGCCTGCCTGCCTGCCTGCCTGCCTGCCTGCCTGCCTGCCTGCCTGCCTGCCTGCCTGCCTGCCTGCCTGCCTGCCTGCCTGCCTGCCTGCCTGCCTGCCTGCCTGCCTGCCTGCCTGCCTGCCTGCCTGCCTGCCTGCCTGCCTGCCTGCCTGCCTGCCTGCCTGCCTGCCTGCCTGCCTGCCTGCCTGCCTGCCTGCCTGCCTGCCTGCCTGCCTGCCTGCCTGCCTGCCTGCCTGCCTGCCTGCCTGCCTGCCTGCCTGCCTGCCTGCCTGCCTGCCTGCCTGCCTGCCTGCCTGCCTGCCTGCCTGCCTGCCTGCCTGCCTGCCTGCCTGCCTGCCTGCCTGCCTGCCTGCCTGCCTGCCTGCCTGCCTGCCTGCCTGCCTGCCTGCCTGCCTGCCTGCCTGCCTGCCTGCCTGCCTGCCTGCCTGCCTGCCTGCCTGCCTGCCTGCCTGCCTGCCTGCCTGCCTGCCTGCCTGCCTGCCTGCCTGCCTGCCTGCCTGCCTGCCTGCCTGCCTGCCTGCCTGCCTGCCTGCCTGCCTGCCTGCCTGCCTGCCTGCCTGCCTGCCTGCCTGCCTGCCTGCCTGCCTGCCTGCCTGCCTGCCTGCCTGCCTGCCTGCCTGCCTGCCTGCCTGCCTGCCTGCCTGCCTGCCTGCCTGCCTGCCTGCCTGCCTGCCTGCCTGCCTGCCTGCCTGCCTGCCTGCCTGCCTGCCTGCCTGCCTGCCTGCCTGCCTGCCTGCCTGCCTGCCTGCCTGCCTGCCTGCCTGCCTGCCTGCCTGCCTGCCTGCCTGCCTGCCTGCCTGCCTGCCTGCCTGCCTGCCTGCCTGCCTGCCTGCCTGCCTGCCTGCCTGCCTGCCTGCCTGCCTGCCTGCCTGCCTGCCTGCCTGCCTGCCTGCCTGCCTGCCTGCCTGCCTGCCTGCCTGCCTGCCTGCCTGCCTGCCTGCCTTCCTTCCTTCCTTTCCTTCTTTCTTTCCTATTTCCTTGGTTGCCAGTGGATAGTTTAGTTTGTAAGAATAATAACTTCCACTCCAGAAACAGTATTGCACTGCAGACTATTAGATGAGGTTCACTCAAGGTAAGGCATTCAGTGAGCTTTTACTTCACTGGAGCTGCTAATTGAAATACTGGTTGGCATTACCAGCTGAATTCTGTTCACCAGGATGGGCTGAATAACTGCTCAGGGGAAATAGTTTAAGTGAGGCTCCCAGAGAAGGAGGTATTAAAAACTTCCAGTTTGAGTAAAGGAATTCAGCCATTTTCTTTGAAGTTTGGGGTGGGAGATGTGAGTGGTGATAGGAAAAAGAGAATAAGAGCTATCATATTAGTTTGGCTGGATGTGTATAACAGAAATTTCTTAGAATATTTGTTATTCTCTATTCTTGATGCTGTTACTCCCCTAATCACATATTCAGCTTTTTTATTATTAATCTTGTATTTATGTAATGCAAAAGGATAGCAGCATTTCTTCAGTAAGGCATTTATAAAGGAGAATAATATAAAAAGACTTCATGAAGCAATGAGGCTTTTCCCCTGGAAGTCCATTGAAGAAGAGGAGGAATCTGGTGCAGTAAATACAAGCAAGGTGTCTGTTATATTGCTGCATAAGCAGAAACCTGAAAAACAGCATAGTCCTGGCTGGGGTAGTGCCAGGAACTGATCAGGAAAGGAAAGGATCTCGAGAAAACTTTGAGATAAAATAATGAGGATGTTGCCCAGTGACAGTGAGAGTGATGTATCAGCACTCAGTCCTTTGCAGGCCAGGAAAAGTAGGACAGGAGTGGTACAAAGACAGAGGCGTGGGTAGAGGTATGTTTTCTCTGAAATGTTCTGATGAGCACCAGTAGTTTGAGAACAATATTACAAGGAGGAAAGCTTTCTACTGCTAGAATGGGATGTGGGAGGGAGAATTGAAGGAACATAGGTTTGTTTGGGAACATTCTGGGTAATACTTTCCACTTCAAACAGTTCAGTTGAGATTAAATCTTGCTCCAGCTTACACCCGTGCATTTCTGTTAGGGCCCCAAGCTGCCACATCTGAAGGGAAAATTAAACATGTTTTACAGAAGCCAAATGTGGAGCAATTAAACTTTTATTACGACAATGAAATCCACAAACTTTTCCTGTCCCTATCCAAGCTCTGCTATGTGTGGTTGGGTAGCTGGTTACCACTGCCTGGAATTGTGTCTCCCTGAAAATATTGCAAATACGTGGGTAGTTTCTGCCTACTCATAGTATCTCTAATTTGCATGCAGAGTAATTTTTGCTAGAATTGATGGCAGTAGAGACAAATAATATTGGCTTCTTTCCTCTTCAGGGGTGCTTTCCCTGCATTAGGTATCTGCTGTAGCAAAAAAGAGATGTTTATAGTTTATTTTTAGGGTAGTCATTTGCATACAGACTATCTGGTTCATCTGGTTTCCCAGAACTTGATTTGGAATTGCTTTCCTTCAATCGTTTTTGTTTGGATTATATTCTTTCTTGGATTAAATTAGTTTAGTTTTTGTTTCCTTGTGTACTCATCCAATGGTTTGCACACTCTTGTGTTCTTGGAAAGAAAATGGCAGGCGTTGTGAAACACTTTGTGGCACTGACACTGGAGAGGGAATTTTTCCTCATCCTTCTGTAGAAGCCTCAATGGAAAGAAGCAGTAGTTGATGTGTATGTCTTAAACTACTGGTTTATGAAAAGACTAGAAATAAAATGGTGGTAACTTTTTAGATGAACATAGAATGTGACTACATACATTTGTATCATGATGTAAAGTGTCTGAGAACACAGAGTTTTGTATTGGAGAAATACTCTTTTTGTTTGGGTTGAAATATTTTTTGTTTGTTTGCTTTACAGTGGCCCATCCTCAGGAGCCCCACCACCCCTCTGAAAAGCCAGTCATCCACTGCCACAAGTGTGGGGAGCCTTGTAAAGGGGAAGTGCTCCGTGTTCAAGCCAGACACTTCCACATCAAATGCTTCACCTGCAAAGGTAAAACCTTGATATTCATCTGTTAGAAATGAGTCCATTTGTGCAAATGTGCCTTGAACCACTGGAGGTTGGGAGGTTGTGCTTCCTGCCATCAACCCATTACAAATACTCTCTTCGCTCAGCACCTGCAGGATTTGATGGTGGGAATGGTAAAGAAAGGTGATGATGCTTAGGAAAATTCTAGTCTTTTGTAGTTTTTGGTCTAAGTGCTATTTCAAGGATCTGGAATTTCTTTTTTTAAGCTCTTGATAGCAACAATTGTCTTTCATTAGGGATAGTTATGAAAATTAAGGTCCTTTGACCTCAATTGACTGAAAGTATCTGCTTTCAAAAAACCCACCAAAAAGGTTCTGCAAAGGCGTTCTAAGGCTTTGTGCCATGGAACTGCCTTGGGAATGGGGATAGTGCTGCCCATTGCCCAGAGAGAGGACCTGAGGGGCTCTTGGCAACTCCAGCTCATGCCACTGAGCCCTCTGTGACCACAACAAAGACTCACTGTCTTTTTTTACCAAACAGAGGTTTAATGAAGCGTTAAATAATTGTAAAACTATGCTTTGTGAATTCATTGCCTTTGAACATGGGTGTCATGGAGCAGGAGGCAACCCTGGCTCCTTCACGGAGTTTCTGTTTAATGAACAACAACGCAGAGTTGGCTGAATTGAGTAACCACAAAATGTAGGATGAAAGGTGAGAATGAGGAGAAATACCCAGGTCCGTGTGCAACCGCTGTCTGCCACAGTCAGTCCCAGCTTAGCAGAGGTTGGATACAGCACAGAAAGGGATTCAGGCTCCAGATGAACGTGGCAGAGCTGATGGCAAACATGGAGAAAGGTGCCAGAATAAATCAGGGCAACTAAAACACAGCAGTGGAATCAATACCACGTAGTTTTTCACTTCTATTGAACGTAATTTATCTTCTCTGAAAGTCCATATCTAGCATGTATACTGCAGATTTGGACTTGGAAATGTGTCTCTGGCCCTGTTCCTGAGTTTCAGTTATATTTTTCATGTTCCAAATGTGGGTGGAATAGTTGTGTGGTTGCTCTGTTCTTCCGCTTCCTGAATATATGGAATATAGCAGAAAATAGAAATAGTTTTCCTATGTTATTAAAGGTTTGTTTTAAAAGGTCACTCAAGTTATTTGTATGCTGAAAAATCAGTGTCTACAATCTAATAAATTGTGTTTGTTACCTGTGGCTTTTAGTTAAATACAGCTAGATAACTAAAAATAATTCTTATCCTTCTCTTAGATATTAACATATTTCATCAGTGCCAATCTGGAGTGGCATCAGCCCATCCTTGAGGGCAGCTTGGAGCATTGTCTGCCCTATTTCTGGAATGCTTGGGGAAACACATATCTCTTTATTCCAGCTGTTCTATTCAAGCAGTACTTGATGCCATATAATCCCTGAGCAGTTCAAAACCAGCAACTATTTGTTTATTTTCTTGTTCCTGTCCACAGTGAGTAGTGGTCTCAATTTACAGAAGATACTGGATTAGGATATTTTCAGCATCAGGCCACCTGAGACTCTTTGGTCACAAAGGAGAATGGTAATTCAGGCCAGGCAGCAACCAGTGTCCTAAGGACTTCCTGATAAAGCAGGGGGCAGATGGAGCAGGGCTCTGGAGTTGTTGTCCTGATGATAGCACCACATTAATCTTGCTTTTTTTAGGAGGGGTGAGGCCTAGTTTCTTCTTTCACTTGTGTTTTAGTTACTTACTCATAAGCTGCTTTTGCACTTTGACTTCTGTTGCAAGACTGGATTTACTAGTATACTTTTTTTGGTTTTGTTCTTTCCTTCCCTAGAGGGATGCCTAAACTTACTGTAGCTTCTGCTTTTGGAGCTATTTCCAACCTGATGACAGTTTAAGATTCTATAATATTATTAACTTTATGAGTGCTTGCATGAAGATCACCAGAGAAGGGAGAGCTATAGAAATAAGTCTTGCTGGGGGAAATGAAACTGTGATTTGTACCATTAGCTTGTTAAGGAAATGGAGGAAAGTAAATCCAGTTTGAACTGAGAGGGCCAGAGCTGAATGTCAGAGACTTTTCTCATGCTGTTCATTCAGTCTGTGCCGTATTAGTTGGGTTTGCCAGTGAGTGTTATCTGTTTAGAGTTCATTTGTCTTCACAGAGAGAAAGGAAAGGGGTGTGTCTGGGAGGTTGCTCCGAGTCCTGTTTTGAATCTTTTACCTGAGCTGCAGATCTTGTTTATTTTTATATAAGTAATTTTTGTTTAAGCAATATAGTTATTTACTCACATTTCATGTTGTCTGACCATATGGTTTATACAAGTGGGACACAGCTGTTCAAGTAAGTGTTTTTGTTCCTTCTTAGTCTGATGGGTTTTTAATTTGACATGACTGTAACTCTACAGGAGGTGGAGTTAGGCCCCCCTCAGTTTATAAAGTATGTTGTTAGGCAGCAAAACCAACAGATGCTGGGACCAGGGCGTATCAGCTGCATCTACAGGTGGCTTGGTTATCTTTTTCTTTTTTGTGTACTAAACTTTGCTCTTGAGACTGCAACTACAGCGTGAAAGACTTGAACAAGCTCACACTTGTCTGTTTTCATACCTCCTGAAAGTGTTTAAACTTTTACCCATAGTCTTAGAAGATGTGGAAAAAATCCATTTCCTGATAAGGTTGTCACACGAGTTCTATAGTCACAGAGTTTCTGTGTGATCCTGTTCTTTGCTCTGTGTGAGATTCCTTTTTATCATTGCCATCCACGCTCTCAACTTCGTGTTTACATCATACTGCTAAGTGTATTTGGTGTGCTTGTAGTGCTGCTTCCCTAGGTTGTGTCAGAGGCTCTTAGGCACTCCATGACTGCTTGGCATGCGTGTCAGTGGTGGCTGTGGCACTGCAGGGGCACGGTGATTTACATCTCCATGTGCTTCAGCCAGCTCAGGACGTGCCCATGCGTCACGTAATGTGATCGGACAATCGTCCTCCCCAGGAGTTTGGTGCTCTGTCCATCTCTGGAATCTTTCTAAGAACAGAGGAACTGCTTCCTGCCAAAGATGACAAGTAAAACCTCCACTGACTGACGTGTTCCCTTGCCCCATGATAAGATGGAGCTCGCTGGTGCTGTGCCTTGGAGAGCCATGTGTCTCCAGCTGGTGTGTCCTATCTGCCCAGCAGGGCTGCCCGGTTCTATTTGTGGCTCCCGATAAGAGCTGATGGGAAAACAAAAAGCTGAAAATGGTGTTGCTGTCCCCAGGAAGGTGAGCTCTGCTGTCCTCTCGATAGGCAAAGAATTTCAGGCAGGCAGCAGCTGACTCGGAGCTGGAGTTAACAGGGAATGATGGACAGAGGAGGGATAAGGGACATTTAGGAGTGCAGCTCCAGGAACACCATTCAGAGCAGTTCTCTTTGGCTGTTTCATAACAAAGTCCCTTACCTTGCTAGGGAATTATACTGGTTTGTGTTACAAATGCAAATTCAATAGGATTCTACACTACCTCCAGGTGTAATAAATAAGCTTTCAGGTCTGTTTTAGCAGGAGCACTCTTACCATACCAAATTGTTCATCTTTACGAGGCAATGGAAGCAGCAGGCTGAGAGGAGGGAAGGTTAGATGAGGAGGGTGAGCTGGAGACATCATTGGGTTTGTCTCAAATAAACATTACCATTAACAAGAATTAATTAGTGGCTTGTGAAGAAGTAAAAGTTTTTCTTGTAAGCATCTATGTACATGAATAATTTTTCTGGAAAAACTAAGACTACTCACTGCAATGCTGTTCCACATGTAAATGTGTGTGGGATCAGGCCCTAAATTACAATGTGCATGAGCAGAGATTTTAATATCTCAATTTAAATTGTGATCTGATACAAATGATAATTTTCTACCATTGTCAGTTGATTACAGTTCATTTTACCCTATTGCATGTACTAGCAGAAGAAACTTTGAGGCTAGCAAAATTGCTATAATAAGGCTTTATTATTAAGCCTGTGATTCATCTTTTGGGTTAGAGGGAAAAGCTGGTTTCAATACACTGTATTGCTTAACAGAAAAAGCTTTAAGCTTTCATAGTAACGGTGTAAAAGTTTACATAGCTTGATTTTGGCACATTTAGAGATTGGTTGAATTATCTCAGCAAGATAGTGTAGTGTTTGTGGTAGGAGTGTTTCAAATAGTAGATTTGTGATGTCCAATATGAATTGGAAAACTTAGTTGAGTTTTCTTATAGTAATGTAGACTAAACAAAAATTTAATCTCAGAAATAAGCAATCCTGCCATAAGAATATGGATGGTGTCCTTAGGTTTTTTAGTCCTCACTATCACAGAATCATGGAATGGCTGGGGGTGTAAGGGACCTTAAAATCATATAGTTCCAGCCCCTCTGCCGTGGGCCAGGTCACTGAATCACTGGACCAGGTTGCTCAAAGCCCTGTCCAGCCTGGCCTTGAACACTTCCAGGAACGGGACATCCACAATTATGTGGCATAAAGGTCAGGTGAAAATGTTTCACTGTGCATCGATGTCTCACATGCTTAAGTGATATCAAATATCAAAAGGCAATTACCTGCTAATAATCTTGCTAATTATAAGGCAAAATCAAGTCTTGGCATCCAGGAAGCATTCCACAAACCTAGAGTATTCCACAGAAAAAAAAATTAAGCTTCTATTAAAACATTGTTATAAATCAGCATAAAGCAGTTTCTTAATTATGGAATAAATGTGGTAACTTTCTTCTTTTGAGTTAGATGTCTGTTGAGCTTAACTTGCAGAATCCTCTGTGGTATGTTTAGGTTCCAGGCACAGGTCTGGGATTTTTATGTGATGACTTTTCAAGGCTACATCATCTGTAGTTCAATGAGCCTGACAGGGAAGGGGGAGGCTTCCTAAATTTAGATTTTGGGATGCTCTGTAATCCTTTGACTTTGAACTGGATCTTCCTCCCTTGAAGAGCTGGGAAGAAGTCAGGGTCGTGTAAGCAGACACTATATCAACAGGTTGGAATGTGTTTTAAATCATTAGTTCTTTGACCCTTGATCTGTCATCAGATTCCTTCAGTGGCAGCAGGAGGAGGCTGCAAACAGGCTGCTTGGCAGTGCTATAAATAGTTCAGTGTCAGTGGATGGAAAGTTTAAATATGAGGCCATTCTTGTAGTAGATGTCCAGTGCAGTGCTTGAATAGATCTCTGCATTTTCACAAATTCTTCTGGAACAGAAACTGATGTGTGGATGTCATAACATGTGTGGGTAGAACGTGCTCCTTCCTGAGCACCATGAAATTATATGGGGTCACTTGAAGCTCCGAATCACTGAACCAAGATCCAGGTAGAAATGGGAATCTGTTGTTTCTGCAAAGCTAACAGAGGTTAAAATTTTTCCCGTGCCAGAGAATGCAGTTCAGATGTGAATTAATGCATTCAGGTAGCTTGTTGTGAAGTCAAACCTCAGTTGCAGCTGTGAGAATAATTGCCATTTCTGCATTTACATATCTTAGCTGCTGTGTCTTGAAGACTGTTCTTCTTGCAGTGATTCCTACTGTCATTTCACTTCAGGTTCAGCTCCTTCCCATTCTGAAGTGGATCCTTACTTTTCTGTTGGGGTTGGAATACTATTAATGACAAATGATTGATACCCATCTTAGCTTAGCTGGGCTTGAGGTCTCTTCAGGGACCAAACATTTGACAGGAAATGAAATTAATTGCACTACTTGGCTGATACTGATGAATGCTGACAGATGCCATGTCAGATTTTAAAAAGCTACTGGATCTCTTTGGAAGTAGAGGAGCAGCAGGATGTTTAACAGGTGCCTGATGAGTGGGGCAGAGCATCCTTACAATAATACAGAAAGTTTCTTGGCTTTGTGGTCAGTGCATCCTTTCATTTGCCTGGCTTGGGTGAGGTTTGGGTTTGTTCTATGCTTAAATTCCTGGTTTGCTTTTGATTTAAAATCTTTTTAGAGAGATGTTTCCTCTAGATAGTTACAGTCAAGCGATCTGAGGCTAAACTTTGACATTTTTCCACAGATTGCCTTTTCTTCAAGGTTCATTTCCCACAGACCTGTAAATGCCTTTGATCTCCACCTCGTGCTTAGTTTAATGTGAAAGGTGTTTTAAATGGTTGAATGATTCCTGCCATTGTTTCCATCCTGGTGTTCAAACCACTGATATTTCAGTGGGGAAGTGGGGAAGCTGTCACATTGCTACACTACATACAGCTGCTGTTTGCTTGCTGAGCTCAGGTATGAGCTGTTGGCTGGGGGATGGCTAGAAAGACTGAAATTTTTGCAAGTCAGGTGCAGACAGGAGCACCTCCCAGTGCAGCATTATTTATGTCTCCAGTGTTGAAGGACTGAAGGCAGGGTCATGGCTTTGATTGGGAAGTTGGTCAAGTTAAAACTGAGCTCATCTGAGACTCAGAATTCACTTTTGGTTTCAGTTGAGTGAATGCTTGCATTAAATGCCCAGGGGGTTCATTCAAGTGCCCCTCTGAGAATTACTTGTGTCACAATGACAGCAGCACTCAGGAGTGGTGCAGGCAGGATGTTTGAAGTGGAGTGTCAGGGTTTTCATGGGAAGAGGAGAAAGGCCTGACTGGAGGCTAGAGGATGCATCCCAAGGGGGATCTCAGACCAGTTTAGGAGAAGAGAAGGGAAATGCAATCTTGTCTTTTGCTCAGGAGGTATTTTAGTTGCTAAACCTTTCTTCTACCTAATGTCAAGTTATCAAAGCAGATTTTAAGGTCACCTGTATTTGTTCCATGTTTATTTGACTTCCCAACATTGTTTCGAATGTCAATCTGCTGAAATGAGAAGAGGTTCCAGAACCACTGGGAATGCTGGACACAGTTCCAAGTAGCTTCAATCAAAATGCATCTCTCATCAGTGTATGGCAGAAAAAACTCTCCAGCGACAGGAGTGTGACAAATGGTCATTGGGATTCTGTTACAGCTTTTGCAAACTTGCAAACTGCTGGATGCATTTCTCACCAGTGCCTTGCAATCTCCCTGCCAGGGCAGTGCTGCAGCACAGCTTCTGAGATTCACTGTTCTTATGTGCTCTTCTGATGATGCTTGGATGTATATTCATTCTTTAAATGACTTACACCATCAGAGAAAGTGTTGGTAAGAGGAGTAAAAGGCAGAGGGAGACTTGGTTCATTTAACATGCAGAAACTTTAAACTCTACTAAGAATGAATTTGAACCTTGCTTTCATCAATATGGGATTTGTTAAAGTCTTTTTGAAAAAAAAAAAAAAAAAAAAAAATATTTTCCCTGTGTATTTNTTTTGAAAAAAAAAAAAAAAAAAAAAAAAGATATTTTCCCTGTGTATTTGTTTGGATGTAGGTGATAAACTGAAACATTTCCAAATTCCTTTGTAGCTTCAAACAAGAGATCCATTATGTTCTAAGAATAACTGTTGTGTGACTGTTTCCCTGCTTGAAAACAGCACCATTATTCTATGAAGCTGAAAAATACAAGAAAGAAATTAAACTCCAATGGGAAATTGAATTTGCACCTTATTTAATACACAGTAACAAAGTAGATCATCAGAATTTTCTTAATGAATAGCATTCCCTTCTGCAGACTGAGAGCACAGATCCATAGACTTTCCTTGTGTAGTTTTTTTTTCTTCAGTGCTGAAACAATTTTTACCTAACATCAGCATGGAGTTCAACTCTCCCTGACAATAAGCCCATGGAAATCCTAAATAATGCCCAGTAGGATCGAACCCTGCTTTCATTCCCTTTGAAAAACTCTGATCTCTTCATTTTTATCATCACCATTAAAACTTGGAAGTGACTCAGCTTAAGAATGATCCAGGTCCCTTGGATCCACAGGCAGCTGGATTGCTCTTGACCAGCCCAGGTTTCCATAACAGACCCTGTAGCTCTGGGAGCTGACAGCAGCCCTGACAGTATCTCCAACCTTTTTGTGCTCCAAGGAAGCAAGATAGTAGCTCCAGAGAGTAGTTAAAGACAGAAAAAGCCAGCGGGTGGGTGTTTTCTGTACAGTGGGTGGTAGAACTGTATTCCAGCTCATTCCATTCACAAGAGAGGCAGGATGGTTTGTTTGGAATATGAAATTCTTTGATATACAGACTCTGAGACAAAGGCTGAGTTCCTCCAAGAGCTTTTGAAGATAGTGGTTTCTTTTTTCATTTAAAGAAAAATGCTGGCTTTTTTTTTTGTCTCTATGCTTGTGGTACCTTAGGGAACAGAAATGCTCCCCAGTATTTCCTGTTTCAGAAAGAGGGTTTTGGTCATGTAAAACAGAATTTCTCCCATCATGCTGAGCAAGATGGATCTTGGGGAAATATTTTTCTTCTGTAGAACTATTTCCATGTGATGGATGTTTATAGAATACCTCTCGCTTTTTGCCTTCTCAAACATGATTTGTGCATCACTATTGGCTCCACAAAATAATTCTTTCAAAGTAATTTTTCCCATCAGTACAGAAAAAAAAATAGTTCCATGTTTATGGTTAACTGCCATCATTTAGGTATAATTTTTTCTTTGATGACATGGTATGTGTACCACAGCAGTTGCTTAGATCATACCATTAGAATGCACTGTACATATGTGGAGTTCACAGCTGATTTCTCTTCACTGCCTCTGCTGCTTGAGGCATGAACAGTGGTGTGCATATGGTCTTTCTTTTTAATAAAAACCAATCACAATTTGTCCCTTCTTTTTTGTGGCTTTTCTATAGTGGTCATAAATATGTGTGCTAAGGCAATATGTGTCAGCTTGAGGGGATACATTGTCAGAGCCACGACTTCTGCACAGTTGCAAAAAGCGGAAAAAAGAAGAAAAAAAGAGCAGTTCAAGCCCCTTCCCTGTTACACACCACATTGTACACCGAGTGTGGGTACAGTCACGTTCATCCTTTCTGGTTTGATCTCTGACTCAAAGTGAAAGCAGCCGGCTGGAATTGCATTTTTCCAACCATGGATGTTAACAGCCTTGGTGACCCTTGTTTTTCCCATGTAGCTTAAAGCTGTGATTAGTGGTAGGAACACATGTGCTAAATTGACTGCAAAAAGCCATTGTCATGTGGGGTTGCCAGGCCTTGTTTCTACTTCTTGCAGAGTGGTGTGTGCTTCCTGCTGTGCACATGCCAAAGATGATGGATCTGCTGGGGGCTCACATCATGAGCACTTCTGCTTGGGCCTGAATTCATGGCTTGCCAGTCTGAGAGAATTCAACTCAGACATTCTGGGTTATTTGCAAAATGAGTTAGAGATTGGGTAGAAAAAAGACTTCATAAGGAAAGGGGCAGTAGAAGGAGCTTCTTTTTAATAATAGTAATTGCTGTCTGTGAAAGACTTGTGAAATATTTAGCCCCCATTTTTATTGACAGGCTTGAATCCCTGTGGCCATGCATGCAAAGAGGGAAGAGTCTAATAACTGTGAGTGCATGGAGCCTTTCCTTCCAAGTTTATAGTGGTTTCTGCAGACAATGATCTGCCACCTCTTTATGATGCTGAAGCTGGGTTTTCAGAAGAAGCTAGGAACAGAGGTGGCATTGAAAGTTACTTTTGATCATCCCAGCTTATTAGATCCTTGCCTAGGCAGGTAAAGGGGGCCACAATGACCAAATGAGTTCTTCAAAAAGTGGCTCTTTGGTAGAACTGGGGATCATAGTAAAGAGCCAGAGAGTTCATACATGCAGCTTGGGAGGCAGACCCAGCAGCACAATGAGCACCTTCAGTGTGAGGCTGAAAAATAGATATACTTGGATGTTAAAGCTGCAAGGTAAATTACAAACTAAAATTTAAATAGTCACACAGACACATGAGTATTCCATAGCACTTCATGAAATTTGACAGCTTCTAAAGCATCTTTTAAACATTACAGCAGAATTCCCAATTTCCACATGATTTAATGGTAAGGATCTGCCCAAACTAACCTAGAGAAGCAAACCTATTGTAAGTAGGCTGAGATTTTGCCTCTGGACCTCCAGTGGAAAATTACTTTGTGGTTTCCATCCCAGGAAGGGTCTAAAGTGCTGTGGTGTAGACATCACCTGTATTTTCTGCCTAACAGGAAATTTTTCTGTTAGTTTGAAAAGAATATTTTAAACAAAATGATCAGTAGAAGGCCAGAAAGGACTGAAAGTGGGATTTTTTTTTGGAGGTGTACCTAAATAGCCAGCTTGGAACATTTTGCAGCATCTTAACAGAGCCTTAAGAGTAATCCTTTGTCTTAAGGGTAGTCCTCCTCAGTCACTGATAATTGAGTTTTGGCTGCTTGTGGATTTAACACCACCATGAAATGTCATTTGTTTGCACATGGATTATTATCACTGTTCTATGCAGAAATGTGAAACTGGAAAAATGCTGGTGCTGGTACTGGTACTGCTTTCATTCTAAGCTGCATTTTAGTACTGTTTATTGTTATTCTCTTAATTATTGTTACGGTAGCAGTCTTGGGCCTACAGGGCTGGGCAACAGACACAGGAAATTGCAATCTTTACCCTAAATGCTTTGCAATTTGAATTTTTAAGGCAGGTAGCTAATAAGATACTAGCCCTATTTAACAGGGCTGAGAATTAATGTTGGGTACAGTATTGTGCTTGGGACTTGTGGCAGAAAGAGGAATTGAACCCAGTCCCCCTGGTAATATTACTGTATTTCATATTTTAATTTTTCAAGGACTGTGTAACTTCAAGGACCTAGTGTGCTGCTTATTTATTTGTGTTTAATACTCAGAATATCTGATATTCAATATTTCTGATATTTGATCTGAATATACTTGAATCTTATGAAGGGGGATGAGGTGGAATTCTTTGCAGAGTTAACTTAATGTGCTAGACTGCTGTGAAGAGAGGTTTCTCATACTGAATTACACAGATACAGCAATATACAGAGGAACAGGAGGAGTGCCAGGAACCAAAGTGCCTGGGAGCAGCTGGATATAAATTTTTGGTGATACAGGAGAGCATTAAATAGGTAGTTTTGAGATCTTTGTTCAATCCAAGCTGGAGGCACAGTGTGAAATTCAATCTCCCATGGCACCTTCTCTTCATGGGGTTTGACTTTTAGAGGTAGAATTGCTTTCTGTCTCTGTGTTGACCAGAAATGCCAATGTAGAACTCTGGATATTTTCTTAAAGCAAAAGGGGCTGGTTGTGATGTGCTCTGCTTTGAGTGAACAGACATTTTACAGTGGAAAAACTGCCAAGTCACAGAAATCCTTGACTGGCTCTTCACCCTTTTACTGATACAAGTGAGCAGCTAACATCCTTAGTAGTGATATTTTTCTAATCCATGTGGTTTGTTTTTTTTCTTCCAGTGTGTGGCTGTGACCTGGCCCAAGGAGGCTTTTTCATTAAGAATGGAGAATATCTCTGTACCTTGGACTACCAGCGCATGTACGGCACCCGCTGCAATGGCTGTGGGGAGTTCGTGGAAGGTGAAGTGGTGACAGCTCTGGGAAAAACTTACCATCCAAGCTGCTTTGCCTGTACTGTCTGCAAGTAAGTCATCCCTTCAAATAACATGCTGGGAACCCAGTTCAAGGAAAACACAAGGAAAGGTATTGCCATGAGACACAAGTCTTGAGACATATTTCTCTTGAGGATGCATTTATTTTGACTTGAAAAGTCTTGAAAATGCCACTCATTTATTTAGGGGACATGGCTTTTGTATTACATGTAGTTCCCTGTTCTCAGGAAGTTACTCTCATGTCCGAAAGAATGAAGTGTCAGGCTCACACTGAGATAATGGACATGAGTTGAGTTGAGTTGAGTTCAGAAGGTCAGCCCAGCTGGTGGGAGAAATGAAGGGAAGCAAAATGCTGGATGCTACATTTGAGCTCTGAGGACAGTCAAACAATCATGTAAGAGCATGTGGCTTTGGGACTACTGGGATTCCCCCTCTTCCCAATTACTCCTTCTTGTCTCCAGGAAGAGAACCAGTCTTCAGTGCTACAGTAAGTAGAAAGAAATTAGCTAAGGCTCTGTGGATGAGAGAAAGGTGGCATTTTAAACTCCTGTCATCAACAAAAAGTGCCTTGTCCTTTAGCCTTGTTCATTTTTCAAGCCCTTTTCTATTGAAAGAACTTGGATTGTTTTCTGTTTTTAAATAGTGTGTGAATTTACTGCATTTTGGTAATCATATATTGTATACGTTGCAGTTTTATTTCCCAGGGACATGTGTGAAACATGACATCAATTTTTTGTATATTGACTTGCATCAATCTTTTTATGTTGAATGAACAAAAGATGAGTCATTGAAATAGATTAATGAAATTCAGTATTGCTGCTGATTTATTTTTGGCCCACTTAGAGATGGCAGTGGAAAGGAAACAACGCCTGAAACGTTTTGTTTTGTTGAAATCAGCAGTTGTTCATTTGCTAAGCAGTTTTGGAGTCAGGTGGGGTGTAGTGGGGGTCTGCACTCAGCAGTTAACACTCCTTATTAAAGATCTGGAGTTATTAAATGTGGCTCATCCTCTGCTTTAGGCACCAAACAAGAGTTAACAGCAATGTCAACTGCTGCCCAGCACACATTCTTAACATTTTGAGTGACTAGCTCCACATTCCTTCACCAGTCTCAAGAACAGTTCTGGTTCTTTGAGTTCTCTTCTGTATCATTTGCTATCCACAACATCAAACTGAAACCATCATAAATGTAGCTGTTGTGTCTTAGCAGATTTCACTGTCTCTATTATTCAGATAAAATACATTTGATAATCTTTTTTAAATGAAAATACAAGGCAAGTCTAACCTCTGCTCTGCTTGCATCCATGGATTGGATTTCTTCCAGTGCCTGGCTTTGCCAAGGCCACATTGCAGAAACTATTTGGCCTGGCTTTCTGTAAAATATTGATTGCACTGGAGGAAGGCAGAAAACTGAAGGCATAGGGAACAGAGGAAAATTTCTGGTATAACCTTTGCAAAAATACATTTCTCTTGAACTTTCCAGGCGTCCATTTCCACCAGGAGATCGAGTTACCTTTAATGGAAGGGACTGTCTCTGTCAGATGTGTGCCCAGCCGATGTCCTCCAGCCCAAGAGAACTGTCTGCCTCAAGCAGTAAGTTGCCATCTCATTTCTAAAGCCTCTCACTTTTCCAGGCTCATCAACATTTGATTGAAACTAACATAATGCAATCTTTTGGTGTTTTTTATTTTTATTCACATTTAGAAAAGTGAACTATCTCTGGGAATTTCTGTGTCGTTTTTTTTCTCTCTTCATTAAGTGCCTGTTACTACAGATGGGAAGAGACACTTAGACATTTCAGTGGGAAAAAATTACTTTTCCCCAGTGACTGGATTTTTAAAAAGATATTTTTAAAAATTTTGCTTTGATAGGCACCAGAAAAGTATCTAAGTGATAAAACCTGAGGTTTCAAAGTTGATAGATTCTATTTCTTTAATGTATGATTGTGCAAGTTTAGGTATTGAAAAGAGGATGAAGTCAGAGGAAATTAATTTTCTTCTTCTATTTAAGAATTCAATTAAATTGCCTTTAAAAGGAGTATCTTCTGGATTAGGCTTCCAGTAGACTGATGCCACAATGGTACTGTGACCAGAACCTCAGGAAACCATTATAAAAGACACAGAAAACAAATTAAAGGGAAAGATAGTGAATAAAGAAAGTTTGGGAGGGAAGTTATGTTGTCTTGCTGTTGAGTTTAAACACTTTTAAAAGGTAATTTGTAAAATACTGATATTAATCTCTGCCTCTGGTAGTTTTTTTTTTTTCATCTTTGGGGGTTTTCTTCTCTGGCTGCTGGGTTGTACTCAGCACTCACCCAGTGTAGTTTAGTAAATCAAAAAGGCTACAGCTTTCCTTGTGACACTGGGTAGTTTTCCTTCAGGGAGAAACTGTGTATTTTCTCCTAGTACTTGGCTTTGAGATCCTGGGATTATAAAGAGTTATGGAAAGAGAAAGATGGGTAATGTTTGTGCTCAGTGGATGAGTCAAGTGGATCCTGGGATATCTGATTTGCCTGAGAACATGTAATCAAACCCTTAGACAAAGGGAAAATGAGAGACTTTTTTTGTTATCACACCTTTCTGTCTGGGAAGTGATGCTCTTCTACCATAATTGTAGATTTGCAGCTGAAAATGCAGAGGCCTAATCAGTTAAGGAAGAATTTAGGAACTTGCAAAAAGGCCTTTAAGACTTAAAAAGCAACATAAAAATTTACAAGGGACTTTGTGCACCCAGAGAATCCTTCTGAGACAGAGGAATTGTGTGCAAATTGATATTTAGGAAGCACAACTGGCAAGGAACTGCAAAGCATAGGGACCTTGGACAGTACTGACATTGTTTTTCTAAGCATGCCCGAGCACAGAAGAATGTGATCTGGCTCTCCAAAGGTGACACACCTGTCCAGCAGTGGGGCATGTGCCACATGCCTGGCTCCAGGTGCCAGAATGCCCCTAGAAAATGACAGGTAAACTTGTCTGATACTTAGCAAGCCAAAGGGCTGGATCCCCCACAGCCATGGTCTCTGCTGGAATTGCTTCTTGGCTTCCACACTGAAGCCATAGGTAGCAAGGATTATAAAACAACATTTCATGTGACTTGTGATGAGATTTAGTGGGATTTTTAATCATTATTGTGTCCTGCTGGCAAACTGGTTTGCCAGTACACACAGCAAGAGAGCTCCTGCTCTCACCAGCTTAGAGTGCACTACTTTGAAATCTGCAGGCACCTGCCGTGGTACATCTTGTTCTTTTATGGACAAAAACTTGCAGAAATGTGTACTATGGAGTTTCAGGTTGATTTAGTGCAAAACTCTCCAAAACAGGCAAATAAAAATGAGAACAGCTAATGTTATAAGTTCAGAACTAATCAAATAAAAAAAAAAAATCAATGAAGCATCCTCTCCCTTCAAAGACAGACAAGTTGCTGCTTTAGCTTTGTGCAAAAGTTGACTGAGATACAGAAGAGTATTTTGCTGGCACCAAAGAAGTAATTTTAATTAGTGTAAAGTATTACTTTTAGTAATTAATTTAATTAGTGTAAAGATTACTTCCAGGTTTCTCCTGCTGGCTAATACACACTTTTTTTTTTTTTTTCCCCAAAAGCTGTTCCATTTTTTAAAGGTTTTTTAAAGTACAAGTTATTTTAGGAGAGACTCTGATTCACACTATGCATCTATTTTATATCCTATACTGCTGTCAGCTTCCTGTGAATACTTTCGAGTAAGTCACTAGAGGAGACTTCCCTTAAAACAAAGAAAGTTTGAGGGAATTCAGTAGACTGCAAATATATCAGGTTTGATTGCTTTGTGTAATGTGAAAGGAAGCCTTCTATCCTAGACTGTCTGCTTAATGCTGACATGCCATTCTCCTGTGTCTATTACTTCACACAAATGAAAACTTACTGACAGCTTTGCTTGGATGATTTCAAGGAAAATCAAATGTGTCTGAGTACAGGGGTTAACATCTTGAATGACACGAACCTGAATATTGTTACACTCTACTGTAGTGCACAGCAGGGAAAATCAGATTGGAGAATAATATACTAAATTGTACTAAATAATTAATTTTCCTCTTTTTTTTAGTATTAATTGGGTCCATAGTACTTATTTATATTAGTAATATATTTCTTTCACTGCACATGTGTTACCTGAAATTATAGCTATTTTCTTGAAGAACCAATTCAGTGACTCCATGTTTATTCTAAATTTTTTAAAATCTCCTTCAGTATTCCGATGCTGTAGAGTAATCATAATTTATAATTTAATCAATCCTATTCCTTGGCTATGGCTAGAAATACACAATGCATTAACTTTGGGATCTTCATTCATTCAGCAGGAAATCTAATAACAAATACCTGTAAATAACTTTGCAGACAAATGAAATGAGTGGTGTTTGGTTTTGTTATTGTTTTATTTCATATGACAGCTTGATAAATGGCATGTGAACTATAAAACAAAGTGACTGGGACAGATGTAGAGCAACACAGAAATAGGGGACAAGTAGATGACACTGACTAAAAGTGAGGTGTTGATGCCTTGGATAGATCAGGGTTTTTGAGGTTCTGTCAAAGGCATGAACTTTTTTTCTTTGGGGCCCAATAAAGGAGTAATGCAATGATGTATCCCAGTAGCTGCTATTTGTGTTTTAAACAGCATCCAGGTTTTGTATTTGGTATCAAGATTGCCTGGTTTGTACTGTCTTTGGTTCTTTCTGCTAGTTCTCTCTGCTGTGTTCTGGCTGCTTAGTAACACATTGTCTCTAAGGTCCACACTGTCTCTCCAGAAAACCAGCTGTGCAGGCACCTGTTCTTTCTAAATTTTGGGTAAAGCTGCAATTGGGCAGTTGCATAGTTACATACAACGCCCTCTATTAGCGCATTTTATCACTGAATTCTCCCCAAAATGAACTGGTAAATGAACTGATGCAGACTTTGAAAATAAAAGTCTCCAGTTCTGTCAGACCTTCATTTTTGAAAAGAACCACACTAGCTTCCATTTTTTCTTGAACGCACAAGAGGTGTTGTGAAAAGTCCAGCTGAGAGCAGAGCAGCTGTGCAGAGATCCCCCCACTTGGACAGGCACAGGAGGTGGTGCCAGCAGGCTCTGGAACTCGAGCCAGCACTCTTCTGGCTCAGACATCATCTTTGAAATCCAGAAGAGAGACTACATGTCTTTGAACATAGTTTAGTCCCTCTTCCTCAAGCAGAGTTTTTTTTTTCCTGGGGAAAGTCACTATTTCCACAATAAAGCACTTCAGTAATAAGAATGCTATGTCATTTTCTATCTGAGGTTGAGCCCTTTCTCTGTTGGTTCCTTATCTGGGTTCTGGTCTGGAAGTTTTAGTTATTTCTGGTTACCTTTTTGCTGAAAGGTTGGATCATTTTAGTGATGTACATGAGCTAGCTAAGAAATTGCAGTTCAAGTGAAACGTGTTTTCTGGGACAAACCTCCCTATCCAAAAGAAACTGAAGCATTACAATCACCTAACAGGAGTTTTCATTTTGAAAAATTCATCTTCTAAAGTGGTGATGAAGACTGTCACCATTATTTCTTCTCAGTGAAATAGATACTTGTGTCCTATAAATGCTGAGCTACCCAGTGGTGATACAGTTTGGAAAGGAGCAGAGGGAAGATATTTCAACTTCCCTTTCTTTGTAAGAGTCTCTCCTGCGAGTTAAGAGCATTACAGTACAGCCAAGATGTGGGCCAGGGTTTTCAAAGTGGCCAACAAAGTGTTCCATGTGCATGAATAATCCTTGGTGCAGCTGTTCCCCGACCAGCCGGCGTCCACGTGCAGACTTCACATCATGTTTTGTGTGTTTGTCCTTGTCTGTTTTGCACATTATGTCCTGGCTCAAAGAATGTCAGCTCTTTGGGACAAATGCTTTCATGCCTATCAGTACAGAGTCTGACAGGGTTGGATTTTGCCTCACAACTGGGGATCTTTGCTCTATTGTGAGGCAAATAATAAGCTTAATGCTTAATGAACTTGTGGGAAAGGATATCTTTGTCAATTATTCAATAGCCTTATCTCTTTGAAAAAGATGCAGGCAGTAAAGTTCCCGGTAAATAACTGAAACTTCCAACAAGGTTCCAGTAGTACTGAAGTAAAGCAGAGCCAACATACCATACCTGCTGAAGAAGGAGGAGGTGGGAAGAAAAAAATAGGAGTTATCTTTTGCCTCACTCCCAAAAAGTGGCAGGAGAATGAGCTTGGATTTGAAACAACAGAGAATCAAAATGGAGAAGCAAATTTACTTTGCAGTCCTCCTTTAAAGACTCTTTAATTCTTAATGAAGTCCTACAGTCAGGACATAACTGTCCTTTCATTAGATAAAATATAGGTGATTGCTGCCAGTATTCAGAAAGAATGTCAGACCTGATGTATAAGCATCACAAACTTCTCCATTAGAAATTAGCTAAAAGGGATGCAAAATTCCTTATAATCATAGTTCTTGGGAATAGTCTGCAGCTTGGATTTGTAACTGTTTGGCCACATTTGACTAATTTTTCATTATTTTCTTCTTTATAATTTTTTTCTGGAGCTCTCCTTCAATTCCACAGAGAATTTAAAAGTGAAGGGGAAAGTTGGCTGACTGTTACAAAGCAAGATATCTGCAGTGATTTTTTGCTTTAAAAGGTGTTGTTGTAAACATCCAACACATGATTTTGAGCTTATTCTTAGGAAATGTTTTCCAATTTCACTCTGAGTCAAAGCTACACAGGTACTTGGCACAGATGGAGATGGGCCTTGTGTGAGACACTGAGCTCAGTTTGTCTTAAGGAATATTCACCCACAATATCCAGAACTTCAGTGAGTGCCCTGGGGAACTTACAGAGGCTCAACAGCTTTAGTTGTGAACATGATTTTTTAAATTTTAAAGTTTTAAAACTTAGAGCCTTAAGCATTTAATATTTCTGTGTGTGCTGTAACACAAAAATTTTCTCATTTCATTCTTGGCTTGTCTGTTTACATGAGCAGAGACACTCCCATATCTCTGTGGCATTCAAGCCTGTGTTTAGCTACTGGAGATTCAGTTGAGGGTTTGGGGAATTTGACAGAAGGGACACACATAATCCTACATCTCTTTTTTTTTTTTTTTCATTTACCATAGAATAAAAGCATGCTATGGACATCACTGTTGATTGATTTCAAACACTGTGATTTAAATAATTGATTTTAATCATGGTTTGTTCAATAACCCAGGAAACCTTGATTAGACTGACTGATTATGACCTTGGACAACATTTAGATTTTTAATTGTAAAATACTAATTGATAAACATGAGGGGACTTCATATCTTTACACATCTACTTAAACTAATATAGCTCTGCATAAAGTCATCGTATTATTTAACATCTATATTTTTCCCTAACAACTATTTTTGCTAATGAGTTTTCAAACTCTATTTGAATGAAGGTTGAAATTTTATTTGGAATGCATAAAGTATCTGTGGATATTTTTTACTTTCAGAAATTTGCTAGACACATGAAGAATGCAAATGCATTAAAATATATTTCAGTTTTGGAATTTATATTTTGCAAGAGTCTGTAGCTTATAAAACTATTTACTTTGGATCACCATGACCTTAAAAATTTTGAAAATGGCACATCTTATATACCCTAATTTTACTCATAAATAGGAAAAGGAAAGCAAGTTTATTCCCTGTGTTTTCAGATCCCATTTTAAACTTCGATTTAATTAAAACTCTAAATTCAGATTTTAAATTATATCCTTTTTTTTGTAATGTATTTTTTAAAATTATTTAATTCTCCATGTCTTTAGTATGAACTTTATTGTAATAACCTTGCAGGGCAGCTACATTTATTACTTAATACAGCATACAGTGGGTCTAAAATTATACCCCATCCCCCCTTTTAAGAATAAAAGAAGCAAATCAACATTCATGACATGATAAAAGTTCAAAGAAATTATGCAAACTCAAGCAGAGTTCCTTTCTGGCAAAAGCCAGATTGTGCCTAAGAATATGCAATTCTTTTAATGGCACTGGCCAATTTGTATGATTGTTTCAAGATAATTTATTCTTTTGAAGAATGCTTGCAGTTTTTGAGGCATTTTCATAATGTGAATTACTTTCTAGGATTAATATTAGTCCTCACCTTATGTCCTCACTCAGAAAAATGGGTAAATTACTCAAGCAGCCTCCGTTTACTCAGATATTTCCAAGTTTATAAGGACTGGTATTTTAAGGCTGCTTTATAAATTGTGTGAGATCCTTCTCTGGAGGTATAGAAGCTTTGTTAGAAACTTAACTTCTGGGTGATAGAGATAGAACGGCAACTGTATTTAAGATACAGTTGTGGCAGGGAAGGAAATTTCTGATATATGAGTTTTCTGGCAGAAAATTCCTTTCAAAAAATAACTGTTCTACAGGAAGGTGTCTGCTGTCAAGTTTCCCCATTTTTTTTTTGGATGCTTTTGTGTTACAGTAAATTGGACAGTGCTAAATATGTATCAGTTGCCCAAGTGTAACCCCATCTTGAACTTGGAAATCAAAACACATCCATCTCCTTAGGTTTTGCTGTAGGAGTGCTGCTCAAAAGCTAATTCTGGGGGAGGTGCAAGGAATTCCTCAGTAAATGGGTGTTGGATGAGGAGGGATCACTGGCTTGGAGAACACAACTACAGAGGAGATCCCCAGGGACAGGAGCATCTGGGAATTGTCATGGCAGGTAGTAAGTCAGGAATCAGAGGTCACTTCAAAAGAATGTGAAAAGTGAATTAGCTGTTAGCTAGACCTTAGCTTGCCATATGTTATCCGGGCATAAAAACCTTCCTAAAGGTTGTCATAAGTTTCATTCCTATTTTGAGGAGTTTGCAACCTGTTGGAATTGCTTGTTTTCCAAGAGTAACAGTTGAAAATGATCCCAAATAGTCTGCAAATAAAGAGACACAATCCATGAACTGAGTATTAAACAATGAAGCTCTGAGATAATTCCCTTGGGGTGAGTGGGAATTGTGACTTTGAATTCAGCTGGAGCTACCTGAGTACTGAAATGTGGTAAAAGAAATGATGGGATAAAAGACTGACCTCAGCTTATATGTACCTGGCCCTGGTTTATCCTTTAGAGTAGTTTTACAGGTGGGGATGGGAAGAAATCCAAAAATTTTATCTTTCTTTTCTAGGACAATTAAAAACTCTTCTCTTTCATTGTCTGTAGTATGTTTGCTCTTTCTTCCTCCTCCTCTTTCATCCACCCTCGTATTGTCAGTTCAGATACCTGTGAGAAAAAAAAAAGTTGAAGAAGGACTGGGATCGATGCAGCTAAAAAGATTAACTTGTTGATACCATTTTTTCAGGGACAGTTTGCAGGAGTAATGTGTCAGAAGGTCATCTGGTTAGGTCTCCTTTGGGAATGAGGAGTAGAAAGATGTGGAAATAAGGAACTGGCTTTCTCTGTTAAACACTTAAGTCAATACAGACCCAACTGGAGCTGGGGAAGAGCACTCAACCTTCCAGATTGCTGGGGATGAAACAGCAACTTACAGTAATCACAGAATCACAGACACATTTAGGTTGGAAAAGATCTGAGATCATTGAGTCCAGCTTATGCCCCAGTGCCACAGTGTCAACCAGAGCATGGCACTGGGTGCCACGTCCAGGCTTTCCTTAAACAGCTCCAGGGGGGGCTCCAGCACCTCCCCGGGCAGTCCATGCCAATGTCTCATCACACTTTCTCTGAGGAAATCCTTCCTAGTGTCCAACATAAACCTACCCTGGTGCAGTTTAGATCATGAATAAAGATATTAAACAGGATTGGGCCCCATACTGGTCCCTAGGGGACAGCACTAGTGACTGGTCTAATGATACATCCAGGATGTACAACAATGTGATTCTTAAAAGGACAAGTCAGTGTTGGGCACTCAGATGGTTCCAGGGACTTGTGGTGTGAGCAAGGAATGCCAGTTCATGCCATTGGGATTTCTTTCCCTATTTAATCAACTAAAATAGTTTTATTTTCTTTAACTACTTGTTTTGAAAACATCAGTTTTTCCCAAATTGCTATTTATAATAAACTGTCAAAGCTATACTGCACTTCCCATGGGAAATTTATTTCCCTCCATTGTATGCACCCAGCCTCTTATTGTTAGATTTCAGGAGTACAAGGCTGCCTATGTGGGTTTGTTTTGCCTTCAGCAAAAGGGCAATAGTGAATTTGTTCTGACAAACGTTTCCCATCCTTGCAGTGGAAAAAAGAAAGGGTTTGGCAGCAGATTTCTTGAGTCACATGCTCAGATTCAAATCCTGCATATAAAATTCCCAATATTGTATGTACTTCTCTGACTTCCAGGACTTACCACAGCCCCAGTGACCAAATTCTTTATGCTTTCAAAACATTTGTCATGCTGTGAATGTAGTTTGTATTTTTAGCTTTGACAGAAATATCTTGAAGATCTGGAAAAGCCTGCATGACATCATCAAACCATTCAATTTTAAAGCAAGGCTTTAGAAGGCGTTGCCTGATCTGTGGTTAAATGGTGACTGAGAAAAAACTGTGGTCTCTCTACCTCTGTGAGAAATTGTAATTGCACAACCATCAAATTGCAACAGAAGAATTACTGGGATATAAGTTGATTTTCAAGGTGACTAAGAGCTATTTATATTAGAGATTTCATGACCTTGACTCCAGTGATAATATTTGCCTCTTTGATCAGTTCCAAATCACTTGCTCTTTAGGTCCAGCTATGTTGGATGATGTATTTCTGTGTAAGTCCAATGGAAACTTATTGTTTCTTTCAAGTACTAAAATAATTTTTAAAATCTTCCCCAGTTCTTCCCTACTTTCTCTGTTTCAGAGCAGAAGCCTTCTGGTGCTGTCTTTGTAAAGCTCACGTATCAATGTTTTATAAGGAGGGGAAATAGTTACAAAAGGAGTGTAACGAGAGTACAAAATACCTGTGACTTGTGGGGGTTGTGGCAGCTTCAGATTTATCTATTGGATAAGTGCTTCTGCTGGCCATCAGGATTGAAATGAACTCTTTGGTGACTTAATTATTCATCATTAAATCAGACTGCTCTTGGCTTTGTTCACAGAGCTAGCCCTGCATGGAGCAGAGTTGGTGTAATCATTCACCTGACTTTGCAAAACCCTGTTTAGCAGGGGAAAAGCAGGTAGAGATCGTTTCTCTTTCATAAATCATATGGGATGAGCAGAGAATGTGGGGTAAAGGTGTATTTGCTATTAAATTTTATGGCAATCCAAAAGGGAGTGGGCAAAGTCCTGCTCTGTGTGCTGAGGGTTAATCCAGCTGTATCAGCTCTGAGCTCACCTGTGCACTATTGGCTGAGAGCAGGGGAGGGAGGCAAAGGCAGAAAATCCACTGCTTAATTTAGACAGTGACAAATGGCTTGCTGTGCAGGATGCTTCACTCCTGGATGTCTGAGGTGGTGCAGATGCTAAAAAGGGAAACACATTTTCTCCTATCTTTACAAGCAAGGTGTCATGGGTGGCAGTTCAGCCTGACCTGTGTCTTTCAGTGGGGCTGCTAAAGCTTGTTGGAGAGTGCAGGTCTGAATCATATATTATATTATTATAGTGGCTTGCCCTGTCCCCTCACTTTCCTGTGCTTTTGGGCTGGCTGACTCCACAGCACAGTCCTTTTGTCCAGGCATTTTCTTTTCTTCCCAGACATGTCAAATGTGACATATATCTAAGTGCATAGGGGAGCTGTATTGCTCACTCTGCTTTTTAACCAGCACACTGCTATGTCCGCCTCCTCCTCTTTGTTCTCTTGGCACTGCTGAATGTGTGATGTGCAAGGAATGGCAGTAAGGAAGAATCCAGGTTATATGGCAAAAAGAAAATGCAAGAAAGCTCAGATTCAAGGGGTGCAGTCTGTTAGACCCAGGTATGAAGCCAGGGAGCACCGTGGTGGGAACCATTGTACACAAATTTGGGAAGGGTTGTCCGATTTTTCAGTCTGCTCTGGCATATGGTTGTGGACCACTCTTCTTACCTCACAGCCCTTTTATTTTCAGCATGTGCTAGTTATAGGTTAGAGGGATACAGATTGTGCTTAATGTGACACTGAGATCCTGCCTGCATACACTGATGACATTCAGCAAAGGGCTTAAATGTGCCTCATGCAGGCCTGAGATCATAATGGCTTTTATTTGTAGAATTTGGATGAACAAATGGTCTTTTCTTAGCCCAGCCCAGCCCTATTTGCTTTCTATTTTAGGAGATAATGATAATTGCTAGCTTTTCGTGTATATATCCAACAGTTTTGCCAGAACTAAAATCAGATTTATTTAAAAGCCATCACAGCCTAATACAACAGTACTGGACTATTAGTTTACTTTGATTCTAGACATTCAATGTGTCTGTTGTATTAGCAGAATGGAAATGATGTTAATTTCCTTTTGCAAAACACTTCAAGGAACCCAGAAAGAGCTATTCGTGCTATACAATAATAAAAGGATGTTGCCAACACCTTGTATTAAACATGAGCACAATACTAAGTCTGGTGTTCAGAGTTACTGTGACTTTGGCTTGCACAGAAGCCATTAAACAGTCAGAGGTACTTCATGGATCCCTACTCCCTCATGTATCTGGTTTTGGCATCAATAAAGATGCTGGACTAGGTAGACCTTTTGTATAAGGCAGTTTCTCTATTCCCATTGCCTCAGAAATTAAGTGTCTTAAAAATCTCTTTAGTGATTCCATTTTTGAGAAATTTCAGCTTCACTGAAGTTTCCCAGATAAATTTGAAAGAAGCATGGAAAATAGGGCAGATTTTTTGAGGGAAAATATAGCAGGGAATGTATCACAGTGTGAGAGGCACCAGGTCAGCTGTGGAAGCTGGCCCACCAGGAGAAAGCAATAGTGCTAGGGAGCTGAGAAATGGGTGCTGTTTTCAGTTCAGCACACACTGGGACTGGGGGGAGGATCTCATTTGCTCTCACAGTCAAGTCATGTTGCATGGCTCCAGATTTAGCTTAAGTAAATGAGGGCTGGAAGGGACCTCAAGAGACGATACCGTATCCTCCAAAGGCGAGATCAGCATGCCAAAGCCACTCTGACACGTGTTTGTCCCTTCCTCAGCCCTGTGCTGGAAATTCCAGAGCCTCCCTTGGTGACCTGCTCCAGCCTTTGCTGTCATCACAGACTGGCATGGAGCCTTCAGCTGTCATGGCAGAGCAGAGGGATACATTACATGGTGTCACTCCTTGTCATTTCATGATTTCAGCTTGTAACATATGTCCTCTAGAGCAAAGTCCTGCTATTAGGACATCTCAGGGCTGCTTTTCAAGTCCAGGTTGTGTCAAAAGTCTGTGACTCACATTTTCTCACAAGAAACCACAGTGCTTAGTCCCTCTCCCCCCCTTTTTTAAGGGATTTGAGAAGAAGAAAAATGCTGATAGGAAGAGAGACATGCAAATGGTGGATTGCTGGATAGCAGGAATGTGCAGCACATATTTGGGGTTCTTTTGGCCCATTATCCAACAAACAAAAGTCATGCCCTTTAGTCCAAAGGACTGACTCTGCTCTCATTATCAGTTGAGATAATAAACTTGGACTTGCCCTTTCGCAAGGCATGGTGTTGCCTGGGCTTAAACCCACGAGGGAGATGAAGGTTTTTGGGCGGTACCAGCTCAGTCAGCTTGAGTGTTGGAGCCAGGGTGATCTTTTCCCTGCTGCCTGGTCTTTAACAGCTCAGATTGCTCAGTTCTGTTTGTCTCCATTTGTTGTTATTTGTTAATGCTTTGGGCATTCACCAAAGGAACGCCAAGTCTGGAGGTAGTAATATCTGGAAAATCCTTTGTTCCAGGCTGTCTCCTCTGTGTCTTCCATGAGTGCCTCAGCTGATGGGCATTCCCTTTCCACTTCACTGGGCTTCCAGGCCCTCCCCTCCCTCAGTGCTTCTGTCCCCTGGGGCTGGGCACACAAGCACAGCCCTTGCAGTTCAGCGCTGTCTGCCCCATCAGTCTCTTCAGATCTCACCATGTACTGGACTGCCTCTTTACAGGAAATATTTTTGAGTATTTTATGTTTGAAGGGAGAGGAATGGAAGCTTGGGGCTGAGCTAGAGGTTTCTAATGTAACATGAGATATTGTGGCACCCCCTGGCACAGAGTGCTCCTGTCTTCTGGTTTCCATTCTGGCATCGGGGTCCTCCAGGATGCAGTGAAAAGTGACCGCCAGGAAAGTACCCAAACTCCTGAGTGAGAGTCCGATTAGAGACCAGGACAACTGCAGCTTCCCGTTCCTGCGGGTGGGAGACAACGTGTCCTCCCTGCAGCCCTCACCGCGGGCACGGGGCTGTCCCCGGAGCGGGGTCCGTGCCCGGTCCCGGCTGTGCCACTCGCGGGGCTGTCCCCGGAGCGGGGTCCGTGCCCGGTCCCGGCTGTGCCACTCGCGGGGCTCTGCTGCCACCCAACGGGACCGGGCGGGTCCTGGCGCTGCTCGGCTCCGTGAGAGCGCTCGGGGTCCTGCTGAAAGCCAAACGACGAACCCCGATTGCTGCGGGAAACAGAGACTTTCTGCAGTGAGGACTTTTTTGTAGCTTGCCCCTGACAGAATCTGGAGTTTGTACAGAGCTTGCCAGGTGCTCTTGGAATCGCAAACAGCATGATAAACAAGAGAAGTGCTTTCCCTCTTCTATTGAGTGTGTCTGTAATGAGAAAGATTGAGTCTTTGTACGGGGCCCGGGAGGGATTTAAGGAAAGGAAGATGTACCTTTGTGCTGCTGTGTAGTTCATCTTTTTGGCTACCAAATGTTGTGACAGGTGGGCACTTAATGAACGTTAATGAAGCAAGTAGCTGACAACAATTGCATCTGTTTGTTTGCTTGTTTGCAGATTGTGCTGGCTGTGGAAGAGACATCAAAAATGGCCAAGCACTGCTAGCCCTGGACAAGCAGTGGCACCTGGGGTGCTTTAAATGCAAGGCCTGTGGGAAGGTCCTAACCGGGGAATACATCAGCAAGTGAGTAACCTCTGCTTCTCTTCTAAACTCGTGGCACAGTTTTAGCTGCTAGCAGAGAAGAGCTCACAGCAAAATTCACATCTGGAAGTCCTGTTTTGACCACCTTTTCATTTACACCAAAGTCTTTGTTCCCTGTGAGAGCTGAGCTGGGAAAGTGAACTGCAAAGTGCAACTGAAAGGTGATGTTTAATGATACCAGTGTATATTAAATACCAGTCTAAAAGAGGTATAATTCCATATTCCCATAGAGAATTATGTGGGTTGTTGCATATGTTTTCTGTAGTAGCCAGATAAAGCATTGTGTCATTTTGCTTTCCAGCATGTGATTTTGAGGAAAAAATGTAGGAATTTGTCCATTTCTTACCTTTGCTAGATAATAGAGTAAATGTGATGATGTGATTGACCTGACATTGTATTTCTCATCTCCATATAAGAAATTAATGAAGAGGGTTTTGAGTGGTAGAAGGTGTAGAGGAAGAGAACAGGGAAATGATTAAAGAGAGGAAATGAAGATACAGGTTTTTTCCCCCTTCAAGCATATAGCAAAGAGAAAAAATAAGGGAACAATGTACGTTTCACAAATGTGTGGTTTTGGGTGTGTATAATATTTATAAGAAATAGCATCTGTAATTTCTCCAAAAAAAAATTGCAGTGCCTGACAAGTGCTCCTAGGCTGACTAGTGTTTCCACTTTTACTGTATGTTCCTTTTCATACTAAAATACTACATTACCTTACACTTAAAAGTAACTGCTTATAGACTTGCAGCCTACCAAAGGTTTTTTTTTCCTAAAGTGAACAAAAACTGTCTGCTTGTGGTAGACTGTGATCTCCTCTCACCCCAGAGATAGTTACACTGAGTCCCTGGAACTTCCCCTCCTGTAGGTGGAGAGAGTCTGCTCCAAAGAAGGAGGTTTACTTCAGTAGCTTGTCCTGGATGCCCTCTCTTGAAGGAAATTTAAGGAATAATTCTAAGAGGTGTTAGTGATAATACGATTTTTGTTTCTAGTGCTACAAAATGTTTCCCTTGGACTCTCCCCATTTACCTGGGTCCGTGTGCAGGAGTTCCAAACTGAAGACAGAGAGTAAGTCATGCTGTAACCTGTTTAATAAGTGATTTGTAATCTGTGAATTTTCTTTTTCAGAGATGGTGCTCCTTACTGTGAAAAGGACTACCAAGTTCTTTTTGGAGTCAAGTGTGAAGCATGTCACCAGTTCATTACTGGGAAAGTCCTAGAGGTAGGTGTTTTGTGAACTAGAGTTTATGTAGGATTGAGTCATATTCCATTATGTCCTCATATAACTGCAGAGAATACCAAAGTTCTCATAGAAAGGCTTCCTGCTGATTTTAGAACAAAGTTGCTGATTTTCAGAATTATTTTCAGTGTTTTAGTTTTGCAGTCATCAGAAAAAGTGTGCAATATAGAATTAATTGCCCTAGTTTCCATGGATCTGTGGTTCATGGTGATCTGTGAAGCCTATTGCACTGCTTATTCTGTGCCAGATTTGATATATTTACAGAAGATAAATTTGAGTACTGGAATCACCTTTGGCAACCATGAGTTTGTCAGAACTTACCACATGAGATTTACACATAATCTGAATGATGCTGAGAAAGTGAGAGGGGGAAATGTGCTGGAGAGGTAAATTATGTGTTCAGAAATGAGAAGGCAGCAACCATCCGAATAATCTCCTGTGCTGACTCTTACTTGGAGTTCTCAACAATCTCATTGAAACCAGTCAAATCTTTTTAGAGATGTCAGTACCAACCTCCATCTCTCATGGCTGTGGTAAGTCTTCTTTGAGCTGGAATCCTTGAATTATGCATGGATTCCTCTTCGTCATTACTGAATTGTTTGAGGGGCCAAAATGCAGCAGAGCTTCCTTGTCATTGAGATATGAGAAGCAAAACTCATCTCTTGTCCCTGTAGGAAACTCTGCTCCGTGGAAAGAACCTAAGCTTTGAGCTCAGGTCGGGAGCTGGAGTGTATGTTTTTCAGTAATAACTGAAAATAAATCTGAAATTGTCACAAAAAATAAAAGCAGCTGGAAGTTGCTAGTGAAAGTGTGTTACAGGTTCCCTTCCTTGTGTCCCATCTACTGCAAATGTAAGACTGTGTCAGCCCTATTGTAAGAAGTTTCAGGTTTGACATAAAATGGTGTTGTGGTTTTAGTTGTGGAGGTTTCTCTGGTTCAGCATTTAGAACATTAACCAGTCACCATAAGGGACTCAGAGCTCGTGTGGACACTCTGTGCATTTGGAAGGATGTACAGTTCCTTCATTAGCAGAATCTTTGCCTGCCTCCTTTGAAATGCGTATCTAATTCCTTTGGAGACCTGCACAGATAATTACTGAGAGCAGCCTGAGTTTTCCCCTGAGTAGGAAGGCTGTGTCTCTGGCTTTCTTCTTCTGGCCTGTCACCATCTGCTTATCTATTCCTGTCTACTGATGAGTTTTTGCAATTTAGCATTATGTATTGGAGGCACCAATTGCTGTTGCAATGCTGTGTGGGATGCACTGCAGGAGAGAAGTAATTGGATTTGTGAGATTGGGAAATGTAAAATAATTCTAAAATTATTTTAGGTGTACATGACAGTTGCTCTCACCTATAAGCAATGCAACCTATTCAGATGAAAATGACAAAAGAGAGGGTTATTGGAACCTGCAGAGAGCTGGGAAGAAATAAACTATTTCTATCTGGAGCATTTTGTGTAGTAGCAGTGAATATGGCAAGGTTGCACTCTCGTTACTGTTCCTAGCATCAGTGAGGAAGAAACCTAGCTTTTGAGGGGTCATGAGCTGTATCCCATCAGAAGTGGAGAAATTGAGACTAAGGAAAGATTTGTTCAATCGACATGGAACTTGGCTGTCCATCATAATTTAAGCTAACTTTCAGGTTATCACAGATGTGTCCTGGACAAAACCTTGGTGCTCACTTTGCCCCCAAGGTGAATTTCTCACTTCATAGTTCTTATTCTTCAATGACTGTTTATTATCTGAAGATGAGACAGCATTTGCCACAGGAAGGAAGCACGTCCAAACTCTTGCAAGGGTGTCTCTCTTCTAAGAGTCAAAATCCGATAAAAAAGATAAAGTTTTTTCTATTTGACCTGGCCCCTGCTGCATCAGACTTTTCTGATTAATTAGAAACAGAGCTTTTGAATTATCTTGTCAGGAATGGAAACATTAAGTGTGCTAAGTTCTGGGTAAGACTAGAAATTTTACTGGAATATTTGTGGCTCTCTTCTGGTTATTAGAGACACAACCCAAAACACTGCAGCAGAGGGCAGCAGTGGTTTTCTTAGCACAGAACTGAGCCCAAACTCCACGAAGGCCTGCAGAAGTTGTGAAGCTCTGGCTGCCGTCTGTAAGGTGTAGGCTGGCCAAGTCGTTAGAAATTTTCATGTTAAAAATTAGCATCGAGTAGCCAGGGAGGCCATTCAGAGACTGGCTTAAGTGAATTGCAGTGTGTATTAGCAGCTTGGATAGTCCATGAATAAAGTTCTCCAAGAACTGGGAGAATCATCTGGGAATGCAGATGCAGGAGAGACATTCAGACATTCTGTGTCTTCTAAGTGGTGCTGGAAAAGTTGGGAAGATAAAGGTGAGCAGCTACTGTTCAACAATCAGAGCAGTTTATCAGAACTGTGGGCTTGTTTTGTGGCTCCTCACTGTCCGAGATGTACTGTTCCAAAGGGCCAGTACTAAATACTGCCTCTAAATATGACTCAAGGAAGTAATAAGTCAAAAGCTAGCATGAGAAAATCATGTGTCAGCATGTGTGTCCCCTTTGGGCAGGAGAGGCTGTTTAAAGGATGGGGTCAGAGCAGGACATAAATCCTCTGGTAATAACAGATGAGAGATCAGAAGCAGCCACAGGAGATAATTCACAGAACAGGATGCCACAGTTCAGAGGGCTGCAGACCTGTCTGAGGCAGGACAGTTAACAATCTCCTTATCCTGTACCAGACATCACCCACAACCTTTCAGTTCACCTGAAGTTTTAATTTAGCTGAAGCTTGAGATTCTCACAGTAGGGTTACTATCTTCCTTCTTTGTTTTCTTTAGCAGTGTTTCTTTGGAAAATATGGGTATTCTTGACAATTGTTATCATGTGGGTTGTGTCTTGTCCTGCTGTTTCCCCCTTGAGAAGGAAACCATATTCTGGGTGTGAAGTAGCACACTTGCAGGAATTGTCTAGATAGAGGTTGTGTCTGCCCAGCCCAAAATTATGCCTATTAACATGCAATCAGAAAAAAACCCAAAACACTTTGTATTTTGCCTTTGTTAATAAAAATTATTGTAGCAAATGTCCTGTAGTGATCAGTACACTTTGTTTTATTTGTCAGTAAAATAATCCATTATGTCAGAAGCAGAGTATACTATCTCATCATCTTCATCCAAAGAAATTATTAGAAGTGGTTGAAGGGAATTGTAATGTACATTGTGTCCAAATACTTCCCTCTAATGGATCAGAAGTGATTAGTAGCAAGCCATTTTTGTGCTGCTTTATTTTCTGCTTATTCTTAGTACATCTAGGGCAGCCTGTAGAAAAACTGAAGGGAGATGAAAGCATTCAAGTTAGCTTTGGGTTCACAGAGGCTGGTGCTGTCTATTTTACCAGTAAAGGCCTATTTCACTTATTTATTTATTTTTATTTAAAGATAAATTGAGATTCTTTGCAACATTTCAGACTTGCAGCTCCTGCTTATTTTGTCCCTCGGTATGGCTTTAGCATCTCTGAGAAAGTCAGAATTTTCAGTCTCCTACAATGAAGAGACAGCCACTCCTCATGTGCACCTAAGAGTTTTCCTCTCAGAAGCAGCTGTGCTGTGCCCCTGGAGCACCCTCAACAAAACCTCTCAGAAAAGCCAAGGTTTGGGTTCAGACTCTGTGATTTGAGGACAGAGTCCCTCCAGCCACTCTGTAGAGGTTTTGCTCAGTTAAGAAATGCATTAGGAGAAAGACAGGACTTATTTTGCTGATATCCACAAATCATGGAAGAATGCTCTTTTTTTCTAGGCCATAGATGTAACAACTTTCAGTAGCCGTGGAAATATGCAAGAAAAATACCATGCACATTTAAGTCAGCTCAGAGATTTCTGATGTATTAGTTGGCACATTGCTTTCTGTGACAAATACTCACAGATGATAGATGAGTGCATGCCAACACAATAAATGTGGTAAATGTCCAATATGAAATCAATACTGCAACTTTCTTGAGCATACTGGATACTTTAATGCTTGAGTGTTTTGGGAAAAGTTGTCAAGGCAACAGCGATCAGTGCTCTTCCTTGGATTTCTCTAGCAGAAAGGAATCTTTACTTATGAAAAATTACTCATTTCCCATTAACTCTGGTACAAAATATTTTTACCAGGCAATAAGAGCATAGTGAGAGTGAGGACTTCTACAAAGACTTTCCACTGAGCAATTGTTTTCATAGCTTCAGGGCTTGCCTCTTGAAAGATGCCTCTCTAATCCTAAACCTGCAAATTTCTGTGCAGACATGTGCAGCTCCATAAATCTAAGTAAACTTGGCCATGTATTCAGCCATTTCAAAGATGTTGACCTAAATGATTTTTGTCTAATATGTTTTTCATATACAATATAAGTACTACTCCAGGGCTTGATTCAAAATATGTTAAATCATTGAGAAGCTTCCAAAAGACTCCAGAGAATGGTGGGTCATGCCTGTATCCAAGTATTCCACCTTTGCTTATCTAAAATGTCTTACAACACTGCTAAGCACACTGAGTATTTATGATTTCCACCTTTTCCAGCTGTAACTGATATGAACAGGATTTGATCTCATGATCTAGAGATATATACATCTGCTCTCAAGTGCCTTGACCATCTTGCTACTCCAGGCATTTATTTTTATAATGCTTTTTGCTTAATATTAATTGGCCAAAAAAAAGGCAATTGTGTGATTTCTCCTGGCTGTGCATAGCTCTAGTTCCTGTTCGAGGGGCTGCTGCCTGCCCTGGGTTTGCTTCCTGTGCACTGTTGAATCTTGCACCCCACCTTGTAAGCAGTGGCACGGTGCCATTTTCACAGATGGACCTGAAAAGTGTCCAGGCCACCAGAAGGTTCCCTTGATTTCAGACTGCAAGGTCAGGTCAAGTTCTAAATATGTTTGTGATATTGTATTTATGCTGAGCTTCTGATTTTAAAGAGAAGCAGTAACTTAAGATGTGGTACTTAACATGAATGAAGTTTAGTACTTGTAAATGCTGTTACTTTAATTGCCAGAATTTTCAGATGTCCAGTCTGTGCTGTAACTAATTCTGAAAGATGTCAATTCTGAGACACCTTGACTTCTGAAGTTAGAAGGAAATAACAGCAATTATGGGAGGGGGGAAAACAAACAAACTGTGAAAGCAGCTACATTTGTCTAAGCAAATTGTATCCGTATTTGAGAAGCAAAGAATGTGACCCAGAAGAGCCTGTAAGTTCCTTCAGATGTTGTTTTCAGAGCTAGATTTAGAAACCTGTGCTCTGAGGGATTCATAGAATTTTCTGCTGATTCCTTAGACGTGAATGAATCTGATCTAAATACTAAATAAATAAACAAATATCATCACAGAACAACCTTGCTAGTTCCCATACAAACTATAAATTAATTATTTGAACAATGCCTGTCTGTGTTGAAGTGTTGCCTCCTGCAAACACTCACCCATGTGAGCAGCTCTGCTCATGTGAGTATCAGCATTCAGATGCTTCATTTGATTGACTTTCAGGGACACTCAGCAGCCTGCATGTTTAAATAATCTATTTTAAGGAGACTTAGGCTTATAGCTCATGTGGAAACATCACCCTTCTCTGCAAAGATCCATGGACAGAGTTTAGTTAGGTACTTCAGTACAGTCATGACTCTGGTCCTGTGTTCTTAAAACACTTTCTAGATTGAGGAGCCCTGTAGAGAATCTCTTAAACTGAGATTTATTTCAATTCTGTTCAGAAATGTTAAATGAAAAAGTAGCATATATTCTTCTGCCAAACAAAGTATTTAACAAGGTTATTTTCATAACAATAAGGCAGGAAGTTTCACAAAATATTTAATTTACTGGATTTTAATGATGCAACCTGTACTGGTAATACAGGTTGGTGTGAAGTAAAAGTTCAAACACTTTTATAAATGAAGCAATTAATGAACCAAACAGAGACTGATGATAGGATGGATCCAAACATGTTTGTTAAAGTTGAGGAAAAATAATATCCCTGAAGAATATTATACTATTACATTACCATTCTGTTTTCATAGCATTAGGTATCTTCTGCTTTAGGTGTCTTACAGGCTTGGGGGTGACTTTGCTCTCAACCAGTATCTCCCAGTCACTGCTGTAATCTTCACACACTCAAACAATCCAGGGGGAAAGGCCACAGAGAATATGAGAGGCAGCAGTAGAGTTTAGTGTATGATTTGTTAGTTCTGTGGTTTGTTTTGTTTGTGTTTAGTTTTACTGCCTTCAGAATAAAGGAGAAAACGTGCCCGTGTTGCTTGAGCGTCCCAGGTAATGGTAACAAAAGCAGGAGCACATGCTGTGGTTATGTGCCCTCTTAGTCAGGTGCATACAGCAGAGCACAGGGCCTTTTAGATTGTGGAAAATACCTGGGAGAGATCAGAGTGGGTCAGTGCACAGAGTCCACTGAAAACTCATCCAGTGTTCCTAGAGTGTGACTGAAGCATGAGCTTCCTCCAAAATGTGCAAACAGGACAAAGGGATACAGGTACCAGTGTGGGAAGTGGCCCCAGCACTTGGGCTGCATCAGCCTGAACTGGGCTGGAATACAATCTCCGAGAAACTATGTGTTTCTAACAAAACTAGAATAACACCCAGGAGGCTGTATAAATTCCTCAGAAGCTGCAGAAGTAATATTTAATAACTTCCAGAGAAGAAGAGCGCCGAGCTCCGAGTCAGCAAGGGAAAAATATTCTGAATTGTGTCGACATCAAATAGTGACACATAATAGTGGTGAGAAATGGTCCTGCCCCTGCCTGGGCCGGTGCTCTTCCCCTTCTCCTTTTGCAGGATGGGATGTCCGAGCTGCAGCCCGAGTGGGTTTGGTGTGCAGGGAGGGTTTGGTGGGTGTGAGCAGCAGAGGAGGAGGAGGAGGAGTGAGGAGGCTCCGGGCTGGCTGCAGCTCCCGGCTCAGCCGAGAGCTTCGGGAAGAGCAGAGCCAGCTCCGTGTGCTGCCCGAGCCCCAGCCCAGCTGAGGAGGAAATGGACTTGCACTGAAAAATCCCTACCCGAAGGTAAAGCCCTTCCTGTGAAACTAGAGCTGAACTGGAAGGGGTCGTGGCATTCCTGGGGGAGGGAAGGGCGTGCAGCTTTGTGGTGGGACTGAATGGTTTGCCAGGGGATCATAACAGGGTACTTGTACTTCTGTTCCTGTGCACCAGAAGGAATTGTTTTGAAAGGCTGTGTATGATTCTGTGGTTTAGATAAAGAGGGGGCAGCTACACGTTTTAAACTGCCAGGAAGAGAGGAGAATGGCACAGAGCTGTTTCTGACTGCAACTGATTGCTGCCGTATGGAGAAACAATGCGATTCTCTATCTAAAATAATTCTTGGTAGAGTTTCTTGGCTCTTTTGATCACTTTGGAGATTTTTTTGCATAGAAATAAGGTTAGCATTTGTTTCTAGTTTCCCTGCGTTTCTGCTGAGAAATGTGTTTTATCAGTTAATGTGGAATGCTGATTTTTTTTTCTTAATGTGATGTTTAGTTGGATAAAAGCAGGGAAAAGTTTCATAATAACTGAGAATATGGGTAAATAGTTCAGACAGGTTGCCTATGTAGCTGAGTTGCAGCATAGATTTAACTTAATTTAGACGGCCCTTCCCTGATGAAAAATACCCTCCTGTGATTACTGAGAACACCACACAAGGCACAAGATTAAAAATCTAGAATAAATATACCTGTAGAAAAATAATATAAATTGCTTGATGTAAAAAAATCTTTCTAACAGGATTTTAGTGATTGTCCCCCATCAAAAGATTGAATTTGGCAGGAGGGGTATCTCTAGTTGGGGAAGACTTGTGTTATAAAGATGACAAAAAAGTATCAGAAGTTGACAGAGCCCTAACAGAAGTTCAGTTGCTATGGCAGCATAATCACAAGGCATTAACTTCTCAGCAGTGGTTTGGAAACCATCCTTCAGTCAATTTGAACATCAATAGGAAGGGGAGGAATGTTAAGAGGATGTAAAGATGGTGAATAATAAGAGCAGGTTGTAACAAGTAATTTGAAAAAATAACCAATTAAAGCTTCCTTATTGCCACAAAGGGATTTGTGAAATCTCTCAGGTGCTTATAAAATTATGGCTTATCTTTATAAATTGCTTTTATGAGTACAGTGTTGCTGATTAGGATCTATATATCCTAGCAAAGCATCTTTAGTGTCTACCTTGCTGATTTAGTTAAATATTCTCCAGTGTAAATATTCTCCAGTGTGTTTCTTGTACTAAATATTTCTAAAAAACTTGAGCAGTCTGATGAAAATTCTTTAAAATGACATTTCAGTAGAGGCATTTATATGAGCAAAAAGTTTCTTGCCACCACCGACAGCCTTTGTGGCAAACAGCCACTGCAGGTATTCCAGTAACATGGAACAGACAAAATAAATAGCTTTTTCATGTCTTAGAGGTGCACAGAACACAAAGCAGCTTTTAGCAGGAGAGTAACTTACCTGGATGAATGTACTATTTGTGTTAGATTACTGTATTGAGGATTCAATTGCTTGGTCGTATGCAGAACACAACTCCTTGTTCTCTGGGAGCAGACTCCTTTAGGGAAAACATAATACTCTATTTTTATTTTGTGGTCCCCATTGCATCTTCTGTCCCTGTTTTAAACATTTGCATTGTGCTGGTCCTACCTGCCAAAGTCACCCACAAGAGATACAAAATGAATCACAATCCCTGCACCAAAGTGTTTAGACTGAACCAGAAGTTTATCCAGCAGCTGGGATATGGTGACATATATGGTCCCCATATAGCTGGGAATGTGGCTGTGCTGGAGTGTGAAATTATTTCAGCCAGTTACTTTTTGTTTCTCCTGGGCTGAGATCACAATGAAAAATTGATTAGGTGGTGAAATATTTTTTTTCACGATTCTGATGCTTCATTTTTAAGTCCTGCTCTAAGTCTTCCTATCACTGCATAGTTTACATGGCTTCTAGAAGACATGTATACCTTATCCCTATCTCCCATAAAATATAATTGTTGGGAAGAATGCAATGTTTGAATGTTTGAAACTTGAGAAGTGGAGCAGTGCCTGTTGGGGCAAGTCTGTAGCTGTCACCTGCTTGTAACAGGCTCCATCCGGGTATTGTGCTCAGCATTCACTCTGTCAGGACTCACTCAGCTCTCGTTTTGTCTGCTCTGTCAGAGTGTTTTCCTGAGGGGGAGGGAAAAGTTAAGAAAAACAAATACTAGCCCAAAAGATATGTTTGGAATTTCTAGGGACTTTGAAGTCCACAGAACTAACACCTGTCTTTACCAGCAGGTGGTTTTACAGATGAAATATGATTGTGGGAGTATTTTATGGGTGATTAAATGTTTGAAATGACCACCTGAAGTGCAAGATGGGTAGATTTTAATTATATGCTCATGCTACATTAGAAGATCATACAGGTCTAAAAACTCTTTGCATGGATATCTGGGATGTGTGACACATTAAAAACCTGTTTCATTTTAAGAGGGAAAAATATCACACAGTAAGAGATGCATCTTTTCATCACCAGCAGTGCAGACACTCTGGCATTTAAACTGTCTGTGAAACCAGTTTGAACTTACTGTGGTTTGCAGAGGTCAGGGAAATAACTCTTGCAAAACATTTGAGTATAAGTTAAAATGTTTAGAAATTGACTTTTACATGTAGGATTTGGAGAGAGAGATTTGTTATGCATAAAGATGGATTTGCTGTTGCTTAGAGTTCTGTAAAGCAGTTGCATCTTGGCTGCAAACTTTCTCCTAGGAGTGAGGAGGGTAAAATCTGAGCCAGTAAGAAACTTTAGGCAAATTTATCTCACCATCACCCTTGAACTACTGCTGTTGAGGCAAAATCATGGAGATGGTGTAGTCAGTTGAAGATCAAATGGCAGCAAATGTTGTTCGGTATCCCCTTCTGCTTTATGTTCATCAGCTCCTTCCTGTTCATCACTACAGTAATATTTGGGAATAGTTTTTCTGTGATAATTAGAAATCTCAATTTTTATATGCAGCTGAAGTAAACAAGATAGGGAGTAAAATCTCTACTGTGTCTTGGCTCCAACATGCATACCCTGATTGGATATTCCTGCCAGCAAGGATTCAAAAATGTACTTGCATAGTTTTGCAGCTGTAATTGGAAATCACATGTATCAGCAGTTAGAAGATTGGCAAATAAATAAAAAAAAAAGGACTTCTGCCAAAAAAAGGCTTTGCTTCTACCAGAGTACATGTTGGTGGTCTGACATTTATTCAAAGTTGTCCTTGCTGAAAAAGAGCCAAGTATTTTTCTGCAGTAACTATCCACTAGTGACCCTGATGTTCTTTCTTATTTCCATTTTAAATTTAGTGTAACATAAACACTTGGTGGATGTAGTCATATACAGGCTTGTAACTGGTATGGATGACTGTGGAGTGACTGGGAAGAAAAATATTAGAACCTTACCCTGGGTTGTTGTTGTTGTGACCTCTTGCTGTAAGAGTTTTCCAAAGGTAGTAGGTAGCATTGCAGTTAACCAAGGATAAAAACCCATTCTTTAGACTTTGTAAAGTGTTACCAGATCAGTCTGGTTGCTACAGGATCAGTTTCCTACAAGAGTAGGCTCTAGTCAGTAATAGAAAAAAATATAACCTGCTTTATTCCCACATAAGATGTTTCCCTGTCAGAACAATCCATCCATCTCTGTGGTACAAACTGGCGTAAATTGCATGTTGCATGTCTATTTTGTTTCTTATAGGCTACTTTTTTTTATATTCTCTGGTTGTTTTCTGTGGATGTACTGAGTCTGACCTCATGCTTAGTTGCTTGCTCCCCTCCTTTGGCCCTTGCTGCTCTTGTTTCTCTGTTATTTTTGGGACACTCCCTGTGAAGTGAATGCTGATATCAGAATGGAGCCCAGGCTTTGCTGAATCACATGCCAAAGCTTGCATCGTTCCTGAATCAGCCTTCTGACAGACAACTGGAAAGGCAGTTCTGTGTGAGATGAACAAGAAAATTGGCTACGGTTACTTATGTCTAGTGCTGTCCAGGGCTGGGATTCTGAGAATTTTTCTCTGCCTGGCTCTGCTGCAAGCAATAATTTTGGTCCTGGGTGAGTTGCTTAAGCTCCCAAGCTCTCGCTTTCTTCACCAGTCAGAAGGTGGTTTGCACTTGCCCACTGAGCAGTTTAACAGGAGTTTTTCCTCGAGCTGTTCTCCCAGCCTTCCCCAGGGCACAGAGCCCTGTCACAGTGCTGAGCTCTGAGGGTCAGTAGCAATTTTGGGGCTGATGCAGCTCCCCCAAGACCAGAACTTCTCCTTGCACTTGAACTCTCAGTGAGCCACAAGTCAGACCAGCAGAAGCTGCTTTCTAGCTGCAAGGCCCCTGCTATACCAGGAATTTTACTGTTTAGCCATGACAGGTCTCAGTGAACTGATTTAACTCTCTTGGAAACTTTTCCAGTGTGACCTGTGCTCCCTAGGAGCTGCTAATGCATTTGTAAAATCTTTTCTCTATGCAATGCCCATTGGAATGGATTTTAAGGTCAGAAGCACTGCTAAAGTCATCTTGCTTGACCTTCTCTTTTCAAAATCAGAGCTTTTCCCTAGAAACCAAATGAAAGCTTATCCTTTGGGAAATTACCCAGTCATGAAACCTGCAGAACAATTGCAAGGCCAATGATTTTCCCTCATGCTGCTTAAATTACCTTTGCTTTTTAGAAACTTCACCTTGTTTTGAGGTTAAATTTGTTTAATTCCAGCTTTTTGATGTCACAGAGTTTTCAGTGGGATTGAAAAGCTGCTGCTCTTTCCTGCTATTACATCCTTTCTCTGCATTTAATTGCCTATCATTGTGATCCAATCCCCTCTGAAGCTTTTATCTGAGTAATGATTTGACTCTGAGTCCTTCAGGATCACAGCTGAAGGCTCACCTTGTGTTGATGGTTCTTCACTGAATTCCCTTCTGCAAATCCACCTGAACACATCCACCAGTGTTAGAATTCTTTTTCTGCTTTTCCTTTATATTCTCTGTATACATTAAATGATCAGAAGAGCAGGCCTTTTCACGTACTCTGGGACAACCTTTTCTGGGAGATTTTAATGATGTTCCCCAACTGCCTCTGTCTGTTGCTGTGGCCCAGAACATGGCTCTCAGTCTCACAGGGCCTTGCCTTCTCAATTTGCAGGCATTTTACATCAGTCTGTTAGAACATACATGGTTGCTTTGGATGGCTTAAACAAGCATTGCCTGTGAGTCACCAGCAGATTTACCAGGGAAGGTTTTGTATTCTTGTCTTGGCCTCTGGTACCTCGTGCTGTGGGTTGAAGGAAGTAATCTCTGGGGTATCTGGCTCAGCAGAGCCTCCCCTGCTATCAGAGCCATCTGTCTGAGCTACACTTTTCTTAAGCCTCTTTGAGTTCACCTTATTCAGGTCTTGGATAATTTGTAAATCTTGATTCGTGAAAAACACTATTTAAAAAAAAATCTTGCTCAATAAACAGTATCAAACAGGAAATGGACATTGTCAAATACAGACCCTAAAGATACACATCCTGAATACTCTTGCCTTTTCTGTGTCATTTTTTGTCATTTTTCATCTAGTCTTAACAAGGGAATTTTTGCCTGATCTGTTTTTGTTTTTTTCACATCATGCTGTAATGAAGATTTTTACTGTCTTTAAACATACTGTTCCTAGTTATTTCTTTGGTAAATTTATCTTTCCTATTAGTTATATTTATTTCCAATTTAATGACTTAGTCATTGCCTTTTTTTTTCCCTCTGTAGTTAATATTATCTCAGTTGTTATGATTGGGACCTGCAGCAGAACGTCTTAAAACCCTTTTATGGTTACTTTAAGTTCTAGGAATATGTATGTTCCTTCCAAATGCCACATGCATGTATAATTATATGCACATATCTAACACTGCACTCTATTTCTGTTTGTCCATACATGCAATCAAATCAGGTTTGGAGATAAATGCTAATTTTTGAAAATGATAAAAACCTTTTTAAATTTGGATGAGGTCTGGTATTTATTACCTGCTGTCAGGTGCAAAACTTTCTGATTTATGAAAGAATCCTGTTGAGTTGGTTTTTTTTAAGATACAATGGAGGTTTGTTTGTTACTGACTTTTCTAGCTAAATTTCAGCAGGTTGGAGAAACTGCTGTTTCTGCTGACTGAAGAAGTTCTTTCCAGTTCAAGGTACTTCCCATTGTTGCAGCACTGCAAATACAGCTGCAGTGGGCATGACCTACTAATGCATGAACATCAAGCTCTGTTATTCGAGGTCCAGCCCAAGGAAGGGGTTGAGGGACCACCAGTCCCTTCATGGGAAGAGCTAAAAGGGGAAACAGGCTCGTGTCTCACTCCTCCTCTCCCATATTCCTGATAACTCAGTGGTTCTGTCAGCCCTAATGAAGGAAAACACGAGGAGCACTTGGAAAGCGGGAGATTCCCGGTGCTGCAGAAGATTGGAATTGTGTGTATCCGGTACAAAATCCATTCCCAGGGCTCCCTGCTGACCCTCCACTTGTGCCACAGAACTGGCACTCGGCACTGAACCAAGCCCAGGGCTTTGCTCTGCTCTCCTCAGGCTGGAAGCTGGGGCTGGAATGCTTGCACACCGTGCTGCAGACATGGGGCACTCAGCACAGCTACACTGCACTCCTGCAGTCAGCACAGGCGTTTTTCTGGCTGCAGGAATCAACATTAGGAGTTATTCCAGTATTAGGCTGCTGGAAAAGGCCCTTGGCGTTATGGTGGAGTTACTGTAAAGTAGCTTTGCTGGTTCCTTCTAATGACAAACTAATCCAGCAATATGAATGTGGCTGTAAGCAGGTCCTTCAGTTTCTGAAGTATCTTTTCATTTCAAAAATCATGCTGGACAAAATGCATACAAGATAAAGGAATATTTACTTACCTAATGCTTTGTGGAGCCTAAAGATTACAGAAGATACAGAAAGCCCACACCTGTACTTGTAAACTGGACCTGTTCCAGAATTGTTAAGAAATATAGAAGGGATTTGTGTCAGATACTTGCTTCTGAGGAGTTCAGAAATAAAAATCCCAATCTTTTCAATAAATGGGGTTTAAAAGAAAATTAAATGGTGGGTGCTGGATTCTGCCTTCATATGCACCTAAATAAGGGTAATGAAGGCAGTGAATTCACTGGTTTGTATTATAATTAGATACAAATGAAACTTAACAAAATATAAAATATAGTACATGCATTTCTTCTGGATTGCTTCTGCTTAACTACATATTCAGTTGGTGGGATTAGGTTTCTTGTGCATAAATCTGACATAAGATCCTAACAGAGATGATGCTGAAATCCTGGCAGTAGGCAATAAAGTTGTGTTTGCAGTTGCTTTGCTCCTTTGTATTGCCCACAAGATTCTAGCCAGCCACTTTGGGCTCCATTTCCATTGTGGGTACATTTCTTAGTTGAGTGGAATTCCCTTCTCTGTACTGACCTGCTGGTAACTGTGTAAGTAACATGAATTCTCAGCTTTGGTCCTGTGTGCAGCAGTAGGTGGATTTGCCCCATAAAGACAGAATTAACAGGTCCATAAAGGCCATAGTTGACAGCTGAACATCTCACCTGTGTGTGCAACTTGCTCAACTTTGGGTGTTGCAGGAAAGTGAGAACTCAAAGGAGAGCTGACAGTGCAATCACAAGTAACTTCTAGGATCTTACCAAAGCAAGTCCAGTTGGTATTCAGCTGCCAAGGGCTGTTTCTTCATGCCAGTAGAGCAGTTTCACACCTGGGGATTTAGCCTGAATGATTACTCACATCTCTGCCGTAAGGAAAACTCTATTCCATGCAGAGAATAATTGCACTGCTGCTGTCAGCAGCAGCTGATGGGTATGACACTACTGTATATCCATAGAATTGAGATTAATAAGGTACAAAGTTTATTACAGTCCATCCATTAAGGAATATACTAGCATGAAGTTGTCGGGCACTGTTGTAATGCTGGGAAGTATTTTTGTATAAAATCAGACACTGGGCATGAATTAACAGTGCAAGTGTTCGTAGCAGCAGGGCAGCTGGGGTTTTGTCTCACCGAGGCACAGCAATCAGTGGTGGGCTCAGGGGGTCTCCCGTGTCTCTTCCATGCATGTTGTCACTCAGATTTACAGTCACAGCCTCACGCTCCATTTCCCTCTCTTCCCCAGTCTTGTCTGTTGCAGCTCCATCAGCTTGGGAACTGCCAGGGTGAGCTCTGCTTCCTGCTGCTCCATCCTCCTGCAGGTTGAACAGAGGCAGAGGCTGTGCTGAGAGCTGCTTCTATTGGGATGTTGTGACAGTAGTGTAAAAAACAGCTTTAGAAGGTCCAGATTTTAAAGATGCATATTAGACAAGAACTGATTTATAAAAGAATTTTATTACACTTTCCTTCCATTGGTAGTAATAACGAAACTTATGGTAGATTCTGAAATCTTTTGGAAGAAAAGAAACTGCTCTTTTTTTTTTTTTTTTCTTTTTTTTTTTTTCTGAGCACAGATATTTGTAGTGACTTGCTCAACAGATAAGAGCCTGGGAAAAATGAGAGGACAGTTTGGGTCAGGATGTTATTAGAAGCAAATTTCGGTCTTCATAGTGTTTATGCTGTTCCAGCCACTCGTCAGATCACAGAAGCCTGCAGAGAAGGAAACAATGGAATTTGGTGTTACACCAAACATCAAACAGGGTTGAAGGCTCTGTGACCTCTTCAAGTAATTAAAATAAAGCTTCACTGGAAAATGGTAGGCTACTGCCACAGTTCCTGTTTTACAATTCATGACATTCCTGAAGGGGTTTAAAAGATGAGTCTGAATTATGCTTTGTGCTGCTCCATAGTCCTTAAGAGAGTTGAGAAACCAAGTCATTCTCCTCAGAGTCATGGCAGGCATGAATATTGGAGAGGTTTGTCTCTCAAATGGGCCTATTATAACTGTTCATAAAAACTAAAAAAAAAAAGGAAAAAAGGAAGTGCTTTTACTCTCGAATGTACTCTTTCACTTACCACCTTTGTAGTATTTAAATAAAAAGTAAAGCTTTCTACATGTTTAATAGCTCTCTGTCAGGTGACTGCTTAGTTATATCTGAAAGGAGAGTGAATGAGTGCAGCTGTGCAAATGTAACACAACAAATATGCACTTAATTGTGTCCTTTGGCCAGCAGAACATGTCTGTTGGTAATTAGTTCTTCCTCTACCAGACCCACTGGCATGTGAGCTCTCCTAGTGGGATTCTTGTTATTGTTCTCTCTGGCTCTTGTTCACTGTTGTTCTGGAAGGAAGGACAGAGCTGAAGGCATGAGTAATAGGAAATCTTAAGCTCTCACGTTCACCAAAGAGGAAAACATTTATTTAATCAGCCTAGAGCTTTACAGGCACTCAGAGAATAAAAGTTAGTCTTGTGGGAAGTGGGGGCAGAGGGGCTGGGCTCAGCAAATACAGTCCTTGGCTTTTGAAGTGCTGTTACCTCGGGGTTAACACTCTATGTGAGCTCAGGGCAGGTACTTTTTCTGCTGGATTTTTGGGACATGTTGTGTTGGCTTGTCTGCAGGTGTATTTGCAGCTCCTGGATTGGAATAATTCTTGCAATACCCACCAGTGCCTTCCCTGACCCCTAGGAGTGACTGAAGACATTTGTGTCTTCAGGAAGTCCCCAAACAAGCAAAGTTTATAAAGTGAAGGCAAACGAGCCCTGTGCATGTTGTGAATAGGTTGGAGCATCAGCAGGGTCAGAAGGTTGTCCAGGAGCTCACAGAATGGTGTTCAGCTGGTGCTTCAAGTACCTCCTAACCCTTTGGTTTCCTCTTAAACAGGTGAAGATCTCTAAACTGGGTGCACAGTGTGTAACTCAGTGCCTCTGTTCTGCCATCTGTCTCCCTCTGGCCAACTCTGCAGGTTCATTACCCATTAGAGGGAGCCTTCACAGCTCTCTGTAAGCCGTCCACAGAGGCTCCTGGCTAAGGAGGCTTTTTAACACCCAAGTTGAAGTAATTTGAGAGGATGGCATGCTGGGAAAAGGCTGGAAATTTGTAGCTTCTGAGTCTAAAAAGGTGATCTGTGAAAAATTAGGCATGAAAAATGTGGCTTCTCATTGTCAACTATTATTATAGGTCTCAATATTGTTATAATAGTTAATAGTTTTTACTTTTGCTCATGGTACTTGGGACATGTGCTAAGCAAACCAAGGTATTTACAGCAATTAATTTAGCTTACTCCATCTTATTTTAGGGACAGTCCTCTAAGATATGTGCCACAGTTCATGCTTGATGGTTTGGATAGTCCTGACAACTCAACCAAAGTGAAATAACTCAGAAGGGACCACAAGCAGTATGATAGATCAAATCCCAGTGCCTGCAAAGTTCTGGGTGTGAACTTGGGAAGGGGTGAGGAGAACTCAGCAGTGAGAAGACCAAAGCCTTTAACCCTCTCCCACCTTCACTGAAGAATGTTTGGGGCAAATGTGCACTTAATCAATGTTACCTGTTACTGCCATGAGGTAACATGAGATGCAAACAGCACAGTGGCATGAGATCCTGGAAAGCTGCACACTGAACATACTGAAATGAGGGCTTAGTAGTCCTAAAAGGGCAGAAGCAGATGTCTAGAAAGTGAGAATATTTCATTGACTTGCAGATGCAAAAGTTTGTCCTAATACATTAGAAATGACTGATTTTCACAGATGATCACAGCAAGCCAGGCATAGCAATATGAGTCCTGAATTAGTTGAGATTCAGAATGTTTTCCAGCAAATACCTGCTGTAGGTGTTGTAGAAACATTATAGAGGCAGAAAACTCATGGAACTGTTTTGGAAGTGTTTAACAACAACAACTGCAGCTGCTGTGGTATTTGACTGCCCCAAAACCTCTCCTGAGAAGGGTGTGTTCCCACTTGACTTGCAGGGTTGTGTTATCTGGGGCGTGGTGTTCATTCATCATCACTCACTCCAGGCTAAAATTTAGCCAGTTGTTTCAGTCTCGGGGAAAGACCTGATAAACTTGAAATTGATCCCTTTGGCTCTTTGGAAGAGGCAGGTGTACATGGTTTGAACTATATGCCCTTGACAGTAGCTTATCAGAAGTTTTTCCAGGAAAGCAAAACTTCAGAGAAGCCACAGGTCTACACATAATAATGTGATGAACTCTGGATTTCTTTATCCTGTAAATTCCAGTCTTGAATGAAACTAGTGGGACACCTCAGAGGTTAAATAATTGCTAGAGAGAGTCAGAGATGAACAAGTCAGCCAATAATGAAAATTATAGGGAACGAGCATTAGCTGTGTTTTTCTCAGTTCAGTATTGGCTTTGTTACTGCAAGTCAGACATCAGTTCTATGCTTTCTCCCTCATTAGCTTCTCTTCCTTGAGTAAGCATATTTTGTAGTGACTTCTCATTTCCCCTTTTAATAGAGACCCTGTTTTGCCTGATAGCTCTAAATCTGCTTTGCTAAAAATGCCTAAATCCCATTACTCTCCATTTGGTGGATTTTGCCCCTAAAGTGCAAGAATCAACAGTAAATGCAGGATCTGATTAAAAGAAGTGCAGACTTTTTGCAACTGAACAGTGAAATGCATAACTAAACTAACAGCACCCTGAGTCCTCTTCTCTGGCCTTGTATTGTTGGAATTCCTGGATGGGAGTCACTAAAATTGATGCAGCTTTACTTGTAGAAGAGCTGGGTGGTAGAGCTGATTTTCTGGTATCTGTCAGGTACTTTAATCCATGTACTTCATCATCTTATATAAATATGTTTAGATAAAAAGCCTGTGAAATGAATGTCAAATATGAACCAAAAATCTGTTGTTATTCTTCTCAATAGACAAAAGGAAAGGTTGGGTTTAGTAATGTTATTGTTTTAAGTATAGTGAGTTAGGAGATGGTTTTGATGACATTTTACAAGTCAGCTCTAGAGTAAGCAGGTACTTTGTGAATATAGCATCTAAGTGCATGGGGAATGTTTGTGAAAAAGGACTTGAAATTAATTTTTTTGGAAAGCCAGATACAAATTAAAAGACTTTTAGGATTCTTTACTTGTCACTGTGAAGGGTCATTTTCTAGCATTATTTATTTTTCTATTTAAAAGCCTGATGTGGACATTTTGTGCTTAGTTTGTGATGTGAGGAAGCTAATGTATTGATTGCTTTGATCTCCTAAGGAGAAGAAATCACATTAATATTTATGCCTTGATTTTTCCTGTCCTTAAAGGCTTGAAATCTGATTAGCTTTACCTATTGTGGGTATCAATGTATCTAAGAGACTGAATGACTCAGTAGATTTGGATTTGGGTAACAGGATCTAGGGTATTTAGGGCCTTTACATCAGTAGTTCAAATTCAGCTCAGGCTGTCTGTGCTGGTGTAGCTTCTGAAGTCAGGAATCTGGGAATTAAATTAATGGTGCCAGAAGTGGCTCTAGAAAGCTCTCTTTACTAATACCTGTATCAGCAGTGTGGGGAAGGAGGCCAAGGCATGAAATGGCAGGTTGAAAACTCATTCATTGATTAAATCCTCCCATAACAATGGACATACTGAGAAAAGGTGTGTTGTTTGGCAAAACGAGGAGGCAGCACGTTTACACAAATTAACTGCAGTGTGGCATTCATTGCCTTGGACTGTTAGATAGATGGAGATTGACAAAGATGTTTGTCAAGTCATGAAGAACAGGTGCCTTGTGATGTAGTTCTGATTACTTGAATGGGAAAGTGTGAAGAGGAAGGGCTGTTCTGTGTTGTCTTTTCTCTTACAGACCTTTTCCCAAGCAGTCACTGCTGGCCTCTGTGGAGGACAGGATAGACCTCAGGCCTGAAGCAGTTGGCAGAGCTTAAATTATCAATGCTATTGTCACATCATGAGGGCAGTGTTGTATCAAAACTGGTGAGCTAGAAGAAAAAGGGCAATGATCAGTCAGCAAATAATGAGTGCTCAGAAAGCAGTGCAATGCATTCATCCCTCATGTTCCTTTCATGTTTTTGTTTAGGCAGGTGACAAGCATTATCATCCAAGCTGTGCACGATGCAGCAGATGCAACCAAATGTTCACAGAAGGAGAAGAAATGTATCTGCAAGGTAAGGATGTCTCCATTCCAAAACAAGAAAATTAGACATTGTGATTTTTCTGTCACAAACCTTAGGAATTTATAAACCATTCCCATGCAATACGTCCAAGGAGCCATCCTGTCCTCAACAGTGCTCTCATATTTTTTCACTTGGTACCCTTTTGCTCTATTAGGTGGCCATAACTATGACTGCAGGGACTCTTCTCCCTTGCTGAGGCAGCCTGTACTTGCTAAAAAATGAAATTTATTGGGCTGCCTCTGATTTTGACATCTCATGGATAGTTTGGGCCCAGAATATGGGTGTATGAGATACCCAAAAATTTGAAGAGGTTTCCCCTGATTTCTGCTGAGCAGTTTCTGTGCTATTCTGGACCATACTCCAAACTGTAAAAGGCAAGCAAAAATCTTCCAGGAGCTGCAGTGAATTTGTTTTGACCCATGTTGACCTCATTCCTCATGCACATTGACAGAGTCTCTCCTCCAGTTCTTAATTATATTTCCTTCCCTTGCCTACTTCCCATTTATCTGGTCACATCTCTCCTTTTATTTCCATGTACTTTATATTTTTCTATAGCCACCTCTTTCTTGTATTTTTATTTTCATCTCCCCTTTCTTGTTAACAGTCTCACATTCCCAGTTATTGCCAGGCTTGTTTTTTTTGTGATCTTTTCACATAAAAAGAATATGCCCTTTTCTTTGATTGAAAAGTATCCTTGATCTGAATCCCACCTACTCTCTGAGGGGGTGGTATACTATTAAGTTATTTTTATTGCTTGCTGTAGTATTACTGTTGGCAGAAGGATGTATAATACCCATTTGTGTAAGCCAGAAATAAAAGTGAATAAGGCAGATACATGTTGGGATTTTATATATTGCTCTTAGGTTAGAAAACTTGATGTACTTGAAAGGAATGTAGAAGAATAGTGAAAAAAATTGTCAAAGTGTGGTCACAGCCATTTCTTGAAATCCTGAGGAGAGGTTCTTACCAGAGGAGTTCCAAAATAAGATAATATTGTTAAGGCATTCCTTTGAAGCTAACTTGTTTTATTTTGTAGTTTGTCCTTCCTTGCAGTCCCTCTCTCTCATCTCTCCCTGACCTTTTACCTCAGTCATCTTATTCCAGCTGTGCCCAGGATGGGAAGTGAAGTTGTGCTGCAGCTCTGCTGGGCAGGAGCAAGGAGAGGCTGGAGGAGGGCTGGCTGGGAGGTGCTGCTTTCTGATGGCAAATTGGAAAGACTAACTTGAAAGCAGCAGTTGCAGCGTCTGGCAAATCTTAGTTTCCTCACATGATGGTGTGATAAAGTACAGGCAGAGTTCAAAATGAGCATCAGATCATCCTTTGCCATCATTAATTAATAACAACCATCTCCAACCAGTGCCATTTGCACCAGTCTAGCAAAGAGTGGGACTTTGGGTTAATTGAGCAGGCTTTGGTGTGAATTTCTGCAGGTCAAAATAAGACAGAAGGTATCCCTTTTGCTTAAACTGGGCTGGAGTTTGTCCTGGAAAAGTTCAGGTGATAGGAAAGGGGAAAGGAGAGAAACTTGGCAGCAGCTTGAGCTGCTGTTCCCTTCTTAGTGTATCTCTCTTTCTGTGGTTATGAATCAATGTTCCTTGTGCTCAGTCTGTCTCAGGGGAGGAGCACCTCAAATTGCATTGCTTTATTGTTCACGAGAGGTTTTCTGACTAAATAATGTAACTGCTGAGTGTGCTGCAGACTGTTCTGCCAAAGCTTTCCTTGCTGAATTCAGTGTGCTTGAAAGTGTGAGGACCTAGAAGCCTTTCCTGTGCAAAGCTCTCAGCTGAAATGCATCTCCTGACTCCATCCAAATCACTGACCCTGGAGTGCAGAATAGCAGCATTCCAAGCATTTCTCCAAAACAGAAATACAACACCACAACAATAAACGTTGTTGATAAAATACACAAAAAAGGTGACTTCCATCTCACTTCTAATTTTCCTCTCCCTGGAATATGAAAGCACTGTCTTGGTATTACTTTGTCTAACAGAGAAGCCTGGCAGGATTGTGGTAGAAACTTGTGTTAGAAATGTGTGGGAAACCTGCAAAAGGAGATCATGGACAAAGAAGCTGTCTGTCTTGGGGCTTTCTATGTTAAGGATGGTTGGAATAATGCTAGCAGAAACACTCTGGCTTGGCACTGCTCCAACACATGAAAATGAAAAAGAAGCAGCACCAGAAACTGTCTCTTTGCCATTGCCTTCCTGGTAATACATTATTTTATGGGCTGCCCCACAAGGCTGTTGCTGAGCTAGGAATGCCCAGTATTTAGAGGGATGCTGATTTTGAAATAATGAGCATGCTAGTTGATGTTTGCCAGGTGAGCAAACAAACATATGTTAAGAATGGAAATAATCACAGTTTGCTGAACTGGTTCCAGTAGTAAAAGAGAGGAGGGATGCAGGTTGGGAATTTGCACCCTTGCAAGAAAACAGATTGGCATGTTTAGATGAATAGATGAAAATGTAAGGTGGTTTGGAGTTGAAGATCACAAAAAATACGTACATTTAACTTCTTAAGCTGCTCTATCTGACTTGGATTTTTAAATGTCACAACTTTCAAATCTCTTTATAATTTTGTGAAAGAAAACCTACAACCCTTAGCTAGGTTTCACATGAAAATGACATCCAGGTTCCTGGATTTCTTGTTCACTTTCAGCATTCTCACAGGGTGTCCCTAAATTGTGCCAGCTTGTGACAAATACAGCCCAAAATGCAGTGACAGCTTTCTCTTTGATAGTAGGGAAATTTTAATAGAAAAAAATCACAGAATTGCTACAGTTGGGAAGATCATCAACTCCTGCTATTAATCTAACAGTGAGGTACAGAGGAATAGGGATCATTTTTCTCAGGGCAACAAAGGAAGGAAGCTCACAGCTGGATTTGAGACTTGAACTAAAGTCTTCTTTCTTAGTTCATCTTTGAGCACAAGGTATCATATTCAGAGGAGTATTATTCAGATCACTTCTTTTAACATGACCTTGTAGCCTTTTAACCTGAACTCTCTTCCTCCTGCCTGGACAGGGCACAGCTCCCCCCTGATGTCTCAGGCTCTGCGGGGTCCTGGCTCTGAGGCTGCTGTTTGTTTACAGAGAAGGCTCTCGGTGCACTTCTCCCAGTTGTCTCATGGTTTCCCTCTGCCAAATGCACAGTTTCTTCTTCCTCAGCTTAGACTCACAGCCAAACATCTCAGACCCTTTCTCCAGAGTCACAGCATTCTCTCCTGTCTCCTGGTGATGACTGTGCTGTGTACTGCTGGGAAGTGAAATGATTCCTGCTGGTCTTTACTTCTGCACCAAGCCATGTAAGGGCTTGTTAGAAGAAGTTTCCAGGGGCCCTGACCCATCCTTCTCCTCTCCTATGAGGGTGGGGTTTCCTCTGGCTGCTTTTGAGCTAATAGTCACCAGCAGGAGACCTGGACTTGGCTCTGTTTGGTTTCTTTGTGGACAGAGGGAAGAGGTGATGTTCCCCCCTGCAGATAGTCAGGGCTCTGGATTGGCTTTGTGGTGACTGGAATGAAGGATGAATTTGACTGCAGCTGCAGTCAGTGTTAGAAATCAGTGTTAGTTTTTGCTCTGTTTCATCTTGGCCAATACCTCTCAGCAGCTTTCCAGCAGTGTACACAGTTTACACTCTATTCCAATGGACAACTAAAACGGGATGGAAATTCTTCTTGCCCCTGACATCACTCAGTCCTTGAGTACAGCAGGATATTCCTATTTTACAGCATAAGAAATAATCTCATATTTTGGGAAACAAACAGCAGAGGGCTTGACTTTTTTAGTAGGGTGTATGGCTGGAACATGGCATGTGGAAGTCACACATCAGAGCACAGAGTGGAAGTGCTGTGTGTGCCAGAGGCAGGTACAGTGTGCTGGGATCCAGGGAGAGGCTCTCTCATGTGCAGCTTTGCACCACCTGTTATCCTGGCCTCTCACCCGCTGCCAGTGGGTCACACACAGCACTAGCTCTTACACTGTAAATTTTTTAATTTTGCTTTTCCTTTTATGTTTTGCATGAGGGAAGATGTGATCTGAGTAGTACTTTACAGTAACTGAGTATGACACCTATTGCTCACTGGACTTGGAATCAGAACTTCCTTTTTATGTGCAGGGCAGTACATAAGGGGAGAACAGATCAGGTAACCATGGCCCAGTTCCTTTGCTCTTACCCTCCATCCTGCTAGAGGAACTCTCTCTCTTTCAGTTCCTTCAGCTGGTGGTTGCTGACTCTGTTGCTGCAAGAGGCTGCTTGAGTTTTAATTAAGAATGTGTGCAAAATGCTTTGGCAGCCTCAGGACAAAGCTGCTGTAGGTACACCAAGGATTTGAATATTTTTTGTTTCCCTTGTATTTCCCATGAGCTAGACTTTAATGTGAATTAGTGTCATAGTTCATACAGATTCAGCATCTGATGCTGATGAAATGAAGAGACTCTCTTTAATAACTGGCTTGTCATGAGCAGAAGTCATGTCCTTTGCTCTGAGTAAAGATGTGTTTCTCCTCCCTCAGGTTCCACTGTCTGGCATCCCGACTGTAAGCAATCCACTAAGACTGAAGAGAAGCTCCGGGTAAGCTGAATTCATGGCTCAATGATACACCATACATTTTGCACACACAGTAATTAAATGTTGTTTTTTAAAAAAGAGTGACTTTTTCCATGTTTTTTTCGCATAGCTGTCACAACTCTGGCAGAATATACAGTGGAGGCACTTCAGAGGTATTGCTCTGATTTTTAGGCTTACCACCTTCACATACCTGTCTCAGTGCACTGCCTTAAAGATAGTGTCATTTACTGACATACAGACGTGGCCAAGTATCTAAGACACTTCATTTCATATCTCAGTTGTTGTGAGAGACACTCTTAAGGAGAAGATATGAACAGGGCAAATGCTATCATGTATTTTAGTGGTTTTGCACATCTGTGTAACTGCTCTATAGTTATCCCCTGTTCTGCGTGGTTATTTGCAGCATTTAGACAAGATGAACTCTTCTTTCTTTGCCATCCAAGTAAGCCTCAACCTAAAGTGATCCTAATTTGAATGCCAAAAAGAGCCACAGTTACCCTTGGAGTCACATCAGCCTATTCAGACAAACTTTCTGGGTCAAATCCTTGGTGACAGTAATGCTGCACTGATAAATGCTAGAGCCTGGCTTTTTGCATGAACCAGGCTATTCTAAGCCCTTATTCACCGATTCATCCTCTGGACAATTTTCTCTTTTTGATGACTCAGTTGGTCCCTTGAATTTTGCTAATTTGCCAGGATATGAATATTAGAGATTGCATATGAATAAATTGTCTTTCAGATAAGGAAACTGAGAGGTACTGGTACCTGTGGGTTGTATTCTTTGTGGGTCTCATTGACAGGAAGCCACATCCTTTATCATATATTCCAGTACACTGGCCCATAAAATGTCCCTCACAGATAATTTATTATGGTCATAGGTAATATACAGATAAATTCCTGTAGAGCAGGAGATCATCTTAGTGTGGGCAAAAATATAACTGGCCCTAGATGGGCATGTGGTCTAGAATGGCCAAATCTCATCCAGCATTCACACATTGCTCTGTCCTGACTTTTTGTAAGAAAATGAAAAATTATGCCAGACTGGATTTTCTTCCTCATTTAACAATTTGAATGTAAGACAGTATTTTGGCCATGCTTAAGTGTCAGAATGCTTTTGCCTTCTAGTACTTGTTTGCAGTACAATACCTCCCTTTCACTTGGACCCAGGAGTTTTATCAAAGCACTCCTGACTACACTGTGACCCTTATTAGCCTTTTCCAGCTGACCTTATAAATCAGGTATCAGTTATTTCCTTCTCCAAGGAAATGGCTGTAGTATTTCAAGTATTTCTCTTTTTGTCAGTATTCTTCTCCCTCAGCTAATTTTAATTGGAGTGAAGTAAATGGATTCACTCACCTGCAAGGCATTGCCTAAGTGAGTTCTTGCAGGAGGAGGAGGTGAAGCTGAAGAAGGCAAATTGAGGGAGCATCTGTGTGACAGCACAGCTGTGCAGCAGCACCACACTCCTGGGGGAGACCTTTGATGCAGAGGTTTAACAGATCCTTAAAAGGCATTGATAAATGCACCATGCTGAAGCTGGCTGAGGGATGCACCAGTTTTAGTTGCTGTGGTACATCATAGATAGTCTCTGTCTACTCTGATGCAAAATCAGACACCATATTCTAAAATCAGCTGGAGTTCACTTTGATGACTTTTGATATGTACTTCTTCCTGTGGACCCAAATGAAGGCAGTAGCAAACAGGTAGGTACAGAAACAAACAAAACTGGGCGAACTATGTGCTGTTTGAGCATGTCAGCACTAAATTGGGATCTGTACTTTGATTGAATTTCAGGTTTTTATTCAGGGTCAGGCCTAGATTTTCTGGTGGTTCTGCAAAAAGCCAGTGCCGTTGCCTATTTGCTTGCTGGGTTTCCTTTCCCAATAGAACAAAACAAAACAAAAACCCTTTTATTACTGAAGTAACTTCAGAAGTTTTCAGCAAGTTCTGGTTTCTCTCAGTAACTGAATTGTGATATAAACTAATCAGCATTTGAGCTGGTCAAGATCTGAGAGGGAGTTCATAAAAGCAATGGTTGCTTTAGATCTTTTCCCCATGGGTATTTGTGGAAGTTTACAAAGACAAAACAAGCAGAAAACAAAGCAACCATATGCGTCTTAAAAAAATATATATTGTTTAGGGGTTTATTCACAACTGTCTGGCTGTTCATGATTCTGCAGCAGTCAGTAAGTAACAGATATTATAACACAAGTGGATGATAATAAATTGATTGAAAAAAAGAGCTTAACCACTGAACTGGGGAAACTGCTTTCCTTTTCACTCATTTTTCCCTTTTGTGTTTCATGACAGCATTCCTCATCTGAGTTCTTTTATCCAAAGAGTCTGGTTCTGCGCAGGCCACGCTCTGCAGAGGTTTGCTGTTGTGTTTTCATAGTGTTGATAATGATCTTCTTTACTGAGAAGATTCTTCATTACTGTCATTTGCTGCGCTTGCTACTACTCCTGCCACACAGCTTTCCTGCTATCACTTGCCACCATGGGCACTGACGCTGTATTTTGCATCACTTGTTTCAGTGTTGCTTGTTAATTCTCACATTTTTTTATTTTGTTTAATGAAATGCTTAAAATTAACTTTTTTATTTTAGATTCAGATGAGCTTTGGGGGGGGGCTGTAGTATTGGTCTTCCAGTATTCCAGAAAGTTTTCCTTCTGAAACAAAATATTAGAGTGCAAATATGAAACAAATGAAAATGGTGAAAAATATCTGACTTTAAAGTGATGGTTAAAAAGAAATTGTTTTCCATGAACAATGACTTAGGTTTTTTAGAAAAGAAAAAAGCTATCAGTTAAGTTGCTTCTTTTATACGTATATATATAGACTAACTACCCATAAATAGTTGAGAAAATGCTTACAAAATCCCAGGTTTGGATATATTCTATGTGCTGCCTGAGAGCATTTGCCTCTTTAGTCTGTTGCACATCCACATCTGAGATGCAAGGTCCTCTCTGTCCTCTTGACTCTGGAGTAGCTTTCTACTTTCAGATTTTACTGAGTTTGCTTTGCACCTACAAACACCACCCAATTCCATTTTTTCTTCTTCAGGGCAGTGTTTATTTGTTGGTTGTGTCTGCTGTGGGACGTGTGGCTGTGCTGATGCAGGTGCACCTGAGGTAGTTTTCACCTGGAGATGAAGTCAGAGTGCCCTGGTGCAGACCTGGTACAGGCTGGCAGCAGGCAGACAGGAGTGCCAGTGGATTTCTTTGGTGCTGGTTTGTGCAGCCTTCACATCTCATTGCAGAGTAGATGCAGTCAAATGTCAGCTGGGGCAGGGTGTCTGTGTGAGATCCAGCCTGCAGGAGGGGGCTGGACAGTGGAATCCAGTTCTGTGATTCAGTGGGAGTTCATGCAAGCCCTGTACCCTTTGTCCTGCACAGTGGTTTAGTTACTTTACTGCTATTGAACACCTCTCTCTTTGTTAGTTACTGATCTGTGTATCAAGAACATGCAGAATAAAGATGTGTTATCAATGCTCCTAAGGAGAGCAGTGTCTCTTCAGTCCTTAGCTTTATGGAGTGAAATCTTGGAGTCTGAGAACAGCGAACTGTGGGACCATTTCACTCATCCTTTAGGGCAGTGCTGTGACTTTTTGCATTTGACTTAGCATGCACGAGTCTGAGTTTCTAGTGTTAGAGTCCAGGAGCCTCAGGATTAAAAACCCAAATCCTATTCAATGTATTAGAAAAATATGCAAGGCAAAATAGGAGCAGCCCATGATAAAATCTTCTCCTTGCTTTGTAGACTCTGTAGGATACAAATAGCTTAGGGTCAGATGAATATCCTCTTGTGTAAATTTGGCCAATATTAAATTCTGTTTAGATTTATGTGGTGATTCTACAAAGTGTAACTCAGGGCAGATTTTGTCTTCAAGACTTCTGCTACAGAGTAGACACAAAGGTACTGTTATTGCTGTTGTTATAAAAGTAGGCCAAAGGCTGGAATCTTCGTGAAAATTATAGTTAGAAAATGGAAGGGTGAAATCCTCTGAATTCTTTGAAAGCTTGTGTTGAATTCAGTATGTTCTGGACTTCCCACTTTATTTTCTTGTTCTTCCTACTTAACTCACTCTTGATGACAGCTAAGTTTGCATGAGTAGTGTTGTGGAAGTTTTTTTGGTACCAACATACCTTCAATGATTACGTGCTGAAAATTCATTCTCCCTTCTGGCCTTTGTGTCCAGAAAGGAAAGGAAAATTCGTTGTAACCTCTTAATATCTGTGTCTGTGTGAGTTTGAACTAAACCTGTTCACTAGATTTGTCTTGATGCATATTTAGTGCAGAGAAATGAGGAATGCATGCATTTGAAAGAAACACTTTGTAAGGAGAAGGGTACAGTTAAACCAGAAGAGAGGCACAAAGAACATTGACATTGAGGGACTGTTGGTCTTGTATAGCCATTGAAAATTACAGAAATCCATAGGAAATCTGTATTTTATGAGCCCTGGTTCCAAATCCTAATCAACTGTAAAATCTTGTAATTGATAGAGCAGGTAGTCAGTGTAAAAGGTGTTGTACAGAGAAAGTCAAATTCCTTACTGTTTCTAAGCCTGCCAAGTAGAAGAAATTCCATCCTAATCTTCTATTAGTTTATTTATAAATATGCTTCACCTAAAGTAGCTTCTGAGGTTTAGAGAATTTGCTTAAGCTGTAATGTTAAATGTTTTTAAGTGAAAACATATTCATTCTTCTGCAGCTATTATCACCGCCTTGCATAATGAACTCTATCAAAAAATTAAGGCAGGTACTGTAAATGGTGACGATGCCTTTGTAAAACGATAGTGCATCCATTTGGCCAGATGTTCTTGGGATCAGTTTGATCTGGTTGCCTGCACCTGTAAGTTTTTACAGAGCATGATGCTGAACATCTGTACTTGAGAATGTCAGAGCCTCCACATCGCAACAGCACCTGGATGATGTGAATGGCTCTAGCGGGGATTTATGTATTTTTTTTTTAAGAAGTTATTTATTTAGATGATGTACCATGCATGATGACGTGACAAACAGGGGTACATGCAGATGAACATCTTAAGCTTTGTAGTCTAATACTGAAATATCAAGTTAATCAGTTTGGGGCATCTGCATGGGTGATATGATAATTGAGCACTCAATTCACAATGAACCTTAGAGGATGAGCATGGCAGTTGGTATTATCTCTGTCAATCTGCAAATGAAACTGGTAAAGAACTTTTGTGTTGAAGGTAAATGCATGGAATGAAGAACAAAAACATAAAAAATAAGAAGTCTGCGATAAAGTGGGAAATACTGAGAAGTCTTGCAAATACTTTAGATGCTTTGTGATCTGTTTTTTCCTTTGGCTCCTTTAATGATATGCATGAATTTTTCTTGACTGAATTTCTATTGATTTTTTTTTCATATACTTTATAGACTTTCTGTATTTGGTACAGACATCCTATATTGATATATTTCCTACTGTTACATCCATTTGCGTGGAAGAGGAAAGGGAAAAAGCGCTGACTCTTCTACTATCAGAAAATGTGGAGAAGCCACCAGAAAAGGAAAAAAAAAGATTAGCTCTTCATAGAAATTTCCTTCAAATTTCTCTGCACAAAAGTGGCTTTCTAAAAAATCTGTATTTGAATACTTCAAGGGAAAGAACAAACATAAAAAATGGTTCAGATATCTTTGTAGAAGTAAGGCAGCTGAACTTGTTTTGTTGCTGCGAGTGTAGAACAAGTGTCACAGGAATATTGTGATGGAAGTAAATATCTCTAAATTATTACAGTCTTGTTAAAGATTGTGTCCTCTTTGTTCACCTGTTTTCATTGAGTAACGTGTAAGAGATGCACTCCTGTTATCTCCACATCTCCAATGTTAAAGGCTACATCAGGGCCAGCCCTGTTCCTGTTTAGCTGTGCTCTGATCAGCTCCTCTCTAAGATAGAATTTGCACCCCAGTGCAGTTACATCAATAGAGAACTTGACCTCCAGTGTGTCACTTATCCGTGTCAGATACAGAGTCACGATGGTGTTACACAGGGTCAGGGATGAAAGAGTAACATTCAATCTAATAAAAGCCATACCAGGTCACAGATTCTCAAACAGAAGCTTTTTTGGGTCTCTTAGGAGAGGAGCCAACCATAGCAACTAAAGGTATGCCAGAGGGACAGCTTATATCAAGGAATCTTTGGTGTGTGTCTGTTAAAGCAAGCAGCATAAATGTTTTTAAGAGCAATGCAATTGTCTTCAGGGGAAAGTGCTGTGAAGGATTCCAGACCATATGGAAAGAAGCAGGGTAGGAAAGAGCCATCTGTGTCCTTTTTTATGCACTGTCTTCAAGGGTCTGTTTAGACATAAGCAAGGTACAGGCCTGGGAGCTGCTAGAGGAGCCTCAGAGTTGCAGGTCTGCTTGGATTCAGCTCCTCAGGAAAGGAGCAGAGTGTGCTCAGGCCGTGGCTGGCACCAGGGTGTCCTGCCAAGGCAGTGGGGAGCTTTGCAATAGGCAGAAGGTAGAACTGATGTACACAGAAAGAACCACAGAAAAGAGGAAACTGGTTTAAAGGGTGTCATTTCTGGCTCATGGCCTTGTTAATGGGATGGTGAAGAGGAACTTGGAACAGAAACATGGTGAGGTAATGAAGAACAGGTGCTACAACTTGCCAGTCCATCTGACAATTCCTCTTGTACTCCAGGGTTAGGAGCACCTAAGAAAGTTATTAACAGGATATGGCTGAAACAATCTTCTTAAGGTGTCTAACTTTATTTAGTAAATTCACTGAAGTGATAAGTGCAAGTGAATTTTCCTTAAACAGAAAGGTTTTTAGCAATAACACTAAGAGATGAAACTAAGGAGCTGGAGTGAGGACTGAGAATTTCTTGTTTTCTGAGGCAATTATAAAAGATCCAAAGAGCCTGCCAAATGGGAATAAGCCATAACTGCCTCTAACACTTGTTTTCCTACAACAGGGAAAATTGAGCAGACAAAACTCTCAACATATGTCTGCCAAAAGCCAAAGGTAACAGCGACACCCCTGAAAGTACCTCAAGTACTTAATACTGTTCCCTGTGTCGTAATGAAAACAATTGTTTTCCATAGTAACTGCAGCAACATGTTGCATGTGTCTCCACTCAAACAGAGTGAAATGGAAGAATGGAAGGGGGAATAAAGTGTTTCTCAACAGCAGCCAGATTTTCCAGCTCAATTCTTGTAACATTTCCATGAAACAAGTGCTTGTTGTTAGGCTTTTTGGTTTGAGAGGAGCTTAAGGGCAGATGAGAAATTTCTGTTCCCTTTTGAGATGTAGGAATTTGCAGCTACAGAGAGAAAAGAAATATGTAAAGGTCCAGCTGAGAAAGTGTTCTCAAACATGCTCTAGAGAGGATTTGTGACTGTGTCAGTCCAAAGCTACATCTGCTCTCTGTTTGATCTGAATCTTACATTTTTTTGTGGAACATATTCAAAGCCTTTTGTTTCTCCAACCCTCCCTCAATGTGGTGACTTCATTTTCAAAAGTGAAGTCAAAGAAAGCCTGCTGTATAATCCATGACTAGTCTTCAGCATTTTATATACAGATGGTTCCAATAGCTTCTCTGGCTTTGAAATTAAAAGTAGAAGTCTCTGGGGTCAGTTGAAGGGTTCCTTCAGGAAATATATGCTGAGAGACAAAATAGGTCCAGTAGCCTTTTGTGTTCACTCCAATATTTCCTAAGAACCAGTGAGCCAGGCTGTCAAGCCTTGCTTCTCTTCAGGTGAGCCTGAAGGTCCTTTAGTCCAGAGGGCCTAACGTCACAAGCTGATGAGGTAAGGACTGTTTTCCAGGATTTCATTTTAAGTGACTTTGAAGTGTCCCACTGCACTGGTATCATCAGAATCGTGTGATGGGATTTGGTTCTTTGCAGCCAATTAGGGAGCAGTTGGGATATGTTTGGCTACCTTTGTGTATCTGCTGTGTGCCAAGTTTAGGAATAATTGTTGCAATAACCAGGGTGACTTTTGATCAAATAGAATACTTTTCAAATGCATCAGGTTTTCAGGATCCCCACATCTTGCTCATCAGTTGTTTTGTCTCCTCTCACAGAACTTGCTCCAGGGCATCAGTGTCTATTTAGTCCTGAAAAAGTTTTGGAAAATCTACTAAATGTAGCAGCCCTGGCTCTGTAGTGATGAGAATGTTTTCATGAGTTTCAGTTTGCAGGACATTCTCATTAAACATCATGACTTTTGCAGTATGGGGAATCATGACATTGCAACCAACATTTCCTTGCTGCATCTTGGTTGTGCTGCAGATGTAGGGAACAGCTGCAAGCAAAGGATTTCAGGTCCTTTTACTTAGGAAGGCTGCATTCAGTTCTGGTGATTTCTTTCCTGATGGAAATCCAGGGATTGAACACCTGGAAAGAGATAATGTGTGTGCTGTGCTCCTCACAACAGTTTTGTCTGCTGGACTGCTGATCCCTACAGTGGTTTGTGAACTAACGTGTTGCTAAAATGACCAGCAGGACTATCCTGGATGGTTCTTTGTATGGCTCCTACAGTGTCTCTGGCAGGTGTTGTTTAATTTTGTTCATTATTGTTGTCAGTCTAGTCTTTTACACTGTTTGATTTAGAAAACCTCTTCCCCTCTCACACCACTCCTTCCCCTACAAAAAAAAAAAAAAAAAAAGCCCCCTTGCCTCACAAGATTGTGGAATTTGCCAGAATGCTTGCATTTGTGTTGACGTTTTTTCCTAAATTCAGTTATTTTCAAGATGTATGCCGATTTCTTCACTTTAAATTGCCAACATAAATGGCTTCAGATTGCTCTCAAAAGTTCCCTTTTGTTTTTCAGCCTACAAGAACATCATCAGAAAGCATTTATTCCAGACCAGGTTCCAGTATACCTGGCTCTCCAGGCCACACTATCTATGTAAGTATTCCTTCTGATGAATAAGCTGCTGAGCCTTTGCTTGCACATGAACTACTCATGCTGAAATCAATCACTTTTATACTGATGCTTTTTTTTAGTGCTTAAATTGTTAAAACCATGTAGCTTTTATAGCTACAGGATTTCAAGAGCAGGGTGGGCCTTTTCCAGGTCACATTTCTCTTGGAAAGGTACAGTAAATCTTTTGATGTCACTTGGTGTCGTGAAGAGGGACAGAGGGCAGAGGGGTCATTTGACTTTGTAAGGATTTTGCGAGGAGATCTGTGCACTTCAATACACAATTTTTGAGAGGTCTGCTCTGTGCACTTGGGGAATGTGGGGAGCAGGGTCAGCTACACTGAAAGAAGCCTGGCTGATCTAACACCTTCCAAGTCAGAAATCAGATTTTTTGGTTGTGAAAGGAAAGGTGTTTTTAATTGAGGAAAAAAAATGTTATTAGGCATAATGCTAAATCACTGATTTTATTGATAACCTTGGGATTATACAGATGAAAATGTAGAGTAAAACACAGAAATTGGGTAGTTAATGCAGAAAAAAAATTCCGCAATTACAAGTCTCACATTCTCATTTTAACTAAAGTTAAACTTTAGTTCTGTGCATTTCAACAACCATAAAAAATAAGCTGATGTATGAAAAGTGTTGACACTGCAGATATCAAAAGACAAAGTATGTCCTGGAGAACTGCCATTCTGTGGGTAATACTGACTTCATAAACTGTAGTTTATGAAAAATAATTGCTGCTCAAAATCACCATCTGTGGAGCAACATGGCGGCCTAGATTGGGGTCTGCAAAAATACCTGTAATCATTTATATTGGATTAAGAGTGTCCAGACATATTTTTACCTCATTAACAAAGTGGTAAAAATACTGCAGAAATAACTTATACTGATATACCTAAATATGTTAAGGATTAAAATGGCTTAAGGTATTTTGTTATATCTGATAATTAAAAGCTAAACAGATTTGAGTCTATTTGTAGAGAATGAATGTCCCAAATATTTCAAACCTTGCTTCTCTAGCAAGACAGGTTTTGTATTGTTTCTAGTTCAAGGCATTGCTTAAGAGCCACCAAGATCAGTAGTTGTTAAAGAGCTTGCAAAGGCAAATGCATATTAATCTGGAATTATGAGATGCTAGCACTCAGAAAGAACAAAACTGAGTGTAAGTTTCCTTATGCAATCTGCTGTGAATAAAGTGTCTTGTAGAGGAGTTGAAAAACAATTTGAATATCCTCTTTCAGTTTTAGTCATCAATGTATTTCTGTATGGTAGGTAAAAATGTATGATGATTTATTTAAAGTCTTTCTATAAGTAAAGAAAGATATTAGTTACCTAAACTAAATCTAAGGCCTCTTTTTATCTCACTCTAATGGGTGCAGCTGAGTTTGGAATTTATTTCCTACTTCAATTTTTTAACTAGTCAAGATCTCCTTCCAGTCTTAGTGGAAAAAACAGTCCATGCTTGCACCATGTAGTTGGTAAGGAGTGGATGCTTTATTCAGAAGCTTGGGCATAAGATGAGTGATGAACGCAATGTAATTATTTTATTTTGGATACCCAGTCCTGACAGTCCTCCTTGTCTTTTTATTTCCTTCTGATAAGTTCAGTTTCCTCTTGTGTGCACAGTTATAAACTGAGTATTTGTCTGTGGTCTTCAGCATGAAATCCTTTTGTAATCTCTGTAATCTGCAAACTAAATTGATGTTATCACCCATTTTAGATATGGGAAAACAAGAGCAGAAAGGTGAAAATACTTGCCTGAGGCCACAAAATGAGTCATTTGCAGAGCTGAAGTTTCCAGCTAACTACTGGGAATAAAAAACTTTTGTAACTAGATCTATATATGCCATGTTCTTTCTTCCCTAAGAAAAGAGAAAACACTGTGAGCTGCTGCAGAGGAGGCCTGCTGGAGAAGAACAAGAAGCATTCACTCCACATATAGGGTGCCAAAAAGGGATTTCCATAGCAGCAGTGTGACAACAAACACACAAAATCATGAATTGTGTAAAACAGAAATTGCCAGTTCATTTGTGTAAGTTAATTTATCTTCTGTCTTTGACCTTTAGGCAAAAGTAGACAATGAAATCCTTGATTACAAGGATTTAGCAGCCATTCCCAAAGTCAAGGCCATTTATGACATTGAACGTCCAGACCTAATTACTTATGAGCCATTCTACACCTCCGCCTACGAGGACAGACAGGAGAGACAGAGTCTTGGAGAGGTAATGACCCAACCAGCCCCTCATTCTGCTGTGCACTGCATCCAGAGCCTGCTTCGCTTCCCATTGGCACTCCTGGAGGTGGTTGCTGCTGCTGTTCACACTGCTTTGTGTCTGTCTCATCTGGGGTACTGGGAACACTCACGGGGCTGCCTCACGTGTGCAACTGCAGGATTAGACACCTGCATTAGCCCAGGGGGCAGGCTGGCAGGCTGTCTCTGTGTGCTTCCTCATAACTCCCATGGATATCCTGAGCTTTGGGAATGGCAAGGTCCAGAACGTGAGGCAACAGCCAATGCTCTGTTGTGCTGTGGAGCACCAATATTCACAAGAGAATAGGAGGAATACCGTGATATTCTATGGACTAAGAGCAACAGGATACTTATCTCACAGATACTGAAGGGAAGTATATATCACCAGAGCACTTTGCCAGACATAGTGGATAAAATTGTGTCAGGATGCAGTGCTCTTCCACCTGGGAAAGCAGGTTAAATCTGTTCTAGAAATACCTGCCTCACATTTTAACCTGCTGGCATTTAGTAAGGATTCTTGCATCACGCAGCAAGAAAAAGCATTTATTATATTTATTATGTCATTTATTCTTCTAAACTTGTATCTGAAGAAATATTTCAGATTGTCAGTCCCCAGTTTTCTCAGGTGAACTTCCATAGCTGCAATTACTATTTGCATGATTCCAGTGCAGTCTGTGAAGAAGGTTATGTCCTGTAATACCATCTGTCTGTGAATCAGACTTCCTGAATGCAAATCTAAATGGATGTGAAAATGGATTTACCGCTGCAATCTCAGTGACCTTACTGACTGTAACTGAATTGAGTATGAAGATAACTTGAAGAAAGAATTACAGTAAATAGTTCAGGTTCCAGTGGTCTGTAGATGACCAGATCGGTGTGACTGATAATCTACTTTCTTCTCAGTGTTCTGCCCACCAGCAGATCAGAACTGCATCAGTTTTTCTCTTTTGTTCTTTAATGTTTGATAGAGTTAGTTTTTAAAAGAATGAATAGGAAATTCAGCTCAGGAATAAAATAAGAGATTAACAGGTCAGAACATTACAGAATATCTCCCCTCCAATTTATGTTGGTAGTGAATCCAACTGGCATCTGGTTCAAAACCACTGTGAGATGCATTGGTGGCCTCTGACCAGTTCCAACAGGCCTGACCCCTTCCACAAAACCTGCTACAAACACATGTCTCTTGTTAGTCACACAGGGGGAACTAATCTTACCAGAGAAGGTGAACTATATGTTAATCCCTAAAGGGAAGCTTCTTACTGACAAAGCAGTATGTTGGAAGCTGATAAAGCAGTGTGGTGTAAGTTGTCTGCTTTTATGCTTGTTCTGGGAATAAGCAAAAGCCTTCGGGCTTTCCTTACACCCTATTTTCACCAGCATTAAATTCAGTTAATTCTCGTGACTACAGAATTTTTTTCTGGAAACAGAAGGGGCTCTCACCTTTTTAGAAGAGCTTGGGTTTTCACCCAATGCTGCTGCTGGCTTCTGTCACCTTGGGCAAGTTACCTCACCTCTTTGTATCTGTTTCTCGTCCCTTCCCTTGCCCTAATGAGAACACGAGCCCATTGGGGTGGAGTGATCCCTTACCCTGTGTTTGTGTTGTGGTAATCGAGTGGCAGCAACCTTGGTACAGCATACATCTGTCCCCATCAGCTTTAAAAAGCAAAGAAGGTGACATGTTTAGTCGAGCAGACAGTGATTTATCCTGCATTCTCTTTGCAAAGGGTGTGTATGTGGTGGTGTTGTTAAATAAAAGGGGACCCTCAGCTTATGTTTGCAGACTAGAAATGCCCCTCACCATGATTTAAAAAGAAAAAAAAAGATCACCAGTCTCAGCAAAAAAAGATTTTTGGGCTACAAGGGAATATGCGCAAGAGGCACCAAAATTAATCCAGAGATAGGCACAAACCTTAATTCTAGGGAACAGGCTACAAGAAAAAGATACAGTTTAGCCATAGAAAGAGAGCAAACAGCTGGCAGTGAGCAGAGCCGGAGGGGGGGCATGGTCCCGGGGCAGGGCAGGGAGGGGCAGAGCGGGGCAGTGCCGGGCCGGGCCAGCCCGGGCAGGGCAGGGCAGTTCCGGACAGTGCCGGGCGGTGCCGGGCAGTGCCGGACAGTGCCGGGCAGGGCAGGGCCAGCCCTGGCAGTGCCGGGCCGGGCCAGCCC